>NDFZ01005193.1:111741-395953 GCA_002192655.3 Mamestra configurata
CATCTTTTTAGTAAAATTAGTGATAGACATAATTTTAATACTAGAAATAAAGACAAATTAGATCAACCATTTTTTAGATTAGCTAAAGTTCACACTTCTTTCATGGGATATTTTGTTAAATGTTACAACAAAATACCTTCTAAAATATTAGAACTAAATGAAGGAAAATTTAAAACTTATGTTAAAAGTACACTTTGTGAACAAGCATATTACAAATTAGAAGATTACATTCAGGATAAGAATGCTTGGAAACATGCTGGTCCTGCTCCATAGGACAATCAAGGGTGTAGACAAAATCAAACTGGTTCATTTATGTATTAACTTTATAGATATAATGTTTCTTATTTTGTGTTTTTATTTACACACTGTTTAATTAATGGTTCCAATGTTTGTAAATATTTGAGTACCATTTACCTAAATATCTTTAGAAAATGAATAAGTTTACCTCTGCTGGTGATACTTCGTTCTTGTAAGTAGCATACTCTGGGTGCATCGTCCTCACATAATATTAAATTAATTTTTGTATACCATATTTTGTGAAATCATTATTTGAAAAGAGTAACTATGGAGTTTCTTGTCCGTTCCTCTCCATAAGAATCTACCTTTCCGAATGGACAGTAGAGTCACTTTATTAATGTTATTTTTTTATGTTTTTTTACTGAACTGTAAACGATGACGTTCAAAAGTGCCGTTTAATGGCCTAATTGAAATAAACGTTTTGACTTTGACTTTAAATCTAATCGATTGATTTCGGTCAGATAGCGACTGATATTAATGACACCGAAGTCAATTACAACCAAAAATGAATGATAGTTCAAGCTGTGACCATACCACCGAATCTCCAAATATACTATAGAATTCGATCGCCCATAAAACGTTTCAATTATCGAAGTCTAGTCCGTAATCTAAATATTATGGCCCTTGGGTGGTATGGTATGTCAATGAACCCATAAAGTATGTTACTCTCAGAAGATTGCTGATAGATTTACGACTTTATGATCGTGCGAAATGTCAAATGTAGCTCTCATTCTGTCAAAAATAAAGTATATTGCAAACAGTGAACAGCTGTTTAAAACATGGCTTCCCAATTCCCAGCAAATTTGGCTGATGCATCTTTTCTATCCCAAAATAGACTCTAACTTCTAGGAAACGAGGTCTATTCTTCTTACGTAAGTAAAATCATGGGAATTCAATCTGCTTATCATCCATCGATGACGCGACCTTGGCATGACGTAAGTCAGTGGGGAAACGAGTTGTAGTACAGGAGCTTGCGCACAAAATATTTTCGATCTTATTATCTTCAGTATACATAGTCCTAATATATAAAATTCTTCCGTTACTGAGTGACTGACAGACAACGCACAGCCGAAACAACTGGTCGTAGAAAGCTGAAATTTAGCATGTACATACATCTTCTTGAGGAGATTTGGAGAGCACTAAGAGAAGATTTCTTGAACGGGAAAAAACGGGATATGCGCGTACGAAGTCACGGGCAAAAGCTAGTATACTATTATAAATGTGAAAGTTTTGATAGATGAATGTTTGTTGCTTTATCACGCGAGAACTGCTAAACGGATCGGGATGAAAATTAGCACAGAGATAGATTATTTCTTAGTCTGGAATAGCACATAGGCTATACTTTTCATCCGGGGAATATGTTCCCTTGGGATTCTATCCGACATTTACGTGGGTGAAGCCGCTGGTGGAAGCTAAGTGTGTATTATTTATTCAGAGTTCCTGGCCTGTTAAAACCGTGAATTTATTTGATCTTTAATAACAGTACGTTTTTGTCGAACTAATTAATGTATGGCCGCATTAATACTATGTGGTTATTTAAATTGTATTTAAATACCAGAAATAATTTTGTAAATAATTGGCTTATTTGTTGTGGAACTGTATTAAATTTACAGCGAAATAGAGTTGTTATTCATTAAGCATTTTAAAACAGGATTTGGTTCTGAAATTATTTCATTAATTCGTATTCATTTTATGTAACCACAGCCGCTGGAATATTTGTCTGTGTATTAATGCCAAAGGAAAGCATGTAGTTATTGTATATTACAATCCGTCCGTCCGTACAGTCCGTCGGGCTATATTATTTGGTTTTGCGTTTAAACAATTTCTTGAGGCAGCCGGGAGTTCTAATTGGAACTTCTAGTTATGACGTCCACACATTTAACTACATCACAGCTAGTCTTCACATAAAATCGAAAGTCTTGAAGACTTTCGATTTTATGTGAGAGCTTATAGGAGCTCGTAGCTAAATGATAACAGCCGCACGGGTCGATCTTCAAGGTTAAGCAACACTTGCCGAGATTGGTCTGTGGATGGGTGACCTTCTTAACATACCGAGACTCCTCCGTGCCTCGGAAAGCACGTTAAGCCGATGGTCCCGGCTGTCATTTGTAGATCTTTGGCAGTCGTTACGGATAGTCAGAAGCCAGAAAATCTGACACCAGTCTTACCAAGAAGAACCGTGTTACCCGGTTAATGGTTTGGGGAGGTTTGGTAGGCAGCCGCTCCTCGTAAAATACTGGTATTTAGCTGAATCCGGTTTGACTGGAAGCCGACGCCAATGTAATTGAGAAAAAGCTAGGCTATATGATGAATGCTAGTCTTCACATAAAACGGTAAATTCTATGTTTTAAACATTTGTCGATATGTTGGGAAACTGATACTGATTGGAACTGAGATGCGAATGGGCACACTGCTTAAAAAAATGTAGAATTGGCTCTCAGCAAAACTACTTATCAACCCCAACATTTTTAAAGCCAAAATTCAACCATCGCAATTCCAAATCCATCCCTACAAAACAAAGTTGTCTGGCTCTTAAACAACACAACATGTGGTTTACAAACGGTTCGTAAGTAAATAAACGAACCTAGTTCTACTTCGAATTGACCAACTTGTGGTTGCTTTGTACCGCGACTACCAAAATATTAGGTTGAGTATGATTTATACAGGGATCGTATAAGTATACGAGTATGCGGTGACGTGGTATGGCCGTTAAAAGGACCGGGTTAATAAAATTTATGATTATTTTTCTCGTCTATTTTTGGATTTTAGGTATTGAGCAAGCTTTCAAAGAGAAAAGTGGGTTGTTTTTATTTAGATTTAGTTTTTTACTATGCCATCTCGTAAGAAGTTCTGACCCTATTTTTCCAATACACAATCTTCAATAATATGCCTGCAAAATTTTCAACTGACAAGGATCCTTGTTGTAATAAAGGTTGTATATGTTAAGTAACGTAATATATAATATTAGCTTTTGCCCGCGACGTCGAACGCGCATATCCCGTTTTTTCCCGTTCCCGTAGGAATTTCGGAAAATCCTCCCTTAGTTCTGCCTTAGCAGTGCGTTGTCAGTCAGTCACTCAGTTCGTCAGTAACGGAAGAATTTAATATAATATGGTTATTAAATGATTTGTTTACTGAGTAGCAGATACTAAATTCAGTGTCTAGTCGAATAATAATTGTGATAAGACAGCACGTGTTTTTTATTTATTTTTCAATGTAAATTATAATAAAATTATAAATTTATATTATTTATAAATTCTGAATATGTTTTGAATTAGACTTTTCAAGCATTTTGCACCCAAGTAAATACTATTAGGCAGGAGTACCTACCCACATTCACTTCTTCTGAAAAAAAATCTCCAAAATTAATCTCGGATTGATGTGTATCCGCCCTGACTAAACGTCTGTTTTGCCACTGTATGCCATACATATTTGTTGGAACCATCTGTTCTACGTCAAGTGGCGTCGTAAACTTTGAGGGGGATATAGAATGCTTTGTATTACATTATAAATAAACTGTTTAAACTTTTTTAGTGTTGTGGCTGGTCAATACCGAAAAGAATTAGGAAGATACATAAATATCATCATCATCTGCCTCGCCTTTTCCCAACTATATTGGGGTCGGCTTCCAGTCAAACCAGATTGAGCTGAATATCAGTATTTTACGTGGAGCGGCTGCCTACCAGACCTCCACAACCCATGAACTGGGCAACACGGTACCTAGTTCTTGGCAAGACTGGAGTCATATTTACTGACTTCTGACAATCCGTAACGACTGTCAAAGATCTACAAATGACAGCCGGGACCAACGGATTAACGTGCTTTCCGAGGCACGGAGGAATCTCGATATGTTAAGATGACCACCCACTTATAGACCGACCTCGGCAAGCGTTGCTTAACTTTGAAGAACGACCCGTTCAGCTGTTATTCTTTTAGCTACAAGCTCCTTAAATATTCTGCCAGATTTATTTCTTACCTTTAGATTTTTTTTTTCTATAAGTCATTACTGGCAACACGCACTGGTCGTGTTCGTCTTCAGACTGATTATCACTGATGTCTAAATAGTGAAAAATAAAGTCACTATTTCTGTCTGTCTTTATGTGCGTATTTTTTATTTTCCCCTCAAATAATTTTTTATACGGTTTTTACTATTC
Source organism: Mamestra configurata (assembly GCA_002192655.3). Lineage (NCBI taxonomy): Eukaryota > Metazoa > Arthropoda > Insecta > Lepidoptera > Noctuidae > Mamestra > Mamestra configurata. The sequence continues at coordinate 116,193 of NDFZ01005193.1, forward strand.
GACACAATTTATTCTGGCAGGTTTGTATGTTTAAATACAAGTATATTTCACGAGAGCGAAGCGCCGGAATAAAGCTAGTTCCAAATTTGTTTAGTAAAAAAACGTGTCTATTCATACCAATTTATTGTAACAAGCAGCTGGACTTTAAGTCAACACTAAAATTATCACATAAAACCATAAACTTCTATTTACATATTACATAGAATCGCAGCTTATAAATCCTAGAGATATACAGCTGGCAACATTGTTTCCATCGAACGCGTAAAACAAACTGGATCGTCTCCTACCAACAATCTGTCGTGTTTCGAGACTCGTGCGCAGATAACCACCAATAAAAAAAATATGAGTATTACAGATACCTTGCGGAGGAGCTCGTAGCTAAATAATAACAGCCACACGGATCGATCTTCAAGGTTAAGCAACGCTTGCCGAGGTCGGTCTGTGGATGGGTGGTCATCTTAACATATCGAGATTCTTCCGTGCCTCGGAAAGCATAATCAGAAAATCTGACACCAGTTTTGCCACGAAGAACCGTGTTACCCAATTAATGGGTTGTGGAGGTCTGGTAGGCAGCCACTCCAGATCCACGTAAAATACTGGTATTCAGCTGGATCTGGTTTTACTGGGAGCCGACCTCACTATAGTTGGGAAAAGGCTAGGCAGATGATGACAGGTAATACCTTGCAGGGACTACTTCGTTGATCTGGTGGTGGCTAACGCTGCACGAGGTCGAAGTTTCGATTTCCGCGTTGCGCAGAATATTATTGGATTTTTCCTGCCTACCTATGTATAAAAACATGAAATCTATCACGACATCGTCCGGTCGTTCTATCCAACTGATTTGACTTTTTTATTTATATTACAGATGCACAGATTTGTCATAACATCAATTCACTGGAATTCACCAAACTTTCACCCTTCTTAAATTATATTCAAATGCGATTTCTTCTGTACATTTCTTATGATTTCATACAACAAGGATCCGTGTTATATGAAAGTCAACTCTTGTTTGGTTTAATGCAAAAAATAATTGTTTTTAATGAAAGGAAAACAGACATCAGACAGATAAATTATTCTCCAAAGAGTTTTGTTTTGCGAGAAACCATTGATTTATTAAAGTTAGAACAGGTTGTTCGACTCGTTTTTCTGACGCGACTTTGTCCCGACTAAACCAAAGCAAATTTGCCACCCGGTCGGCAATATTTAGGAGCAGTCGTTTGCGCGACACATTAAAAATGCCTTGTTACATGTATAGTGAACGTGTATAAGCAAACTTTCGGACATCCCTATATTTACTATTTAAACCTATGCAAAGAGCATAAATATCTTAACTAATATCGTCATTGCCATCATTTATATCGAAAGACGTCGATTTCTGAATATCGACCTCTCGCAAACGTCGCCGCATTGACCGATCCTTTGCTTTATTGCATCTCACCTTATAGCAGGCTTTCTAACGCTGCCTCTTCCGGTACGGGGTAGGCAATCCAGAAATTTTCCCTATCAACCCACAGTGCTTACCGCGACATAAGTGTGACAATTCACCACCAAGTCCATTCCATCATCAGAGTACAAGACGTACGGCGATGCGCCACCAGTAGGTACATGGTGTATTGATCTCACTCATTTTCAGAAAAAAATACTTTAATTGAGCGTACATCTAAAGAGTGGAATTCGCTGCTGGAGTCTGTGTTTCCTGATACTACAACTTGGGTGTCTGTAAGTAAAGAGTAATCTATTCAAGATTACTTATAGATCGACGATGTAACACGCCTGTGTTCCATCGTCTAAGTCAAAGTCAAAGCATTTATTTCAAATAAACCATTACAAGGTATTTTTGAATTGTCAAAGTCAGTCCGTCAAAAACATGAAGCTATTTGCACTTTCCAAAGCGTAGATCTCTATGGAGAAGAACGTGCAAGAAACTCCACAGCATCGCTTTCCATCAGTATGAGATACTGGAAAAGTCAAGCCTATGAATCACAAGAAAAACTTCGGGCTATGCCACTAATGTCAGCTGAAAAAACGAGCTAAATTGAAAACAATCAACAATAACCCTCCGTATCTCAGCTGCATATCAAAGGAAACTCTATTTAAAACAGACATGGCATATCTAATTAAATAAAAACAAGAAAATCGTAAATATGTCACCGGAGCGCGGGCGCCGGCTGACAAGCTTTTGTCGCGCATGCGCGCCGCAATTTTTGTCCGCCATCTTGTAATTGCGTCCGCAATAAATTGTCAGTGCTTAAAACTGTCGCAGTGTAGCTGAAGCGAAGATGTGAAGAAGCTAAGATATTCCCAATGCTTTTGACAAAGTTTCAAGAAAGTTATAAGAGTGGAGGAAATACTAAAAAAAAACGGTGGATGGACATAATCAAATAAATATAATATATTGCCTTATATTAGAAAAGGGGTTACTCCTGAAATGACGAATAACAGAGAAGTATAAAAAGGAAGCTATATTGTGCCAACGCTAAATAAATTAGGATGAGGGCAATAAAATTTGGAAAATAATGCTGCTTTGGAGAGTTATTTTAGTTTCTGGTTTTACTAAATTAAACGGTGAAGTGGTGAATTCCTACTTATTTGCGTGCATCTAAAGCTAAAAGAGATGTAAAATTTTAAATGTTTTCATTTAAGAACATAGTTTAAACGGTAAACTTATCGTTAAGTTCCGATTTGAACTAAGTGCAACATTAAAATACATTTTTTTGTTGCCTTTAATGTATGCAGACACGCATTGGCATGACTCCGTTGAATGCTGTAAAACTTTTATAACCAGGTACTTGTATTTAACTACAATAAAATTGTTGTTTAAATGAAACATAGTTTTACGATGCACATTACGTAAAATGGAATAATGGAAAATGTTCTAATCAAAAACAATCCGTATTTAACTTCCATACAAACTTTGCTTACTAATATTATAAATGCGAAAGTCAAAGAAACCCAAACTAAATACAGACGCGCGCCCCGCGAACGCAATAAGGCAAAAAAAAATATAAAGTACGAAGGTGTTCAACTTTATGATAATCTACCGGCAGATATAAGGAGCACATCTTCCTTTAACATATTTAAAGCTAAACTCAAGCAGTACGTCACTAACAATACAAAACTATTACGTTAACGAAATAAGCTAGTCTTTTTTTTTAAGGGTGGGAAATCATCAAATTACTTCTTCCGCTCTGGGTGGAGCGGGAGGGCGTGTCAGACTCTTACTGACATATTATTGTTTGTAAGACTATATAAGCTAGTCTTACAAACAATAATATGTCGACATTAAACCTTAAGATAACAAAACTGTTGGCTACTGGACTATACTTACCTTAGTTATGCATTTATTCGCTAATGACCAGTTTCAATAACGTATCTACCTTTAACCAACTGTCAAATTAGCTACTACTGTTCGTAGCTAATTTGACAGTTGGTTAAAGGTAGATAAGTTGCTGAAACGTCATGTTTGAAAGGCAAATTTGATTTTACAGCTACTTTTTTTTTCGTTATTAAAACCGTTAGTAAGTGAACAATGTATGTTCTTTTAGAATAAATTAAAGAATCTTTAAACCCAATTTTGTCTGTCACCACTCCACTCCACCATGTTTGTTACCACTCTTGTTTTAACGGCTGAACGGATCTAGATGAACCATGGCACACGTGCATTGGCGGACCTAAGGGGCTCAACAACCCCAAACACCGAGATATCTTTGTTAGTCTACAAGCGAACGAAGTCATTGAGGATTTTACGAGAAGTCATTGAGTAATTCAAAGAAGTTTTTTACGCGTTAAAGTAAATAAAAAAAATTGTACGTTTTAGTGTTGCTACTGTGCTGAAACCTACTCTCAGCGGGGTCAAGCCCCCCCCAAACGACATTCCTGGATCCGCCGCTGCACACGTGTAGACTACTATACTTTTCATCCCGGGAGAATGTTCCTTTGTGAAAATTGTTGGCTTTCACGCGGACGAAGCGCCGAGCAGCTTGCTAGATTTAAATAAATCAAAACCTATAGGGTACTTACCTTGACCTAAAAAAGCCAATCCACCTTATCGCTCCTCACTGGATCACAATAACTTCAATAAAGCACAGAGAGTGTTTCACTCTGACCACACAGACTTCGAGTGGGCGGGACACTTATTTATTTGCGAATTTCTTAAACGCACACATACAATTAGCTTTTGTGGCGAGGTCATGTGACTCACGACTTGCGCCTAGGTAGATATTTATTTATGCGTCGTGTTTAAGATTAAGTGAATTTATCGCTGTTTTGATGATTATGTAAAGCATTGTTAAATACAAGCTTGATTTGGTTACGGAGTGTTGATTTTATCTCTGTTTTGGGTGTGCGATGGTGGTTTTTAGAAGCGTCGAACGGTACTGCCGCTGTGTATACCTCACGTATATACAGGGCACACAGGAATTTGTTTTTAGGGTGTAATTAATTAATAATAAAATAATTTGGGGTTTTAATTGTCATGATTCTATTTATGATTCTGGGATTTTACAGGAGGTATTATCAACTCTATGTTACTTACTTCCACGAACATTAGGTAAACATGTATACCTATTCCGATCTCTGCAAATGAGTCATGGTTACTTGATAAAATAAATTTAATTGAATTATATTTTTGAAAGATTCCTAGATCACTTAAGTTCCTCTACTGTGACGTGTGATTGTTATCATGAATCCGTTGTGAAAAAGGAACAGTACCATTCATCCTATGTAGGAACTCTCTCTCGCAATGGAATCATGTTGGTATGGGCACGTCATACGGTGGGGATAAACAGCCTAAACACATACATTTTCTGTTTACAGCAGTATCTGTTTCTAGTTAGTAAGGACATACTGACCACTTATTTTGAAACCTTGCTGAAGAGTATTCTACTTAGTTGCAACTTTGCAATACTAATTATAATACATTATAATATAATGTATTATATTTCTAGTATATTCTAGTATTCCATTACAGGACAAAAGTATCCCTGTGGTCACTTGACTGATCTTAAGCCTCAAGCACCCTCGCTCTGAATTTCCACCACACTATAACTCAAACCACCAATAAAAAAATCCATATCCAATAAAATATACCCCACATTACATCCAACATCCCTTCCCAAGACAAATTCACCCAAGCATGCAATGTAAACAACAAACATCTAGTTGAAAAACATCGTCTCCAGGCGCTTCCCGCGATGAAAGTGTGTTTTTCCAACAAACGTTCGGGTTATGCACTTATCATATGCGTCCGCACGGTATGCAATATGCCAAGATAACGCCGAGACAGCTTTATGTGGCGACGAGCCGTAGATTATTGGTACAGACTTGACAGTACTTTGATGGATGGCTTTGAATTAGGGACAGAATGACTCGCTGAGTGGTGACGCTTCGTCACTATGAGATGTGTTTAGTTGTGTAATGTACCAAACATTGCATAGCCAGTATTTAACAAGGCATAATTATTGTGGCAATTGCATGAAAAAGTTTAATAGGAATTGTGGTTAGTTCACAGAATAGGTTGCTTGGATCAAAGTTGTAATTTATTAATGTATAATAGTGCTACATGGGCGGCCCTATGCCCGGTTTCTAGGGTTTTTATTTGTCGCTTATCTGTCAGTTAACCACTAACTAACTGACAAAAGCGTTAACGGACAAATAAAAGATGGATGAAAACCTCAGAAACCGGGCATTAATGCAACAAAGCATTCTTCGAAAGTCATCATTTGGGTCAAATAAACTACACTCATCTGGTTCTTCAATTGTGTAGCAATAACACATGATATATTCTGACTAATAAACCTGTTAGCCGATTTTATGTTTTAGTATGTAAATCAGATTTAATGTCAATTACCGGTATGCTGCATGTATTAAAGAATAAATATTGTAAACAGTTTTATTTGTAGGTTTGAATTTAGCTAACAACTGTGAGTTCAAAACTGGTCCGGTCAATAAACACTATTAATTACCTCTTCCAGATACGACAAATAAAGTAAGAAACATCCAATGCTAACTTCATGTCAATCTTTGACATCCAACATTCAAGCGCATAGATATACGAGTATGTAGGCATAAAACAAGCTTAATTTATTTGACCTCTCAACCAGCTTAGTCTTTGACACACGTAGAGAGCGCTCTCTTCTTATTTAGTACCATATTCCGCGGAGCGAGCGGTGGCCGATTGTTCAGCCAGGATTACTAGTGTACCAACTGTCCCCCGTACCAACTGTACCCCGACAATGTTTTGTATTTCGCAGGATATGAAGGAAAATTACATTGAAAAGAAACTTGACCCGCTGCGCTGTTGTGGTTCCAGGATTAGGCTAGTCGCGTTTTGGAGCTACGTTTTGTGGTTTATCTTTGTTTTGTTTTAGAGCTGGGTTGTAGAGAGTAAAACAGCCAGTTGGTTTTTTTTTTAAACGGGGAAAAGAGGATTTATAAGTTGAAATACGAATGTGGCGTCTCTATTACTTTATTTGTTTAAATGAAAAACAAACAAACAAAATAAATAAACACCAAAAAAAAAAAACAAATACAATAATGATTATATAATTATGTAAAGAAAAATTATTAGGGGTAACAAACAAACTCACTTTCGCATTTATAATATCAATTAGGATTGTCAGACGTCATTCAATAGTTAATTCGATTACATTACCCATCTTCATTTGGTTCCCATTAAAGACAAAGCTGCTAAAGAATAAAGAATGTCCACACAGGTTTTCTTCACACTCATAAACAGTGAACTCATAAGACAAAGACAGTAAACCTTTTTGAATTTATGACATTTTTGGCCCGGGCGCAGAACAAAGGCACCGCTGTGCGCCGGCCGCCATTCCGCCTCCCCTCATTTCACGGCTATTAGTTAAACTTGTTACCTACGCGTGGATCTCCATTAAAATGCAAATTTAACGCCCCCGAAAATGTTTATATAATATATTTTTCATTTATTTTTATATTTACGTCTCCGGAAGCCAGCCGGCTTATTTGCTAGTTCTCTCCCGTCTTTTTTAACATTCGTTTCTTTTTCTAAAGAAAATATGTTTCGGAACACTTGGCAGAGGATTCTTTCTTTTATTATGTTACGAGAATAGCTCAACAGTGAAAATTCCTGTGTTAACAACTGGAGTTCATAATACTGTAGTCGTTTTTAGATTCAGATTCCGAGAAAGTCCTTTGTGTTTAGCTTGAACACAGCGAGCGACTAATAACGTTATCATCATATTTAGTTTTATTAAGAACTAAGTAAAACTTGAGCTTTAAAGTGGTTATATATATATAGTTTTGTTGATTATTCTTGCGATTTAAATAGTTAACAGGTCAAAATATCACTTTTTGATAGTGAAATAATTGAGATCGTTGTGGTGAAACAATAATTCTAAGATCGTTTAAAATAACCTTAGATTTTTTTGTTTCCTACTGTACCAGATGGGTGGATTTGTATTGCAATATAGAAAACTGTTCTTGCATAAGAGCTGTCTGTTAATGAACAAACATTACTTCTACGTCACCCCAAACCCTAATCGCATTGCCAAACAGTCCATTCCTATACAAAAACGAATGTTCATCAACGAATGCATGCGACGAAAATTATCGAACGTAGCCGGACAATGCCGACTGATTGCTAACGTGAGCATAGAATCACAAGAATAGGAGAACTTGTAAGGACATGTTCCCCACTACCTCCCCCCCGGAAGTGGCACACACCGGGTGGAAATGGAAAATCCCGTTGCCGGATGTGACCGGCCCAGGTGGAGATTATTTCCCTTGGAATAATAAAGTGACGTACGGATTTTGGGAAGATAAAATGGATTGGGATTATTGTCCTGAGATTTTTTAAGGATAAAACTGATCTACTTTTAAATGGATGTAACGAAAACCTTAACAGTACCTAAGAGCACACGAAAAATAGATTTAATTCTTGGGCTCATTGCTTCGGCAAAACCATAATAATAGTCAAATGCAATCGAATACTAAATCATGCCACTAGATTGCAACAAATAAATTCAAATTATATTCCACGATCACCATATTTATGATAAAACATTAGTGCGAAATGTACAAGTAGCCCAAAGATAAGGCTAATCGGTATAGCCTAAAAGATTGAAGTGTCAGAATCGATACAGCATACGATTATGGGTGGGGTTCGTGCCAGTTAGAGGTATTCAAACAATTATTATAGGATTATGCTACTTGATGTCGCTTAGTAAGGCAAAATGTGGTGTCGTTTCTAGCGCATTCAGCCTCAGATACCATTATTTATTGAATCTTACATTTAACTTTATTCGTAGCTTTTTCCCATTCAGGAATTTATCGCATTGTTATTTTTAAACATGACTTATTCGAAACACAAATCCCAACAACTATGTGTTGTGAAGCAATCAAATAAAACTTCTTGGGCGACGCTAAAAATACTCATACGACACTCTTGCGTAGGCGCCGCCATGAGCGTCCCTCAATTAAGTTTGATCTTTATTTTTCGAAGACTAAGGTCCTGAATTTCTTGAGTCATTCCTATCGGATTAAGTTACTGGTACAATGCAGTATTGTCGACTGGTCGCCTATAATGCGGCCAAATATGGAGAAATGTGAATTAAATTGGTTATTCTGCAGGAGCAGGCTTGTCTTTGGAAACAACTTCTAAGAGAATGTGGTTCTTGGAGCCGCCTTTTATCTGCGAGACATTAACGGGTACTTGGCGGTTATTTATCTACTTATCTTTAAGGCTGGTTGCCTTAAGAGAGTGAGCGGTAAATCGATGTCAACAGGGAAGGGTCGTGGCTACATTTGGCTGAGGTAAAAAGGTCATGATTTTCCATAAGCAGTGATGGTAAGGTACGAGAACATAAAGTGTCGTGTACTTTAAAAATCATTTTTTTTATTATTGGTAAAACATAGGTAAACAAAAGGTACAGATGTCAATATTAATAAAATGAACGCTTTGTCTTGCCGTCAACTGCGTACAAATATTCTAATTATTATTTGTAATTAACAATTGGTAAAAATAATAAAAAACATTCAAAATTTTGACATAAATCTCAATTATAAGAATTTTAAAAATGCATATGTAGTTACATAATCATTTGTTTTACATTAATTTAAAGAAAAATAAATTTAAAAAGATAAATCACATTAAGTTTTTTAATTAAATTAGATACTATAAATAAATATAAATAAAATATAAATAAATAATAAAATATAAATATATATAAATAAAAAATATAAATCTTACTTAATATTTCTCATGCCATAGAAAAATATTTGCCTAATGTTTTCAGGGCTATTTATAACACACATAGATAGTAAGTGGCTTAGTTTAATTAGAGAACACAATAACATCTTGCCCCCTATTTAATATTCAAGCAAACTTAAGTCCTATTTTCCCAGACAAGCTCACCTGAAAATGTTCTTAATTTTCTATCAGCCCGTAAATGATGATTATTGGTCTTACCTGCATTAAAAGGTTATAGTGGACATGCAATGATCATTAAGCTTGTACCTGGGTCGTAATCTTTAGTTAATATCAGGCAGATGTGGTGCTCTTCTGCCATCCCTCTATCCCCAGATTTCTTGACGCTGATAAACTTAACACAGAACATTTAGGCATTGGCCAACTAAGTGGCGAATCAAATAGTAAGTCAGACGCTACAATTTCGTTGGATACTATTTCGAGCATGCATCTGTATTGTTATTTCCTACTATGACACATGAATGCCGCCACTCGCGGTCGTAATGGCTCGATAAATTCGTCCCTTTCTATTCCTCTTTGTGTGCTATTTTTGTTTTTATTCTGTTATCTTGTTTGTTTGTGTTACTTGGAGGGAAATGTAAATTATAGTGGGAGAGTACGTACGGGATACGTGCTGTGGCGACAGAATTTCTGCTACTGCCATAAAAGAATCCTGTTTTTTGTTGTTAACGTTTCCTGTATTGATAACTAAATTGCATTGATTGAAAACAATTTATTTTTGTGAATATGTTATGAAATGGGTTTGTTTGCACGATGAAGCATTTCATAGAACAACCCAATATCCACGATGGTATTTGTTTTTGATATTGGTTTTAGAGTGCCACTGGTTTCCGCTGAAAAAAAAACAAGATTAACTGGCTTCCTGTTAATGTTTCTACGTTTTTGCTTCATGAATAATACCCATAATCAGTCTGCCTAACCATTTTCCATCTGTGATGGAGTCGGCTTCTTGTCTAACCTGATGTTATATGGAGCGAATGAGATATGGTCGACGACAGATAAATTTGCAATAACGGTCATTGCCCTTTCCCTTATATCTCTTCGTAGGTACCTGGCCATTCGGCCAGGGTTGCGGAATCTGCCAGGGTTGCGGAATCTGTCAGGGTTGCGGAATTTGTTCGAAAGAGTCACCGCGGCACTGGAACGCAATGGGCTTTAGAAGGAACACGGATGGGTTTTAGTCAGTAAGAGTTTGACACCCCCTTCCCCTCCACCCAGAGCGGAGAAGTCATTTGATGATTTCCCATCCTTTTATGAATCGTTTTTCATTACTAGAAAATGTTAAAGATTACGATTGATGTCGATTCAGGACAGCTTTATGTCTTTATTTCTGTTTTCAGAACCAAGTTTGTCAATGAATTTAGGTGGGTCAATGACCGAAATTGCAAATTTATCTGGCGTCGCCCATATAGCATGATTCTCGTCTCTTTGGCAACACTGGTGTCAGATTTTCTGACGGCCAGAACGATCAACTTAACGTGCTTTCTGTAAATGTAGAAATGGTCACCCATCCACGAACCGAGTTTAACCTTGAAGAATCTCGATCCGTCTGACTATTATTATTTAGACACGACCTCCGCTACATAAATAAATAACAAGCATAATAAACACTAAAATGCGCTACAAAATTCAAATTTCTAAATCAACCCCTAACAGGGTTAGGTCGTGGTGAAAGTCTACTCAAATTACTTTCTAAAACGCGGCTGGGACGAACGTAATCGGATTGTAAGTCGAGCGAGCTTCGCATTCTGTTTAATTGATCAGTGCAGCGTGTCGCAAGGCGAGATACGCCGGGTGATTAGTTAGGCAATTAGTAGTGGTCACTGATCGTCGTTAGTAATATTGGCTTTGAAGGAGAACGTTGGATTGGATGTTTTAAAAGATTTAGGTTGGAAAATATTTCAAAGTTATAAAAAAATGTAAGTTTTTTTTTAATTTTTTGTTTTATATGGGTTTGCTCTTGACCCTAGTCTAGGTCATAGATGACAGAGACAAAGTCAACGATTGAGCGAGCTTACCCAGAAGAAGCCTGTTCACTCTAATTTCGAAGAGATTAGGGTTGTATGCGTTCGGAAACAGACGCAGGCAGAGAGTTCGGTGATTTCGGAGATAATATCCTTTAATATTATAAATACGAAAGGTACTCTGCGTATCTGTCCGTTTGTTACATCTTTTTTATGGTATGCCTCGTGCTTGGCGCAAATGAACACTTTTACTTTCTTTCATATGAAAATTAACAAACGAGTTAATCATACTCTAGGTTTAGGTCATAGGGTATCAATAGGGGTTATTTTTTATATCAAACATAATTTCCTTATGGACATGCAGGGAAATGATGATTATCATAGTCACTACTTTTAAGCTTGGACTGCCAAAACTAAAGGTCACAAAGATTGAAGAACCATATTTTGTAGTGTTGTATTTCTATACTAATCTATGCTTAATATTATAAATGCAAAAAGTTTTGATGGATGTTTGTTTGTTACTCAATCACGTCAGAACGGCTGAACGGATCTTGATGGAATTTAGCACAGAGGTAGATTATAATCTGAAATAACACATAGGTTACTTTTTATCCCGGAACTATGTTGTATTGGGATAATTTTCAACATTCACGTGGGCGAAGCTGCGATCGGTAGCTAGTATTTTATAATAGTCATTATTCATTCTTTATGCACATGTTGGAAAGTCGTTCATCAACAAATACTAGTAAAACATTGTTCATTTTCGTATTGAAGAGGATGATAGTGGTTTTGTCTTCAGCCTGTCAAAATTAAATTATCGCTAAAATCACAAAGATTGGAGAAACGATTGGATAAAGATTATCCAATAAAGTTTGTAACATTGGCTCTTCTAACAGACACTTGTTTGAAAGTCAGGTCAGACTCTCTTAATATCGTTCTCTTGCAACTAAATTCATGTTTCATAAGAAAGTGCCTGTAAAAGCCTATTTGAAACGAAAAGTTTTCTCTTTGTTCATTTTGAATTCTGCTGAAACTGTAATGTAACCTTTTGACCTACGTGAAGAGATTTATGTGTATGTCTTGATGTTTAGAGGACTTTTGGAAGGCATCGTGTATATTTTTTATATTACTTATTTGGTAGTGTCAATAAAATTAGATATTATTATGTCCATAAACATAATACTGACAGACTACGCATAGCCACTGGCTTTAGAAATATGCAATTTAGTACAAACTATAACAGAGATCAAAAGGTACACAGGCAGAATTTTTATGAGTGTTTCCGTGGAATTTCATATTTTTTGCCATAGAGTATTTTTATTTGTTAAAACCATGTTGCCCTACTTCTGGGCAATATTTATATTTATAATGTTTATAACAATAAAATATTATTTCCATAGATTATAGCATTTCTCAACATAAAAGAATACCTCATCAAGTTTCTTCAGGCAAAGGTCGTTGCTCACCCCAGAGCAATTAAGTAACCCTCACTGAAATAAATCTAACTGCATTAATATCAGAAAAGGTTACTAATAGGCACTAATTTCTAATCATTTCACCCCTACGATGACTTGCAGTGACCGCAGGAAGCGAGAATTATCGTGCGGAAGGTGGCAAGTCACGGCTAGTAGGGTTGCCATGCGATGGAATTGTGATGAGTCTAAGCAACAGTGTTTTATTTTCTGAGAGTAAATTCTACTTTTTTAAAGGTGCTTTTACTCGTGCAATTTTTTGAGCAATCATTGCTTGGCGACACATATAGATCAATCTGGAGCAATGTGCAGCAACTTCAATAAAATGCTGCGATTGTTTCGGCAATATTGTTTCTATTTGCTCCAAATGTTTCATTTTGCTCTCTCTGTGTTTTGTATTATTTTTATACTAATTTATTCGTGTATTACCTAGTTTCTTGGAATTTATCTATATCGTTCAATGTTGTCATTGCAAAACATGTCGCCAAATTGACGCTTGCTGTCGTTGCTGTAAATTGGTTGATATTTTGTGACGTCATATCGGCCAATATTGCGTAACTATGTATAATAGATCTAATTTTCACTGCCCGTGTAAATGCATCTCAGTCGCAATCTGTTAAAAAGTAGGGAAATTGAGACTTTTTTGACAGTTTCCGACTAACACGCGAATACGAACGTTGTTTAAAAATTAGTAGAATTGGCCTTCAAATGTTGCCATATTCTTGAAACAAAATTATATGGTAAAGATATTGAGTTAGTTGAATCATATAACTTTGTGCTAATTTTGGAATTTGGAAAGAATGAGATAGGAGAAATTTTGCTGAACACGGTAAGGAATTCAAATTAAGAAAAATAGACATGAAAATCATCCGTCCGACCATTACGAGAATTTTGCTGTCAGTTTTTAAAGTAGAGAAGTTAGGTGTGTGCCTATATAGCGCATACAAACAAACATCTATATGAAAAGTTAAAAGTTATTTTAGATTAATAAGGTCATTACCTATTTTCATAAACAATATGACCAACAGATTGGTTTTCGTATTGTTTCTGTATTACATTTTGTGCATTTCCTCCTTTCATATCTTTAACTACGCTCATTATTCAAAGTCACAACTGCTAAACAAAAGTCCTGCGTCCTGAAATTAACCGGCAATATCATGGTAATCCTATCCACACCTCGCGAGGATGTTGTGCGTTTACTAATGTAAACAATAGAAGGATGGAGTCGATGCGTCAATACTAATAATAGAAATCGATTTTGTTTAATTATAATACACGGTATGGGAAAGTGTTAAGTTTATTGGATTTGTCACTTGCTTGTTTTAAATAATATTAATTATAATAATCATTTACAGACAACAAAGATCAATTGGGTTAGTAACAATGAATAGTCTTAACCTTTGTTAGTACTTAACTAATAACACCGACAATGTACAGGTGACCAGTCACTTCACCAATAAATGACGTGATACTGACAATGTAATTTTAATAATCACGAAAAGGATAGCAAGAAATGCGTATTTGCTTGCCTGCAGGCCTACCATGACGTGCTAATGCCATCCAATTCCGATGATGTAAACGGGATAGTGCTATTCGCTTTGTATAGCTCCGTCTCCCTCTTAGAGCGGAATCATGATCGTTTTAAGACTGCACAGTAGGGCCTCTGGTGCAAACTATGAATGGTGATTCCGTACCGTAGTCTGGCTCCGAAATCTTGAAAGCTGGGGTATTTAAGTCAAGAGCGAAAACTTAACTTCTAGGTAAGCGTGCTCCATCGTCAGACACGTCGATATTTAGCATCAGGTGAGATAGAGGTCACATACAACCCCACCTAAAAGAAGAAAGAAAATTCTTACTCTATTTCCCCCGAGTTGTAGTTCAAGGTTAAGTTTCAAGTTTTAGGAATGTTGTAGAATCCTAACTTTGTCGTTTAATAATTTTGAAATGATTAGTTACAAGGCCCTTCACATAGGTCCTCAAAAATTAAAAAAATTAACTACCTACCTACATCATGTTCAAAACACCTTGGGTGACACCTCTAAAAATCTCTACACCTTAATAAAAATGCGTAAATTTTCCCTCCGTAGTCCTTTATAAGAGTGTACCTACACATAATCTACAAAGTGCTGACAATGTTCAAGTGGCCATATACGGAACCGATAACCTTAATCGGCGGATCCTCCTTGACGACGTGAGCTACTTCAGTACGGACTGCAGAAAAATCCTAATAGGTATAAAATTCTCCCGTTACTGACTGACTGAGTGACTGAGTAACTGACAGACAACGCATAGCCGACACTACTGGTTGTAGAAAGCTAATATTTGGCATGTAGGTTCCTAAGGGAGCGCAGGGGAGCAGAGAAGAAAGGATTCCCCGAAATTCTTACTGGAACGGGAAAAAACAGGATCTGCGCGTACGAAGTCACGGGCAAAAGCCAGTATCATTCTAATATTGATGTTCTTCTTCCTCTCTTGTACTATAGTTTCGTGATTGAGAATTTAGAGATACGACTTGCCGTGGTAAAGATGTTTACTGTTTATGTAGCTGGTAGTGGAACACCTGAATCAAACACACACAGAACCTGGAACCACTTTTCTGGTTTTGCACTGTATTTCAGTAATCTAGTAGAGATACTGTAGATTAGAGGTTTTTTAGAAATACTGAATGTAAAATACTTTTAAACTTGGAAGCATTCTGATTCAAGGGAGGCAGTTTCTGGACGATATTTTAAGCAGTTCTATTTTTCTGAAGTTAGAATATATGAGTTTGCTAAGTGCTCTTGAAATTACTTTATTTTGCATATTAATGCGTAATATGCGTATCATGTACCCGTCCTATGATTCAAATGTCAGACTTTATTTTATTTTAACATATAAATAATGTGTGAGGTAAGGACCACTATATGCCAAGACCACACAGTAAACCTTTGAAATAAAATTATTTGGTACCTATATTTTAATGTTTATTGTTTTGCTAACGACACACAACGAATAAGGCGGGTGTCACACCGCAATAACCAGTGACTTACGTTTGTGAAACTGCACACAGGAGGTACATATGAATTTATTAGAATTTCTTTGTGCACCACCATCTTTGTATTTTATCGTATTATTCTTAATAGGGCGAGAAATTGTAGCGTCTGCTTATAAAAACATTATTATTTCTCCGTTTTGATGGTTATAATGTTAAACTGTTTAGAAGGTAAACAATATACCTAAAAAATAATCGAATTACATTGCCTAAATAGAAATAAAAGAACATAACTCCTCGAAGAAACATTATACCTACTTACAAGGAAATGAGTATCAATTTCCTCATCTAACAGTATCACACCAAATCGTGAGCATATCAACACTTGAAATCTAACATCAAATAAAAAGAACAAAACCGTACTAATAAATCCTTGGCACACACAAAAAAAAACACGTCAGATCGAATTTCAAATGACTGTCATCGAAAACTGTAATCAACCTAAAATGGCTGAAATCTAAATCCAGCCAGCACGATACTCCGAATTCAAACATCATTAAATCTAATTACGTTTCAACTGTGTTTTGACGGTTTAATCCGACACTATACACACAAACAAGCCGTCTGTTTACAGTAAAACCGAATAATTACAGTACCGGTGGCCACCACTACTTAGTCGAAGAAATAAAATATACGAAAAGGATGGGTGGTCTTGATGTATCAATAACCCGTTTAGTCTCTTCTTGATATCGTTATTGGTGGTTTTATGTTTGTGTTTTAGTAAGGGCGCTGGTGATTTATTATTTGAAGTGTTATCGATATGGGATTAATTTGTCGTTGAGCTGTTAATGAGGCCAGCTTCATCCTCAAAGTTAAAGAGGTTTTTTGTTGTGCACTTTTGCATACTGTTCTTATTTACAACCAATCGCACTGAGGTTTATTGTAAGGGAACCCAGGAATGCAGGGATAGGCTTGCCTTTGTACATAAGCTATCCTATGTTTTTATACAACCTGTAACATAATAAACGCAATACCTCTGAAGGGGTCATTGTACTCATCATTATGAAATACTTTCACGATGGGACCAACACTGAAATCGCGAAATAAAAATCGACGTCTCCATACATTTATGTGCGCATAACTCGACAAAATGTGAACAGCTGTTTTTTTTGCGATTTCGGAGTTTGTCCCATAGTAAAAGTTGTTCATAATGATAAGTACAATGACCCCTTAATAGGTATTGCCTTTATTCTGTTACACGTTGTATGTATATGTTTAAAAAAAACTAAGAATATGAAAAAGAGAAGGCCAAATTCTCAAATAGTTAGCACTAAACGACTGAAAACGTTGATATTTATTATAACCAGTTGTAACTGGGTTTAATAAATATCAACATTTTTAAGGCTAAATCACCTAGCCCAAATTATGTTGAATTATGCCCTTAATAGATTCAGATACTTATCAGTGCAATGATACTTAAGTAACCAATAGAGACTCTACTGAGCTTAACGTATCAAAAAGCATTTTCTTAAAGAGTCTAGGGCTTGTAAGTCTTCCAAGAGTAAAGTCTCCAACTACGTCATACATACTCAATAGATCCCAAGACTTATAAAAGTTGCTCATGCAAATATTTTATTAGCATCCCAAGTTTGGAAACTTTGATACACGTTAATTATTCGTCTCCCCTTGTTCCGAAGGCGTTTTCGATTCTAGTGTAGGCGTCAAGAAACTGTGTGCGGTCCCTACCGGTCAACCACTAAACTAGAGAAAACCAAACACTAAAATAAACCCTAAAATCTACCCGAATAGGTTTAATTTCAACTGGCAACTAGTGATGTACAACTTTTGAATACCTCAAGTTACGTGCTAAACGAATTTAGGTTGTATGTTTAGCATATAAAGTTAATTTTAGTTTGGATAATGCGGTTTACACTATTAAAATAATGAGGGCTCCTAAGGGTATACCCAGTATTTCTCATGTGTTTGCTTGCTTTATTTATTGTTGCGAATAAAGCTACTGTTTGTCTTTGCTGAGATGTAGTTCGTCACTTGCTGGTTTAGTTTTACTGATTCTGTTCGGTTTGTTTGTTTATATTTTATTGCCGTCATCTGGGCTTGGAAGAAAAATATTGAGACTGTGTGCTGTTGGTTCTGTGTCCACGGAAGATATTTTTGTGCTGTTTAGGTCACCATGTCTTTGATGTGGGAGGTCTTGGATGTGGAAGTTGTATTCAAGGAGTTGGATCTTTTATTTGAATCCTGGAGGTTTCAAAAATATGGTGCCAAAAGCTATGACAAAACTGGGATGAAGATGATCAAATTGTGGTGAATTTTGCAGTTCCAGTATCATCATCATCATATTATCAGACAAAAGACGTCCACTGCAGGACATAGGCCTCCCCCAAGAGGGAGGGGTGTTGCCATAATCACCACGCTTGGCAGGCGGGTTGGTGATCGCAGTGTAGATGTTGCAATGCACAGAATCACAGAGAACGCTGCTGCCCATTCTCTAGTGAGTCCCTTAGTCACTTCTTACGACACCCACGGGAAGTGATAGTGCAATTATTTTACGTCCGACACCATACAAAACATGTAGTAGATATTGAGGTTCCAGTTTATGTGTAGTAGATATTGAAGTAGAGCCGACCTCTTTAATCAGCAGGTATTCATATTCACATTACCGTAAAAACTAATAGTGCGTTCACACGATACAGAATTATGTCCGCACAGACTGTGAACTCTGAATAAAAAAAGTCTATCATACCGACATTTGTCTGCGCAGAGCTTGTTGTTAGTCTGTGCAGATATACAATACCATTTTTAATTCAGACTTCAAAGTCTACAGAGACAAAAGTCTATATCGTGTGGACCAACCACTAGGTGGAGCGAGTTTGACGTAATCTGCGTGTTAATTCTACTAATTTTCAAGCAACGTTTTCATTCGTATTTCAGTCATAATCTGTCAAAAATTTATGAAAATTAAAGCTTTTTTAACAGTTTGCGACTGACATACAAATCCGAACGTAGTTTAAAAAATAGTACAATTGGCCCTCTGTTATTTCACATTAATTGGATGAATTGACAGCTTAGTTACTTAATGTCCATTTTAATTTAATTTTCACGCTGCGAGTTTTATAGAATAATACAACAGGACCTCTTTAGAAGTTAAGGCGCTTTAGTGGACATTATGAATAAAAAGACAAACTAATCAAATCTTATAACATAAAGAGACAGGACGGCTGTCAAGCCATAGGCGGATTTACGTTCACGTGAACATATCAATATCCCGCGATACGCAGAGCAACGCACACACAGGTTGACTGATGTAATGACAATCTTAAGCGAAACGACGCGACGTATAGTGACGTCGTGCGCTTTCAAATGTTTTTATGATTGACATATTATTATTATTTGATTATTATTATTGTTTGTTATTTCCAGCAATTCATTATTTGTTTTTATTATTGGTAAATAATTTGTTATTCTGTATTTTTTGTTAATTTTTGTGTGTAACTTTTAAATTTTTCGATTATGACTCTCTGTACGTGTTGGTTCGTACTGTAAGTGCAGAGAGTAATTAAAGCTAAATAAATAAAAAGTAGGTATTTAGCATCAAGACGGAATGCCATTGAAGCCGAAGATGTGAAAAAGAAATCGGTGCGGTGTAGCACTAGAATTTTAAGAGTTCGATACGTTGTAACATAATCATCGAACTATTAAATATTAGGCGTCCTAACTGGCTAACGATCGTACGACTTAACGATGCGATTCCGTCGCACGACGAGATTAAACATACACATTTCTTTAGAGTGTCCTAATTAAAGCTAAAAGCAAAACGTAATTGAATTAATATGAATTTAATATACATACGTCTGCTCGCAATTAAGCCTACTATTTAAAAAATACCTCGCCCTGATCTCGACAGTACTGTTAATTTGCAAGCAAACTGATTTCTAACCATCTGATCTGTAACCATTTTTTTTTTTGTTTCAGGTATCGCATTTTTATATCATTTCAGTAACTTTGATTATTGAACCTACTGGACTGGTAAATAATTATTTAGTTTAAATATTATTTTAGTTATATTAACAGTAATAGCTTTTATGCAGTAGCAACTTCTTTTACACAATGGGACGCTGTGGAAAAATAGGTTACTGCTATAACTGCAACAAGCAAGTGATAATCCGTTTTAATTTCACAACAACTTAAAAGCTCATACACACAAGAACAAAAACACACAGTAATCCTGTAACCGGTATAAACCAGTTACAAACAAATAGAATGACTTGTATATCACGTGAGCGCTTTCCGCCTAGTCATCGAGATTCACTAACAGGTGAGTCGATTCGTGACCCGTTCAGTTCGGTGCATGAGCGAGTCAAGTGGAAGATGGCTTGTCATGTCCGGTGTCAAGATATGTTCGTTTGTTTCTTTGCTTTTTCGAGTGACATTGATGTTCTTTTTTTTGTTTTTTTCGTTGATTTTTTTGTTGAGGTCAGCCACAATTATCAGACTACCAAAAACTAACTATTTGGATCGGTGTCTCTTCTGTTTGTTTCAATGACTGTTTGGTTATGGTGGCTCTGTTTTTGTCATTTGGTAGCTTAGTAACTGCTAGTAGTTAGGTAACTAAAACTCTATACTGTTAGGTCAAAACTCCGACTTACAACACCATTAAAATTAATGAGATCTTAACTTGTGCTTATTGGCTACTTTATGGCGAAAGCTTGACGAAAGTGTCTTAAGAAAGATACTTCCATTTTTGTTAATGGCTTGATTATCTACTTACTGTACATAAAGGGAATTATAGCAATTAAAAAAAACCCTAGTAAAAAACTGGGATGTCTATTTTCTTATATTTTTTATTAAACCACTCATTCAATGCCTAACAGTATCCAGTAGTCCAAACGCACCACAGACAGAAGGGTGCAATACACGATTATTGACAGTCTGCCCCCGCGTTGTTCGGACAACCAGTAAACATGATTTGTAGGAATGACGAGCGTCACCGCTGTCACCCCAGCGATCGAGTCGTGTATTGAATGGGAGGCTTTAGCTTAATGACTTCATTTCCATACTAAGTGCGTTCGAATCGGTGAGATAGGGGCATTATTTTTCATTTGGATTTGTAATGTTCTGTCTACGAGGTGGAGGTGGCTTAAGTGATGAGGTTTTTTTTTAATTCTAAGGTGCAACTTCAAAGAAAGAAAGAAAGTTTATTTGCGACAAGCATGACGCATAACAAAAAAAAAACCTAATTACAAAAGTTATGCAAGTTGGGAAGATATGCGTCACATTCGCGCAAAAAGGTCATCGCTCAGCATAATGCTGGGACTCGTGTGCGAGACAGAGCCACAGCGCTGGTTTTCAGCGACAACCGGCGTTGACAGTATGACGTCGATCGGGGCAGCATAAAAAATAATTAAAAGTGCTAGGTGAGTAGAAATCAAAGATTTGTTTTTGAAATGTTAAGATTAAAATTCAACTCTTGTACAACGCTGAAACTATACCCCGTATTCTGCTCCAATAGTTTTGCTACTGACCCTATATATCCAAAATTTCTCTAGACATTAGATATGAACCAAAGACTGGATAACCGCTAACAAACAGCTGTTCTGTACATTTTTGGTCACATCACTCGACTGACTTAAAAAAAGAGGCTGTATTTAACATTAGTATTTCAGCCTACATTTACTCTGAGTAAATAACACGACAGTGCAGTGGTGCAAAAGATTTTGTCAGCAAAGTTAAAAGAGATTTTATTCAAATGTGGAAAAGAAAAAACGTACCTTACTTTGAACATTTTTACATCATCATATCAGCCGAAAGACATCCACTGCTAGACAAAGGCCACCCCCAAGGGGTTGCCATAATCGCCACGCATGGCAGGCGTGTTGGCGATCGCAGTGTAGCAGCCACTTACCACACCCACGGGAAGAGATGGGATGGTACTATTCTTTTACGTCTGACACCATACAGAACATTTACACATAAGCAATGAAAAACATTCAGTTTCTCTTAAAAAACTGAATAAATAAAAATCTACAAAAATAAGTCGACCATGAACAACATTAAGTGCGAAAATTATGAACATCGATAAATATCTTAACACCACGTGAACCATTTATTAAGTATCAGTTACGATCAAAAAGGTCTGACCGTGAAATCAAGTGTACAGGAATCCATGTACTTTTATCTGAAACACGAATCTTATTAAAACAATTAAGAGGGGATATACTTTAATAACCACAGTGTATTCCATGCAGCCGTCGTTTTGATTTGTTATGGTACTGTGATCGACTTTTAAAGGCAAGATTTCCCATCCTTAAAAAAAATTGCTTTGGTAGAGAAAGTGCTGCAAGTTTGGAATACTATTTTGTTTTTCGTGAAAAAGTTGTAGACAAATTAGGTTAGCCTGTTTAAAGTTGCTTTAAATAATTAAAAAATTAATAAACTTTAAAATACAAACGATTGAACAAATTAAAAATCTTTTCGAAATTTTGATTTTGAAAAAAGAAAGTCTGAAATCGTGTTCAAACTTAGGGTGCATATGTCACCGGAAAATTGCAGACTCCGTAATATTGTAGTAAATCTTGATTAGATTATAATTCCTCGATATAATATAAAAAAAAGAAAAAGAAATCGTTTAAAAGAACCGTTTTGTATACAATAAATCCCATCCAAATTCAATAGTTTCCAATATATCCGTCTTATTTAGAAAAAAATGTTTACATTTTCACGCGATATTTTGAAATCTTACGGCGTTTGCCATTTTCCGGTGACACATACACGTAGACGTTTATTGAGAAATTTGAGTAGTTCAAATATGCTACCTATCAAATTACATTTTAGTACCATGAATGCTTTAGTGATTTTCTTAATACAATTCCAATCTTTGATTTCATTTAGGTGTTATGACTCATAAGTAAGTAAGTATGGAATCAAATCTTAAGAGTTGATTTTGATTCTAAGAATTTCCTAAAAATTTTCCTTACCTACACTGGCTTCGATTTCGTAATTTCTGGGAATGGCTTGCAAAGGTCAATACGGTTTTTGTTGTTGATTTACTTTCGAAATTCCAGTAGTGGATATTTGAATAATGCAAAGATTTTTTCTCTTTGATATAATTTTTTTTTTTTACTTATCACTTTTTCATATTTTTCTAAACGATCTTACTCTTTGCCTCGATCTCACGGTTGATGCGATCTCTTTCTCAGCTCACTCTTTCTTTAAATGCTGACAAGTATGGAAAAAATATAGCTGCTTCGCCTTAACTAAAAATAATTTCACTTGCACAAGTTTGTAATTCAATCTACCGACAATAAGATCGCTGTTCTCACGGCACAAATGATCTACTTACCTTTTTATAAAATATTTTGACACCGACGAGAATGCAGTATGTAATCTTATATGTTCCGGTCTTGAGTAAATAGCAGTAGATCGTTCCTTGATGATAGTACTTACAGTTATTTATAATTGTGGATACGTCATTGAGAAGCAAACCAGCGCTTCATCATATCAGCCAATTGCCGTCCACTGCTGAACGTAAGCCTCCCCCAAAGATCGCCAAACATCCCGGTTTTGAGCGGTCTGCATCCATCCGCTGCCAGCCACCTTCTTCAAATCATCGATCCATCGTGCCGCAGGGCGTCCCACACTAAATTTGCCCATACGCGGTCTCCACTCTAACATATGTCTGCTCAGCTCAGCGCTTACTACCTTAGTAATTTTTTTTATTAATTATAGGCTTGCGTTTGATCACAATTTCACCTGATGGTAAGCGATGACGTGGTCGAAGATGGAGCACCTTTGCCTAGAAGTAACCTAATCACTCGTGACTTCAAGCAACAACCTTGCAGCTGTCAGAAAACGCTGACTCCGGGAAGGGCTAACGTAGGTGCTCAATAAATGTTGCTATTCCGAAATCTTACAATAATTAGTACCAATCTAACTGTTGAAGTTCCAACACAGAAACGAATACTTAAGCTAAAAAATCTTTTTTACAAAAAAATACAACCGACTTCAAAAATAAAACACTACAAAAAATAAAATAACTTTTTGGTTGTTTTTTTTTAAGTTGGTTTTAGTTTTTTGTAAAAAGCTTTTTATTTTTCATTTTTTTGTGGTACTAACCTAACTTAACAACACCACTGGGAAGTCACAGGAAAGCTAAATATGCAATTTCGTTTACTTGGATGACATATTTTTTCCAGCTATTTTGATTTAAAAACCAAACTACTGAACCGATTTTGAAAAAAATTCTATGAGACCAATCGAAAAGTATATCCTTTCACATAAATAAAAGATTTTTTTCAAATCAGTTCATAAATGACGGAGTTATGAGTTAACAAACACACAAAAAAAACAAACATCCTAATTGAGAACCTCCTCCTTTTTTTGAAGTTGGTTAAAAAAAAGCGTTTCGCCATTGAGTAAAACAAAATGCTCTAAACCAGTGGTGGGCAAAGTACGGCCCGCGGGCCAGCTCCGGCCCGCGAAAGCATTTAATCCGGCCCGCCGACAGTCCGTCAACATGAATAGTATGGCCCGCGATAATCATATTTTGACGGTCCAGAAGTATAAAGTAGACTCTACTTAGTAGAATTATAGACTTCGATTCATATGTCTCACACGCCTACCATGGCAGGGCCTTCGAATAAAAGTTAAATTGTAATTTTTAACATTTGTGCAAGTGTTTAATGTTTTTATATGATTAAAAGTTTCAACACAAAATGCATTTTTTCCTATAATTCTGGCCCTCCTCTGAAATTTATTAAACTTTCTAGCCCCCCATTAAAAAAGTTTGCCCACCACTGCTTTAAACAGTGAGCTAGAAAAAGGTAACAAGACGAATAAGAAAATAAATATCGTCCCCGGAAATAAAAATTCCAAAAACGTTTCTGATACTCAAATACACGGATCTATAAGAGAAACAAAGCCTGCAACACAATCAGTTCACCCTCGGCGCAAACTTTAAACATACCTTACTATTTACGTAAAAGTTTTCCATGGATTCACGTTTTTTCTGTACCTGCATGGGGAGCGAAGTTTGCACTCGCAACAAATAGTGATAATTCGAGCGTGAATGACTCTCTTTTGGGGGTTTCCTCTATCTATAAGTTATATTGTATGGGCGAAGTAAGAAATTTGTTGGGATTCTGGGGAGCATTTTTGAGGGGATTTTTTTTGTTACTCTGTAAATTCAATACGAGTCGCTATTTTGGCTGTTTATGTTCGAGAAAATTGTTAATCTTTTACGTAAATAAGATTTCATAATAACGTGATTTCAATGCATGGTGTAGCTAGGTACTTCGGTTGCAAACATGAAATTTATTTCAACAAAATATTTCCAGATGTCCTTTTTTGAGCAGAGTACAGACAACATTGGCTGCAGAAGTTATGACTGTTATCAGTGTGAATAAACTAAAAACTCAAATGAATACATCTAATAATAAATTTTATGTATCATTTTAGGGCAAAACCAAAGATGACTTAACAAGCTTGAGCCATGACAACCAAGGCCATGAAAGAATCCACATTATACACAAATCAAAAAGCCAAATTTAAATTTAAAAGTTACCCTCAAACCGTAATTGAAAGGCAAACAAAATACAAATCCTCGACAGGATTCCCAGCTCAACTCAAATCCTCTAAACAATTACGAGCTAATCATTAAAACATTTCAAGAAAATGTTATAGCAATTACCAGGAACACAGAACAAAGAGGAGAGTAATTCTAAAACCGACAATCCTCTCATACTTATTCTGCACTCGTTCGGAGATGTTAATCTCACCCCTACTAACTCCGGAACTGAGTTTGGCGCAATAAAAACTGTCACTATACTTATTTACGATGCAATAAAAGAGATTCAGATAGAAATAATAGGAGGCGCCCGCGCACTGGGCTGCTACAATGGCGCTTAGTGACATGTGTGTGAAGACTAAGATGTGGTGTAAACCGAAACCATAATTGTCTATTTTCATATATGGACTAAAAACTTAGAATTGGATAACTTCGAAGTACGTAAAGGTAAAAACTTGTATTTTTGGTTTGGTCAGATAACAGTCTTCTGTTGTCCAACTATATAGTTCATATTTATGAAGGTTTCCATATGAAAAAGGGCACTGTAAAGGCAATAATGTTCATAGGTAAATTATTTTGCTATTCTTTCCTAGTAGTCCAATAGACAAATGTGTATTCAATTTAATTGAATTATTTCTTGAAACCGCAGATCTTAAAACATTATTCATATGGAACTTTACCTAACCTCTAAGGATTTGTGCCACACTACCGCACGAACTATACCAATCCATCCGAGAGCTCCGAAGCGCAATTTTAGCTACCCTTGTGCATTATGTAAAGGCTGGAGTGATGTGTTGTGCTCGATATAAATTATTGAGGTACGATTAAAGCTTAACGTAGCTTTTGTTCCTAAGGTCAAGAACTTCAGGTATTGATTGTATCACTCCGGAATGCTGGATTGCTCATAAAGATTTATCAGATTTTATGAACTTGTGTGTTGGGTAGTGATACTTATTGCACACTCAGAAATATAAAATTACAAACTAAAGAGGACAGCTTATGTACAAAGGCGATTTTAACCTAGAATAAGGTTTTCTAACACCCAACCTCAGGGCAATACAGACCTCTACAAATGAGTGGGAATGCTTCATTTAAATTACTTAATCCTGACTAAGGTAAACTAATCATCTTTTACTTCCTAAAAGATTTGGCACTCATTTCATAGTTCATAATGGTAAGACTAGATGGTAGATACCTAACATCAGTAGGGTGGTGAATAGTATTCACCTTTGAGACATTATCTGAATCTCCAGGTCTCAGAAAAACTCTTATATTACCAAGAGCTATTTTCTAAGAACAAGGGACTAAGCCAAATTCGTTGGCTCACTGTCCAATCACCACCAGGCCCGGGTCGCTGGCGCGTTGTGTTCCACGCGCGCCTCAAAGAGATGTCAGCATAGGAGATGGGGCCCGCTAGGGCCAGAACCTACCAGGGCTGCGGAATTTGTTCGAAAGAGTCACCGCGGCTCCGGAACGCAAAGGGCTTTAGAAGGAACACGGATGGGTTTTAGTCAGTAAGAGTCTGACACGCCCTTCCGCTCCACCCAGAGCGGAAGAAGTCATTTGATGATTTCCTATCCTTAAAAAAAATCCAGATTCGTCATCATTCACGAAATTTCGCTTATTTACTACATCCAATTTCCAAATGGGCGCCAACGAAAATCAGCCTCTATCGTTTCTCCTTCTCATTTCATAAAGTAAAACTAGAATGATTAACTAAAGGAGAAACATAAAGCTATCAGATGTTTACCATCCCGCGGAAATTGTTCAACGAGGAGAAGGAAATAGGTTACCATGATGCTAGTTGGGAACGAGCCAAAAACCTGTCGATTTATGCACTACATATTTGTGTTATATTCTTTATAAATTGTATGTACGAGACCATGTACGGGCAAGCATGGCCGAGTTAACGTGAGATAACTTTCAAACGTTCAGTTTTCCTGCACGATATTGTAAGGCTCTCGTCTTCGCCAAGAGAGCAGCATAATAATAAACATCACGGCTGTATTTTCTAAGGGGCTAGGCAGAGGTTCCAATCACTTCCTGTGGGTATCTTAAGAGGTGACTAAGGGACTCACCAGAAAATGGACAGCAGCATTATCTGTGGTTCTATACATTGCAACAGCTACACTGCGATCGCCAACCCGCCTGCCAAGCGTGGCGATTATGACAAACCACCCCCGTATTTGGGGAGGCCTATGTCCAGCAGTGGACGTCTTTCGGCTGGCATGATTATGATAATAATGAGGCAGAGGTTTACACCAACTTAAAGTACATATAAAGAGGAAAAAAATAACGGTAAAAGTCTTTATTGCCACAGAAGTGGCATACATACGAGTACATACAAATTATAACTCAAACTAAAATTCTTAAACGACACTATAAGTATTACATGACTGGTCTGTTGGTCGAGTGGTTAGTAACCCTGACTGCTAAACCGGAAGTCGTGGGTTCGATTCCTACCCAGGAAAAATCTTTGTGTGACGAGCATGATCATTTGTTCTGTGTCTGGGTGTAATTTGTCTATAATATGTATGTATTTAGAAATATATAAGTATGTTTATCAGTTGTCTGGTTGCCATAGCACAGGCTCTGCCTAGTTTGGGATCGGATGACCGTGTGTGAGTTGTCCCAAGATATACTATATTATTACATCCACATTTCAACACATACCTATGTTTAAGTCAAACGTCATGGAGACCAGTTTATTTTCATCAAACGTGCACAAATCCAGACCACAGGCTATATCTAAATAAATCCAGATTAAACAATCCAATGACACTACGAAGTAGTGCTAGACGAGAAAACGTGTACATATTTAGAACGGTTAGGTAGATCGGTTATCTGGAGCATAAATAGTAATGGGTCAAACCAATTTTAAGATATTAGTTTGACCCATTATTCTCCATTATATCTTCTCCAAATTTCTTTACTTGGATTTTTAATCAAGTAAAGAAACTTAGAGCAGATCATTGTCTAATCACAATACATCTCTTTAATTTCTTATTTCCATTCAAAGCAAACTTCTTATTAAAACAAAACACTTTTCATCTCAACTCTTGGAGACATCAATAATAAAATCCTAATGTAATTGGCCAACATTAAACGTTTATTAACATCAGTTAATCCACTTCGCAAATATCCAATAATGAATATTAGCCGAAATTCAAAAGGACCATTAATGCCGTATCTAAATACATAGCCATATTGGAATTAATCTTGTGATGACGGCGAATAAAAATCGGGCATCAATAGGACGGGAGGCATTTCTTAATATTTCCCTCGGCCATTGAGAGGACTAAACAAATTCTCAGAAAGGAATTCCCTCCTCGAATACGTCAATCAACTTTTGTGGGATTGTACTAAAAAGATAAGGAGTGGAAATATACAGGTCTTAGTTTTGGGCGGGTCTGTTATAATAGCGGTACCGAATGAAAAGTAGAATATAATTTATATAATATAATAATATGATATATCAACTCACACACGGTCATCCGATCCCAAACTAGGCAGAGCCTGTGCTTATGCAACCAGATAACTGAAAACATTCTTTTATATTTTTAAATACATACATATTATAGACAAATTACACCCAGACACAGAACAAATGATCATGGTCATCACACAAAGATTTGTCCTGGGTGAGAATCGAACCCACGACCTCCGGTTTAGCAGTCAGAGTCACTAACCACTCGACCAACAGACCAGTCAAGTCATATGTTTCTACTCTTCTTTATATTAGTGTAAAATAATTTTGAGCGATCAAAAGTAAATCAAAACTATACTGTACCAATGAACAAATTTTCTTTGGTTCAACATATGTCCTTAAAGCTTGGAAACTAATCAGTAATCACAGATAGGTAAGTTTAGTCGATTATAAAATACCAAATTATTTTAACTATAAATAGCATTCAATGGTCACTATATCTGTACCGTCCGAACTTCCGAAGGGAGCATGTTTCGTTAGTTATGATCAAGTCCCGTTGTAATAAGGGGCAAGACTATGCCATCAACGGGGCATAAAACCTAACTCCGGGCTACTACTAAAAACTCGTTGACACTGCTCGATCGGGGAAACGAACACACGCTCATGCTCAACAATTCCTCGTCGAGATAGTCAGTAAATATCACTTTTTTAGCAATATCCGCAAATATAAACCTTTCAATTGCCATAACAAAATACCTATTGGTATATTTCCACACAAATATCGATTAGATAGGTAGTGAATAAACATTGCCTATCCATCCTATAAACGTGAGAATGGTCTCAGGTTTCTTATCATTCATCCAGATCCATCATCGAATAACAGTCAATTTAGCGCTCACGTTTTCAATATAGACGCGTGTATTACGGAAAAGAAGTTTCTATAGAAAAAAAAAAATATTTTGATGTATTTAGACGGCGCGGGTATGTCGTAAACGCGAATGGGAGGGTTAAATCTCATTACATTATAGCAGATGTAAAACGATTTATAGAGGTAAACCCGTCCGGTCATATTTTGTTATGTTCCAATAATTCTTTACATTTTAGACTCCGGCTTCGGCATAACCAACATTCCTTTTTATTTTTAAAACTTCAAAAACACGTGCCTTGGCTCCGAATAGGTAATTTTGCGAGAAATTTTCTTTTTGCCAAATTGGGTCGTGAGTTTTATGCTTTCGCGTAAACTGTAATAGGCGAGGCCCTTTTTAAATTAACGCGAACTACCGCATTAAAGCGGGTTCCGTATGTATGCTTAAGCTACGTTAAACCTTCGGGGATGAAAACCTTTCTCACCTGCAAGTTTGTTAATGACTTGTTCTGACCCAACAGTATCTGTATCATTAGAATATTGCTCGTTGTTTTACACAAATCAAAATGAGACAACTTTTATCTCTAGGCACTTACCTAAGTAGGGACATAAAGCCACCTGTCATAAGCAGAAGCTCTCCCAGACAGGTTTGTTAAGGGCCAATTCTACTATGTTTAAGCAACGTCCGCATTCGCATCTCAGTCGCAATGTGTCAAAAAAGCCTCAATTTCCATACATTTCTGGCAGATCCCGACTGACATGCGAATGCACACGTTGCTTAAAAAATAGTAGGATAGGGTATCTAGTAATTGTTTGGTCGCACTGAAATTGTATAAATAGAGGACCTATTCACACACTTATAATAAACATCAAATTAAAAAAAAAAAAAAAAAAAATATAATACAATTAAATTAACCAATCACAAAAGTTTTACGACTGCAAGAAGTCGTACAACTATTGTGATTGGTTAATTTAAGACGTCATCACATAAATTGCTCATTTATATGCCAGAAACTGAGCATCACTAAATCACAGTCATTCATCATCTGCCTCGCCCAACTACATATATTGGGGTCGGCTTCCAGTCAAACCGAATTCAGCTGAATACCAGTATTTTACGTGGGGCGGACCAGACCTCCACAACCCATTAACTGGGTAATACGGTAGTTCTTAGCAAGGCTGGAGTTAGATTTACTGGCTTCTGACAATCCGTAACCTCGCCAAAATATACAAATGACAGCCAGGACCAACGGCTTAACGTGCACGCAGGCACGGAGGAATCTCGATATGTTAATTAGGGATCCTGCCGTTTTGGCGAAAAGATTTTGACAAAATTTCATTACCCAAACAAATTTTAGCAACCTTTTTTTATACCATTGCAATATTTCGAATGATTTTAGTATGCATATTTTTATTTGGTCAAATATTTACTTGGCAAAATATTACCAAGTATAATGTCATTATGGCATTTGGTCTTTAATCAAATGATTTATTACAGCAAACAATCTTCAGACAATAAACGTTTGGTGAAATGATTTGCCGGCGAGTGCCAGACACAACTTGCATTAATAGAAAAAAGATATTGTTACAACTATTTATTTTAGGTTAATTTCTTCTTTAAACAAAATGGGTAGGTTAGGTTAGGTTAAAACTGTGACCTCCTACGCACGAGCTGATCGAGCGAAGCGAGCGGTGCCGCGGCAGCAGACGGCGAGTGGCAGAAACGACTAACATAAATAGAAAAAAGAGATTGTTTTTAGTAGGTTACCCGGAACTGAACTATTTAGATAAGGATAATTACTTATTTAAAAAAAAATGGTTAGGTTAGATTTTGCGTAAAAACTGTTATTCCAACTGAAATATTTGACTAAATAAAAATTTTAAAAGTACTAGTAGGTAAACAAGTTATAGTTTAAACGTTCATTTCCCAAACATTAGGTTTGCGTTACAATTTTTTGTGAATAGATTTTTTGCTAAGTAATAATTTGGCAAATGAAATTATGCGAAAAAATTTTTGGGAAGTGATAATTTGTCAAATTCCTGTCGGTCAAACAAGGGAGACCCGTTAATTAAGATAATCACCCATCCACATACCAACCTTAGCAAGCGTTGCTTAACCTTCAAATATAATAAACGTAAAAGTAAATACAAATAACAAGGAATGATATTAAAATAAAATTAACCAATCACAATAGTTTTACGACTGCATGACGTCATCACATAAATTGCTTATTTACATGCCAGAAACTGGGCATTAGTGAATCACAGCCATTGTACACAACAAAAACGTCACAGTATCATCCAAACAATTAATAACATCCTCAGTCATCCAAAAAAAACCAGTTACAATAACAGAGCCCCATACAAGGGAGGCATGTTGTCTTTATGCAAAAGTGCGTGGACGTCGCGTTGCAATACTTTGTGCATCTGTAACGTGGCGACACATGGCAACAGAGTTTTTGTACAGACGAGCGGTTCAAACGCAATGTTTGGCGTTAAAAAAACGCTAAAACACTTGTTTGGTAACCATGGTGTTAGCACATGGGTATTATACTTCTAATATATATGTTAATTTGTAAGGTACTCGTATAATATCGATGGGCCAAAGTAGCCTGAAAATAAAGAGATTTATTATTTTCTTTATTTATTTTCCTTACATACTAATATACAATTTTAAATATTTCTTAAAAAAACATTTAAAAATATAAAAAAGTAGTAGTCCGCGCGTGTCGGGGGCAGGGTCCAAGCTACCGGTGTTTAGAGCTCCAGACAAAGGAACCTCCTCATAATTTGAGCCTTCTGTATCAGGCCCTTTACCCAACTGCGTAACGCCAGCTTCTCAAGATTTATTATTATTATTAACTACATAATCTAGAATTCGTAGACATTGTTTTTCATAAAAAACAGTTTTTCTCGTCATATAATATACTGGTTGGGGTTTTGGAAAAGGCTATGCAGATTCTTTTTTTTTTTCTCAACGACAACTTAAGTTAAAAGTTAATCATTATTATACTTTAACTGTACGCTATCTATGTAACACATAAGTTTGCCAGAAATAAACACCACTTTACACATTCAAACAACTAAGTGTATTCCTTGGGATTCAGATCGGATCGATTTGCAAAACAATTACAATGTGACTAATTAATTTATGACCACTATTAGAAACAATTATAAATAACCAATCCGAAACAACCGTCCGTCTGTCCACACATAATCTGTTTACAGTCGCAATGCCTCGCCCCAAAGTTGTCTTTAATTAAATTTAAAACTTGGTTGTGACGTCATCCTGTGCTTGGCTACGCGTGCTACTCTTCCGGGGCTGGTCGCAACTTGTTCTGCCCCGTTGGTTGCAAGCTGCATCACACCCTTTATCCCAATGAGGATACACAGCATCTTTGTAGGTGTTTTGTTATTCTGTAGAAGCAGCTCGTAGCTATTTATCTTCGAGGTTAAGCAGTTTTTGCTTAGGTTGGGTGACCATCCATTATACAGGGTATCATAAACAGTTATTTGGGAGATACATTCGTTCATGAGCTATCCGATAAGTATCACCTGACTATCTAGAGTGGAGTAGATTTCTCACCATTAGCAGTTTTTGGTCCTGAGGCAAAATATTTCAAAAAAGCTTAAAAACTTCGACCACTCGAAAACAACCCAATTTGGACCCTAAGTTACCGGAGTCAAAATCATTGCTATAGAATATCCGGTTTGAGAGAACGCTCCCAATTACCCTGTTGGCCCCATGTTTCGGAAAGCATGCTGTGTCGTTGGTCCCGACTTTCATTTGAAGACCTTTGACAGTCGTTACTGCTAGTCAGAAGCCAGAAAATCTGACACCAATCTTACACCCTTGGTAAGATTGGTGTCAGATTTTATATTGGTGATTGATATTGGTGTTACTGATTTTGGGTTATTATTATCTGGTTGGGGTTACTGAGGAATACGGTAGTATTACTCAGTTCCCTGGGTTGTGGAGGACAGATAGGCAGACTTACATTGAAAATATTGGTTCTCATCTGCATCTGGTTAGATTGGAAACCGACCCTGACATAGTTGAGAAAAAGGCTAGGCAGATCATTGTTAATCGGTAGGTTTTTCAATGTAGGCCTTATTTAGAACTTTTATTTTAAATTTTGTCCCACTCTACTAGGTATTTCTCGTGTATCGTTGGTGCTTTTACAAACATACAACGTCACATGTACAAACAGCTAGACCCGGAACAACTATCTGTAGGCCATATAAATATTTGTTCCGTGCGAGAATCGAACCCGCGACATGCAGCGTAGCAGTCAATCGCTCAACCACTGCACCAACCGTGCAGACAATGTAGACTTTGTGATAGAGTTAAATTAAGTACATGGTTGTTTATCGTTTCTTTTGAAGACAGGTTCATGTCTAGACGTAATGATTTAAAATATAGTAGGGTTAAGGACCGAGATTGCAGGAGCTATTTAAGATCAATTTCTTGAACTAAACTTTCCAGTCTCTGAATGCGTACCAATGTATGTATTTCATTGAATAACTTAACTTAGTGAAACTTCAATCAATTGAATTCATCGGTCACAAGCACGTTTGTCTATGGTCATATGGTCAGCAAAGCCAAAGTTTCGTCAAATTACTCGGTGGGACTTCAACATAACTAAAAGTTCTAAGCTCATTCACGTAGAGCAGCCTCCATTCCTTTACTTCCATAATACCAGTTTGTAACCTCGAGATTATAAAGCCATTTAATGGACATGGTCCCAAAGCCTCAACCTTGGGCTTAAAAGTACCTAATCATACGAAACTTTTTGCCAGACCTAAAAACTGAAACGAGATTAACAGAGTCGAAGTCCAACTTATTACCATTATGTCATTATGAGGACTTCAGCCTCAATGTGGCTTAATTGCGTGATTGTGGCCAGCCGGATGGATAGCGGTTGGATTTGATTTTCTGTGTAGTATAGCAGTAAGTATTGCAAGCTGACAGCTATTGGGATTACTGTCTACTTGGTATGCAGTCTTGTTAAATTCGATTTTGTATAGAATTTGAAACTAGGTCGCGATAGACCTGCCGGTCGATTCTATTAACATATCGAAGTGAAGGCTTGGGTGAAGTGATCACGAGGTGAGCTGTCGATCATACAATCAAGATGGAATGACAGCTCACTCCGTGATCACGTGACATCTTGATTGTATGATCGACAGCTCACCTCGTGATCACTTCACCCAAGCCTTCACTTCGATATGTTAACAGAATCGACCGGCAGTAATTTTCTTGACATAAATGTTTGTCTGACTGTACATAATGTGAGTCAAATATAGAACTGCATATTAAGTTACAATTTATGACAGGCAATCAAGATATTTCATTACATAGAACCAAATACACATACTACAGTCTATCTTAACTGGGATTTGAACGCAGGACCTATGGTACCACTGCGGCAGCCGGAACGTACAATGTTACGGCATGCTGTGCCGGACATATAAGTAATCCTCCTCACCGCTGACGCATACTGCTATAGGAGAAAAGAGCATCTTATATGTTTTTCATACGAAAATGTGACCAGAGGCCTAGACACAGTGCCGATTGTTCAAATGCCAAAATATAAAGATTGATCACGTGACATTTCGCAGCGTTTATCAATCCCATATATTTAACGTTTTCACAATCGACATCGTCACTCTTCCACTGACAGAATGTAACTTGTCTAGAGCTTCAGCACCGCATACCGCAGCGTTATGCGTCCCAGTCGAGAAACCGCAGCTTAACACCCAGCTGACACACTTGAAACTTGCAAACAAAAATCCAAACAAACTATTTTGAAAATGTAATTATTATTCTATTCAAAACGGTCAAGCTTATCAGTTTTTAATCAGGAAATAAAGAAGAATAAACCTAATAAAGTACCTCACACTCACAAAGAAAAGTTCGCAACTTTTTTCTCTTCGTAAACGTATCGTGCATAATGCTTTAAAAGCTTCAAAAATCTCGTCGGCTTACGGCAAAATTAAACTAATTAAAAAACTTTCGTAATTATCGTCTTAACAGACACTTGGAGTAAATCGCCTTTAGGGCAAACAACACCTCAAGAATTTTACCTCCCGTTTTCTCGACCAGAGAGTGGTGTAAAGTAAAAGATGTAGCGATTTGATAAAAAGAGAAGAGCGAGCGTTTATATCTGAAGAAAATTATTTGAACGCAGTTTAATTTTACATGAAATTAAATTTATTTTATGAAAAAAATCTTCTAGGTATAGATGGTTCTAGAAATAACTTAAGACTCTCACAAAAACATGATGTAGTTAAAAATAACACTAAGAAAACGAGTGTACATTTATTTTTCGTGACGCACACATGTGTAGCTTCTAATCTCGTAACAAAGCAAGCCCTTTTGCCACAACCACGACTTTATATTTTTGTTATTTTTTTTAGTTTATTTTTTCTTATTTAGTTTTTAACGTGTCTTTACTAATATAATTTAAGAACTACTAACACTATCGTTTAGGGTTTAGTTTAAGAAAAATAAAATTATGTATGTGGGTATGTCGTTTTGTGGCAATTAAATACTTTTTTCATTATTTCTTCTTTCTACGAATTTGTTAAAATAAGTATAATTTTACAAGTTCCGTCCCAGCTTTCCTTTCATAACTTAGACTAGACATTGTAAAGCTCCTTAGAATTAACACAGTTGCACGTCTGTATTGAATAAAAATCACATTACGGCCCTCGATGCCTCCCTATCTCCTCCGGAAGACTCGAATAACAATAAATGTTAAGTTACATTGTTCCAAAGACCTATTACCTTTAGCTCGTACATAATTTCACAGACTAAGTTTCCCGCGTTCGTTTTATGGCTACAATTTGTAAATTTTATATCGCCTTTTGTGATTCGGATGCTGAAATTCTTTGAAATCATATCTGAATCCCCCTCCATTTGTTTTCCTAATGGATTTATGGGGAAATATAAAGTGGATCATTAGAAATAACATTGTAAAAGTATTATTCTTGTTACAATGCTAGCATCGTGGACCACTGTTTACATTGATAATGTTCTTTTCCTATCTGTTTCTCGAAGAACAGTAGAAATACGTTAACAGTTGCAAAACTTTTAAAACTTCCACAAGTATGTACTTTCTTGATTTACCTACAAAAAAAATCACAAGAATTTCTAAATTTTCTCAAGGTCACGGCTAAAACATATAAACTTTGACTGTTTGACTGGCCTGTTGGTCGAGTGGTTAGTGACCCTGACTGCTAAACCGGAGGTCGTGGGTTCGATTCCCACCCAGGACAAATCTTTGTGTGATGAGCATGATCATTTGTTCTGTGTCTGGGTGTAATTTGTCTATAATATGATGTATTTAGAAATATATAAGTATGTTTATCAGTTATCTGGTTGCTATAGCACAGGCTCTGCCTAGTTTGGGATCGGATGACCGTGTATGAGTTGTCCCAAGATATTATTATTAAACTACAAGGAGTCTTTTATTTTCTAATATTATTTCAAAATCTCTTGAATGAAGAGATTTTCTAAATCAGCATCCATTCAACTAACAGTATCTTTCACGAGTACATTCCCACGCGAAGATGTAAATTAAGCATCCAATCAAAGCAGACTTATTATGACAGTTTAATATGAAAATCAAGATCAGAATCCTCCGCACCGGTGCTTCAGCAA
Organism: Mamestra configurata; assembly: GCA_002192655.3. NCBI lineage: Eukaryota > Metazoa > Arthropoda > Insecta > Lepidoptera > Noctuidae > Mamestra > Mamestra configurata. The sequence continues at coordinate 153,385 of NDFZ01005193.1, forward strand.
ACAATCTTCAAGAATCACCAACTTAATTATAATACTGCAAGCTCATTCGTTATTCATCGAAAACGTAGCGACGCATTCAAAAACCTCCGACTAAGACGGTCGTTAAGTAAATTAATACGAGTATAAAACATGATTAAAAAAATTACGTCGACAACCGATGTGGGGTGAAAGAAATAAGGGCGCATCCCTCCTATATGAATGGATGTTTTCTTCCAACGAAGCACAATATTGTTCTTGCCGCTCACAAACTGCTCTCAAACACAACAAGCAACACTAAATTCTAAGCACTAAAGTCATCGTTGTTATTGTGCAACAGCAAACTTAAGTTTGTAATTGTGTAGCAAGTTTACGTTCAAGTGTTATAAGTTCTAATGTCCCTCAACGGTTTAATATAAGTTGCTGGGGGCGAAACAATGAAAATGTTAATGTTTGACTCGCATTCTGTATTTTTACCTTTACCTATATTTGTTGAATTGCTTAGCGAGGTCTGTTGTTGGCAAGAACTGCACTTTGCCTGCTTAAGTTCTTCATGCCCTTTTAACCTTACGGAGTGAACAAAGCTGCGAGGGGTGTACCATTTATATAGGAAATCTTCTTTGTCGTAGTGTCTTTTACTAAGGTCTGTTTTTCTTAGGATCTGGTTCCTTTATCGTTTAGGATCATTCAGTTCTGGCAATAAGTAATATTATATAAAGAAAGATACACTTTATCTAGTTCTAGGTAATGTCATGTAATAATTTTGTGTGATGAGCAGAAAAATAAGGCTATTCATTCACGACAACCTTTGATAAATGAACTTCGGCACACCGGTTTATGTGATGGCTCAAATAATGGTATAATTATAATAATAAGGTTCTACTATAAATAATGTTGCTGTCTGTATGTTTGATTTTTATCAACCATTTTATCAACTTGACGTTGATTAGGATTTATTTGATTAACCTACATCAAAAAAAGCAGGAGGTTCTCAATTCGGTTGTATTTTTTTTATGTTTGTTAAGTACCTCATAACGCCGTCATTTATGAACCGATTTGAAAAAATATTTTTTTACGCTCCGATTTACGCTCCTATAGAATTTTATAAAATCGGTTCAGTAGTTTGGTTATTAAATCAAAATACTCGTAGCTGGAGGAAATCCAAGTAAACAAAATTGCGTATTTTGCTTTCTTACGACTTTCCAGTGGTGTTGTTAGGTTTGGGATACTAAAACGTGGAAAATATATTTAAAAAAAAAATACAATAAAATACAACCAAATTTCAAATACTTAATAAAAAAAAACTCTACAAAGTATAAAATAACTTTAATTTCAGAAGTTGGTGTTAAAATACGAAGAAACAACCAAAAAAACCGACTTCCAAAATCAATTTTTTTTTTGTAGCTAGGACTATCTGTGGGACAATTTTTGGCTTGGATGGTGACACTCACTCAGGCGAAATCGCTGGCAACAGTTAGTAGACTAATAAAACCAAATTAAAGACCGAAGATTGTTGATGTAGACTAATACAAACTCATAAGAATATTTGCCAACATATCTTCGAATCCGTAGATCAAATATTCCATCACGAGATTGAAGGCAAACAAATTTTGTCAAAATCTAATCCGAACTCCGACAAACAGTGTTTCTAATTCTCATTCTACTGTATACGTTTCTTCGTACGCATTTCTTAATACGCAGAAAATAAGGAAAAGTGAAAATTTATACGTAAAATACTCGTTCACCGACGACTATATTAGAATGGGTGTGAAATTGCGAAACGGGCCTAAAATATGCGTAAAAATTCCTGCGAGCGTAAAATTTCAATCAGTCTTCTAAGTATGCAAAGCGTATTCCCTCCAACTGTATGTTGAGGTAAACTTCCAGTGATAGCCGAGCGATCATATTCATAAGGATTTATTTAAGTAAATAAAGCACGAAATACTAAGTTTTTGCATTTTAATTTTGTAGAATAAACTTTGCGAGGTATCTGTCTATGCGAAAGTTTAAACCATCTAAGAAATGCTGGGTCCCTATTAAAAAGGGTGCATTAAAAAGATGAGACCTTAGGGCTGATTAATAAGGGGCTTACGGGTCGATCTTCTAGGGTAAGCAATGCTTGCTGAGGTCTGGCAGTGGATGGGTGACATAACTTGGAATGGAAGCCGATGAGAACATAAAGAACCTATCACAGCAGGCCATTATTTGGCGATCACTTGAAGACAAATGTCATTGCCCAAACAACCTCTGAGGCTCCGACCTATGTACCTATCAAATTGGCAGCCAATCTATACTTCTATAGCGGTGGTTGGGGCGAAGGCCTTGTCTTTTCCTCGCGCGGCCCGCTTCCTCCTTCACCGTCGGCCAACGTAGGCGCGGGCCTGCAGACGGCGAGCGTTGGGTGGTTCGCTGTCCGATCACCACCAGGCCTGGGTCGATGGCGTGTTGTGTTCCACGCGCGCCTCAAAGAAATGTCAGCATAGGAGACGGTCAGTAAGAGTCTGACACGCCCTTCCGCTCCACCCAGCGCGGAAGAAGCCATTTGATAATTTCCCATCCTTGAAAAAAAAAGTCAATCTATACTTATATAATAAAGCTGGAGAGTTTGTTTGTTTGTTTCCAGTCGGATTTGGGAAATTCTTTTTCACATTACTTAGCCACATTCATGAGGAATGCTATAATCTATACGGGAACGGAAAATTACTACGGGAACGGGAAATTCCTAAGGGAACGGGAAAAACGGGGTATGCAGGTAGGAAGTCGCGTTTATTAAATATAAGGAATGGTACAAGACGATAATAATCTTATTTTATTCTTCGTTTAAAAGGCTTCCATATTCATGGATTCTGTTACCAAAAAAAGCTCTGTATAGTTTAGCTTTTACAATACGCAAAATTACCTACTGTACAATATTTTGAACGATACAAGCGAGATTGTTGCTCTGTAATTCTGACAAAAACAATTACTTAATATAAAAGAAACTGGGTGAACGACGTTCGTTTGTTCAGCTAATCGGAGTCTCTACACGCGCTGGTTTTGTTCCATACATTTGATTAAATCTCGTCTGCAGTAAATGTTTTTGTTTGTAATATTTTAGCTTTTTACTTTGAGACAGTGGAATTAAAATAAAGAATTTTTTTTTTTTTCAATCAAGTTTTTTTTATTCATCATAATATACTTACAGAATCACCGCCGTTTTATTTAAAAGTTCTGCGAACTGTTCGAAGATTTTCTTGTTTGGAAATTATCTAAGTCGCAATTACATAATACAGAAACTATTTTTAAGCTACAAATATAAGAAATATTGTACACACGACACGTTCCAAGATATGTTAATTAATGTATCTGGTACTCGACAAACCAAACTCTATGGAAAAAATAACATGAAAAAAATCAGAATATCTAAGACCACTTCAATAAACATGTAAATAGGGTATTTGACTAAAAATAACTAATAAGTCCGTCAGACAGATTTCCAAAAATATTGGACACGTATTTTTTGTCACGTAAACATAAAATGAAGACGATACAGTACGTTGAAAACTCGTGTGACGTCACTTACCAGTACACTTTTGACTAGAAAGTGACGTTCCAAGCCTCCACTCCTTATCTTTGATGCGTTTTATCTTCGTAATTTTTCATTGATTTGATGAAATAAAAAATACGTTTCCAATATTTTTCGATAATCTAACTTACGGACTAAATATAATCATATTTTTTATAACCCAGGCAACATCCCAATTCTGGACAGGTCTGCAATTGAAAACTTTACACCTTTTCTAAGAAAAACTATTTTCATTTAAACTTGCTTTCGTGTACCTATACTTTGAAGTTCTGGGTCATTGATGCGTTTACTAACAAAAATAATAAACAAACCTATAGTGCAACTACATAATGCATTTGTTTTGAGCGAGATTCGAACGGCATTAGTGCGTCTAATCTTTCAATATCTTGTCATGCTAGGAAAAATAAGCAGTTTTGTATAAATAAACCTAATATGTTGTATAAATAAACACCCTGGACTCAGGAACTGAATTGAACATATTTACATTCCACGGATACAATTGGGAATATGCCTGAAAAAATTATCTATACTTACAGTTTTATAAAAAATACAAAAATATAATAACAATTTAACAGAGCAAACGAGATATAACTGTTTTAAACAAATATATCTGTCCCTCTCGCGAATACGTCGTTTTCTATGGCAGCTGTTCATAGTATTTGACATCAGAGTTCGTATCGGACTTCTATTTCTAATTGTCGTCGCTGATGAAGATATTTTAAACAATCTTTCATAATTGTATACTAGAGCTATTTAGTATTTCATTTTGCAAATAAAAAATTGCATGCATATTCCCTATTGTCAAAAATTCAAAAAATTGAAATTTGCTACGTAGGTAACATTTTGGACATTTTAACAACCGCTATACCTGGTGGAATATCAATTTGCCTAGAACCCCATGATTACTGTCTTTAACTACACTTACGAGGTACGAACGGTACGCTCCATATTGCATTCACTTGTAATGCTAAACCATGAAATTTTAATATAAAATCGCTTTTTACTCAACACTTCATCTTAATACGTGAATGGGAATATCGTTGAATAACAATGAGAATGTTGAATAAATCATTAATTTTCGGATCGTTTGGCTGGAGAAGGGAAAATTGCGGTTTAGAGCCACTGAGCTTTATGATGACCAACTAATTATTGAGTCGTGGGGGTTGATCATCATTTACGTAATGATACAATCATTTTGGGTGGAGTAGTATTGTATTCTTGGGGTGCATTGTAATTTTGAAGTTAATGATCCAAGTTGTAACCACAAAATCCTTGCATACTTCACAATCTTAGTACATCTACTCAACTTAGTTTTGGTTTTTACTTCTGAGCAATCTAATCAGTCAAGTGTAGTAGTTTGTCCATGACAGTTTTTTTTTTAAATACGGTACATACCTTCTTAAAGAAAAGAGGTCTACTCCGTACCTTTCTTTTTTTATGGATGGGAAATCATCAAATGATTTCTTCCGCTCTAGATGGAGCGGACGGGCGTGTCAGACTCTTGCTGACTAAAACCCTTCCGTGTTGCCCTTTGCGTTCCAGAGTCGCGGTGACTCTTTCGAACAAATTCCGCAACACCTATTCAGTATCTACAGTGGGGAAAACTGTAGACTGTTGTTGTTGTGTTGTTAATCAGGCCGTTCTTCAAACACCTTAAACTGGCGCAAACAAGTATCTACTAAGTAACAGGATTCCAAGTTAAGGGCAAAAACCTGACACGGTAAATAAATAAATTAACAAGAAGCAGGAAAATTCTAACTCAATGAAGATAACGTAATCACGAGGACGACACATCTAAATAAGATTTTATAAAATTTAAAATAGCAGTCCCTGGCTATAAATCTCGTTGTGCATTCATTTTGCGCGACCTACTTTTAGGAATATCGTTTTTTTTATGGAAAAGGTAAAAGTGAAAAATTCAGATGGGCCAGATGGTTGGCGCGACTGGCAGATAACTGGAACGATCTACTAACCTACATATACTATGTTGGTGGCAGGATTTACTCTGCAAGCCCGGATTGCGGTCTTCCATTTATATATTGAATGTAAGTTTTGGCTTTGCTGATATTGAACAGCTTAGTATGTTTGGAGCGACGTGAATGTCAATGTGATGGATTGGCTAATTTCGTCTCGTAGAAAATGTAATACAAATAAGTGTGACTCCAATCGTCTGTAAAATAATATTATATCTGTGTTGTGCGTAGTATTATATTATACTAGCTGTTGCCCGCAACTTCGTACGCGCATATTCCGTTTTTTTTCCTTTCCCGTAGGAATTTCCCGTATAGCCTAAAGAATAAACAAAAATAATTTTCAAAATCGCTTCAGTAGTTCCAGAGATTACCCCCTACATACAAACTTACAAACTTTACCTCTTTATAATATTAGTATAGATGTGCACCGTGTAATTCTGGAATAATTTCGAGTAAATACGTTTCCTCGGGAATAAAATGTCCTATTTTATGATATGGTCTGCCCATGTGCCAAATTTCATGTAAATCTGTACATAATAGAGGCGTTTTTACAAACATGTTAATTGTCATTATTATTTTTTGTGTTCATTTTATTATTTTCTCTATTATTTCAGTTATACAATTGCAAACCAAGATTGCTTCTTATTTTAATTAAAGCGGTGTATTCTTTAGTTTTGTGCTCACACCATAAATTAGTATTGTAAGTCTATGCGTGAGGATTTGTAATTGGGTTTTGGTGACTACAGTTTCCATTTTTTTGTTTATTTTTATTAGCTGTATAAGTCCTGCATGTTTTAAAAAATAAATAAATAATTAAATCCGTAGGATATTATCACGAATATAATATAAAAATGAGAAAGAAGCCAGTGACTGAGAAATCCAAATATTTATTTTGTAAAAATACAATAAATATTTTTCAAATAATAATCATTCATGGTGTTGACCCCGAATACGAATCATGAATTCATGAAATACTAAGTCACCAATAGATTACACAGTAAAACTGAAATTATTATAGCAGGAAGCACTCAATTTCCCGTACACAAGCCTATCTGTTATGTCCAGCTGATCAGGCCCCAATTCGTAGCCACCCTTAAAGGTCAGTGCACTCGGAAGGGCTTCTGAACCCCTACCATCACTGATTTTACCCCGTTTTATTTTTCATTAAACACACAACTGCACGGCGCTCCATTTTGCAAATCATGTGAGTGATGTTATTTAGTGCATAATTATTGGAATATTAGGTATTTTTATTGACAATCCACGTTTTCGGTAGTAGCTTTGTGAGTTACTGAAGATTTTTTAGTATGGTTTCGGTCGGTCACCAGCTCGACAACGCCTACTGCTGAGCCTCTCTTTACTTTTCCCAATCCTAAAACTTGGATGAAGGTGGCTCAGGTCAGGAACCCATGTTTTACAATATCTTCTGTCCATCCCGTCACACGTGTATATTATACTCTTGAAAGTCGAACCTAGGTGGACCTTCAGTCTGGGTGGATCTGTGACCTTCGTAGGCTACTTGGAGCTCGATGTGAGTATCCAAAGGTCGAGATAGTACTTATCTAAAATGCGAGTTAACTAATGAAGTTTCAGTAAATAATGGATTTTAAGGTTATTACTACCTACTTTTTTACTAGTATAACTTTAGTCAGATCACCACACACATCATACTGAGCGAAAGAACAATGGCCAAATTTCTAAAGGTGCTGGACTTGACTTTTTTTTCATGTCCCAAAATAAACTACAGTTAGATTGGTTTTTTTTTATGCTATAAACACCATCCCGTTCGAAAATCATATACATACATATATAAATAGCCACAATTTTTTATAATAACATCAAAAATACTTTTGATACTACCTTTTACCCGACTGCGGCGTAGCCCTAAAGTGTGGTTAGAGATAAGCAAGGAAATTAGCGATCTCGTTTCTTTTTATTTCGATGTCTCTCAGAGAATTACCCAAAAAATAGGACGTCTGTCAATAGGCAAATAAGATACAAATGATTATCGGGTGTCAATCAATGGCGCGGTTTGATGACCAAAGATTTGTCGATGACAAATGACGTTTCGTTGTACGCAATTGAGCAAAACCTTATACTTAACATGAACCTACATAATATTTTTTATGACAAAAATCTAACACAAATTAAATCAGCATAGTAGTTAATTTGATGTCTACATACTAATTAAATTGAATTACAGTTACTATTCAGAAAAACGTTAATAATTTTTAGTCATTTCATACGCGAAATGAATCGTCAATAGGTGCGTACTGAAACTACTAACTTTTCCGAAATTATTTAGAATACAATCATTTAGAAAAAGTTGCAATAACAAAAATAAATGAATTCCATTTTGTACATATTTTTTGTATTTTTAGGAACTTAAAAAGAAGGGTACTTTTCATACACATGGCATATTGTGACGCCATCGTTTCGTCGTCTGGTATGATTTGAATATCCTTCTTTTAATATCTCCTTCCACCATTTCCTGGTAATATTAAACACAAATCTTGAGCTTATTAAAAAAACCTCAAAGAAAAGTTGGTGGTGCTTTTATTCTTAATGTAATAAGTACCTAAGTAATATTTAAGATCATGGGAATTAGCCGACAAACATTCTTGCGATATTAAACGGTTCATAGAAACAGTAATTTGTGGAAATAATATTGTGAGTAGTTAAATTTTGCTGACTAATTGAATTAAAGAAGGTCAAATTTATAAAAATATACCAAGTTTTAGTTATAAAATCTTGCTAAAATATAAAATTGCTGTGATTTATTTTTACCATTTTGATGACACACGCATTGGTGCCCCCTTTGGATGGAAAATTTAAAGGATTACATCAATATAATTATAAAAAATCCTCCTGTTACTGACTGACTAAGTGACTGACATCAACGCACAGCTGACATTTGTCATGTAGCTTCCCTACACTCCGTAAGGGAACACTACGAGAGAGGATTTCCCGAAATTCCTACAGGAACGGGGAAAAAATCGGGATATGCGCGTACGAAGTCGCGGGAAAAAGCCAGTAGCTTATACTAGAAAAAGAAAGAAAGAAAGAAAATCAGTTTATTCTACTACTACTACTCTTTCTCTATCATTTGCTAAGGACACTGCAATTGCCTTACCAATGTATTTAAAAAAAAACCGCAGGTACTGTAACTTATTGACCATGATTATGGACTTCCTTCCGGTGGTCCGCCACTTAATCGTATTATTTTCTGATTTCAATATTTCCCCAAAATTAGTTTATATAGGGCATAGGCCAACGCCCGAAAGGTTCGGCCAAAGTTGCCCTAACCACAATAATTTCAAAACTGTAGTGAGCCCATGGGAAGTATAGTAATTGTATCCCCACTTTGTTCTATCTATTAATTCCACCCTTCTTTGATTAAAATGTCAAAACGTAAATGGCGTGCCATTAAAACATTTGTAAAGGTGACAATTTTATTGTTAACACAAAATGTCTAGTTAGGGTCCCGAATAAAAGGTGAGGCTTTTGATCCGGGGATTGGAAGGAAAATAAATGCCTTATCTTAATTAGTGTTACAAACTTTAATGTGGAAGCTTATCTGGTTGTTAATAAAAAACTTTGTCGTGCTTTTTTGATAAAAGCTATCTGAATACTTTCATTACTTCTTTGTTCCAAACAGTCCCTATCATTTTCAAAGCAAACTTCTTCTTACTTATAATTTAGAGATATCCCTTTCAGAAATATTATGACTCAATCATCCACCCCCACATCCGAAATTAAGTTCTCATTTCTTAGAACTTTGCTAACATCGATAAAATCAAACTGCCTGTACGCTCCATATTCCGTATATAAACACGCTGTATGCAGAATATAACCTGCTAACACTTGGAACAACTTACATCCCTGATCCAACAATAGAGCATCGAACGTTTTCTTATATAATCAAGAGCCGCTTCTCAGATGTTGAAGTTAAGGGGATCACATATTGGGGAGAGGTGGCGGTAATGCACTGCGTGACTAACAAGATTTTCTTTACTCAAGAAGGGGTAAGAGCAAGCAATTGAAGACCTATTTTGGATGTGAGATTGGGGAGCAGGCAGGCATCTTGTTATTTATTAATTAATGCTTAACCAATTATGTTGAATTTATCCAGTCGAGCATCGTTTGTGAAAGTACGTGAAGAAATAGAAATGAGTGTGTTAATTTTTTTCTGTACCCTTTCTTCGAGCAATTGAAGACATTTTTTGGATGGGGAGCAGCCAGGAATGTTACAATTGCAGACGAATTTGCCTTGTTATTTATTAATTAATGCCTTAAACAAGCATGCGTAAATCATCATACCAAGCATCATTTGTGAAAGAACATGACGAACTGTATTTGAATGTGTCCATTTTGAGATAAATAGGTTTTTTGGTACGGTGGTCATAAATTCAGATCCATTAATAAAGCTCAGTGCTCTGTTTGATAGTATTTCAATTAATATCTTAATTTTGAAGATAGTAGAAGAAATGATGATGCCAATGATATCAACTTTTCCCTCTACAGGTAACACTCGCCCCGCAACCGCCTATCACGTAGCCCCCACAGCATTATTTCAAGGAGGGTGCGGGCGAAGGTTGTATAAATATTGGCGCCTCGCTTTGAGGCCAAGTGCCGTCTTTGTCTCGACAATAAAAGAATAACACTCATTTATTCGAACAATGAAACCCCCCACCACTACGAATAAATTCCTAAAGCTACCCACTGTAACGTAAATCTTCACTATATTGTGCTGGAAAATCGAAAGCGGTAAACGTATAAAGTGTTTCAGTATGAGAAAAAGGAATAGAAAAAAAAGGAAAAAACACGATGATGTCCCAGATGAAATGGATTATTTCCACAACTTCACGGTTTAAAAATATATCAACAACTTCAGATTAGCTAAGCTGCCGCGCTTATGATATCAGTAGTAAGTCAAATTATTGACCAAAGAGAGTTATTTATAGTAATAATACTAAGTAAAAAAACAAAAATGTGAAAAAAAGGCTAAGTTGCCATCCCCAAAAACACGGCCTTTAAAAGTTGTAAGATCAATAATAGGCGAAGCATTTCTTCTGCATTTCTGAAATGCTCGTTGTGTTTTTGGGGGATATCATGTCTTTTTTTTCAAGTAAATGAAAAGTTTCAGTTTTTACTGTTGCGGTAAATAAATAAAATAAAATTATTAGCTCATGAGGACCGACCCTGATTTCAACTTGCCTTTTTCTGATTTTGTTTTCCTTCAATTGTAGCCTATCTTCACACCAAATTTGCAAGCATGGCTAGAAGTAAAGTAGTCGAAATGTTTCGTGTAATATATACACTGCGTGTATTAGGCCGGATCTTGGCCTGGCGCACTACCGTGCGCCTAGATCCAAAATCGGCGCAATTAGCTCTACCAGACATGCCAAGAGTCATAAAAACGATACAAAATATACAAGACTGCTCTTATGGCTAGCACAGAAGTAGGAATGGGTAGTTAGGTCATCAGTGTAGCTGTAGGACATGCACCTTGCCTTGCAGACAATATTGTCGACAGTAGAAAGAAGAAAGAAAGAAAACACGTTTATTCCGCCAGAAACGACGCACAAAAACATAAAACTAAAAGAAAATAACAACTAACCATTAACTAAATAAAACATTTATCATTTAGTCGAGTAGATTGACATCCAAATAAAAAGGCTTAAGTAAAACACTTTCAGTACATAAACAAAGTAAACACTTATGCGTCATGGGACAGCCTAATTTGTGAATTCCATAACAACAAGCCGGATCATTTCGCAACAGACCATGGCGTAAGCTGACTAGACACACTTAACCTTTTCACAAAATAAAATAAAGTAAAAACACATAGTATTAATATTAATCCGAAATTTATTGTAAGCTTATAAGTCGAATATTCGAACTAACGACCGCGTTCTCATCCCAAAAGACATCGAAAAAAAAACGTGAAATCTGCGCAAACATATTTCTAAGCTGACTCACAAGCAACAGCCGTCAGTGTTAGTAAGAGATAAAGTCTTGAACATATCTAGCTTAATAACTTGTCAGCTTAATGGGCAACATTTTTAGAAACTGACGATGCCGATTTTTGACAGAATGTAACGCTCAGAGAGATTCTTCGCAAAATCTAGCAAAAGAAGACTTTTATTACGAAATACGAATGAAATAAAACACATTAAATCTGCCTTAGTTCGCTGATTTTGCAACTAATGTAGACCGTAATGCCTGGTGACTTTTTAGGTCACCCTTGCTGAACAAACATAATAAATATACATACTATTTTCTAACTTCGCTGTAGTAATTTATGCCATGTTTATTTTAACTTCTCTTTGGTGTACAACGATGTATTTCCAACTTTCTGTGTAATCATCACTTTTTAAATCTCTCACTTAATAACTGTGAACTGTCACCCACGATATTCGACGTTAAGCAGTGCTTGCCGAGGTGGGTCCGCGGTTGGGTGACCGACCGATGCATTAGGTACATATATAACTTGACTCCTTGCATCGGAAAGTACTTTGATTTGTTTGTCCCCGCTGTCATATGTGGATCTTTCATCAGTCATAAGCCATAAAACCTGGCACCAGTCTTGCTAAGGGATACCGTATGGCTCAGTTACTGGGTTTTGGAGGTCAGATACTCACCCCATGTTAAATTCGGGTACACAGTAGAATTTGGTTAGACTTGAAGCCGACCTTAACATAATTGAGAAAAGGCTAGGCAGTTGACTTTGAATAATCAAAGCTAGCAATGAGAAAAAATAGTTTTTATTTTTTAGGGATAGGAAATCATCAAATGACTTCTTCCGCTCTGGGTGGAATAGAAGGGCGTGTCAGACTCTTACTGACTAAAACCCATCCGTGTTCCTTCTAAAGCCCTTTGCGTTCCAGGGCCGCGGTGACTCTTTCGAACAAATTCCGCAACCCGGGCCTTGTTTCCTATGCTGACATCTCTTTGCGCCATCGACCCAGGCCTGGTCGTGACCGGACAGCGAGCCACCCAACGCTCGCCTTCCGCAGGCCCAAGCCTACGGTGGCCGGGGATCGCCCTGCGACTCCCGACGCCCGGGGCGTCTTCTGTAGCGGCGGACAAGGGTAAAGACCTTGTCTCTTCCTCGCGCGGCCCGCCTCCTGCTTCGATAGCATTACTGCTTCGCAGCAGGAGGTGACCGCTTCCCAAGCCTCCTCACTCCGATTGTGCGTACAGCTACGGAGTGGAATTCCCTGCCAGAGTCTGTGTTTCCTGATAGCTACAACATGGGAGTCTTTAAGTCAAGAATATAATAGAATAGAAAATTCTTAATTATGTACACCATATAAGTTACAGAGAATATAGATGAGGAAAACATTACACAGGGTGACTCAATGGGCGGCCTTATCGCTAAAAGCGATATTTTCAAGACAACCTTTGGATGTATTTTAGAGAGAAAAGGAAAGACAGACAAGACAAAAGTTACTCCTAGGCAAGCGTGCTACATCTTCGACCACATCATCGCTTCCCATCAGGTGAGATAGTGGTCAAACTCTATCAAGAGCAAAAAAAAATCTTCAAAAAATCCGCATAGCAACAAAAAGCTCTTAATTTTTTACTACCAATGAACTAAATATAACATCTGTTCCTTTTATGACGCATACCAGTTCTAAGAAAAACAATATCCTCTTCAACCAGATTCGCAATATGGATACGATAATTTTTCCCTCACACCATTATACTGCGCTTTAAACTGGATGTCGAATAAAGTTAATATGTTTATGGGACACTTGGTTGTAAAAACTCTTATTTCGACGTTAATTAGGCTATTTCGACGAATTTCGCTTCAAAGCTATGATTGTTACGATCCAAGGGAAGGGTTTTCGTTAATTTATTATTTGTATTACATTGTAGGTAGGTTTTAAGGTGCAGGTTTTAATCTTGTATATAATGATATTGGTTACGTGGAATGTGAGTGGTTTTGACTCATGCTGTAACCTTTAAAAAGAGATAAAATTAATTAAGTACGTTCAAGTTTGCACAACCTGAAAATCGTTAAGTGTTTTGAATGTTTATATTTTCACAAATCTACTCTAAAATCTGTACCCTAACCCCTAAATCCCTCTTTTATGCACTTTAAATGTAACCTAAAAATACGACATTAAAAACAAAAATCAAAGGGTAACCCTAAGTTCTAAAACTCCCTCTGCTACCCAGAACATATTGCCTAACAAAAACGTCATAATTAAAAAACAAAAATAAAAAATGGACGCTCAATTAAGTAATAACCCTACATTGTAGGGCCATCGTATGGAGTATAGTCTAAGTAGAGGGTAGAAATCGAGGGGGAGGCTGAAACAATGGCTTCCCCAACGTATGAGAATAATTATCAGTTCGTATTGTTTATTTACGGATAGATCCAGACTGTCTTTTTATTGCTTCAGCCTCTATTGGGAGGGAGAAGAACTAATAAGCCGGGGTAAGATAAAAGCCAGTTTTAGTTGGGCACTTAACTTTCTAGATTGGAAGTGGCGTGGGGTGAAAGGTTGCTGATAGTGCCCTATTTGTGCAAGTCCACTGTTTCTTGTACTACTTTCTAAATCGTACTTTTTGGAAAACTAAACTTGTAAGCTGTTGAAATCAAAAAGTTAAATATAATTTAATTTCACAAATTTGAAACCAGTGTTGGCCAGAATGTCACTTGTCACTCAATAATAATAACGGAAAATCCCTTTTTATCATACGATTTGATATATCGATACGATCAAGACAAATTCAAATTCAAATTTATTATTGCGAACTGAGTGTACAGAATTTTGAAGATGTTAACAATAGGTAAGTTCTTAGAACTTAGTTGCCTATTAAGCCATTGCAATTTAAATGGTTTATACATAGAAAATATAAAATAAAGATTATACACAAGACGGATAATATGATCATTAATAATATGATCAGAGTACATTCAAAAAATTGGCATTAAGGCCTCTCAAGCAAAGGAGATTGACATAGACTGAACCTTCTTCGTAGAATAGAAAATAGAAAGCTTCAAAGAAGTGTTCTAATCGTCACCAAATAAAACGATAGGAGAACATTTAATCGAATCATTTGAAGCAACCACGTTGTTTAATTAGGCAAATCTTCGGCCGCGTTCGGACGGTATAATCGAATTTATATTTCATACGAGCGGCAGCAGACTGTTCCGTACATACCCGTTGTGCTCCCGAACAAACACACGAGCCCATGGTTTGTGCTGGCATTTAGACTTCTATTGGGTTATGGCAGCCCGGTAAGATTAGAAACTGGGTGAGGCTAAATGCCAGGGCAAAATGTCATGGATATATTGGACAATGAAATGACCAAAAACCGGGCAGCATTGCGTTCAGATGTAAATATGAGGTCAAAATATTATTTAGCCTTTTTCACGACTGAACTTCACAAATCTGTTGTTTGGTAAACTATGTATTTGGTGACTATACAGCCCGTACCCATATGTACCCTGAGAAAAATTCTATATTAGAGGTTACAAAGAAAATGAAGTATCATACCTCCCGTAGTGTGATAAATAGCCGATAAATATTACTCTATGTATCTTTTTACTCTCAAATTCCTAGTCTAGTCTAAAATATTGCCAGACCAAAAATCATGCCTTTATATAGGTACAGGCGAACAGGACAAGTACCCACAATACCGAGATATTATCACAAAGGGCGCATTCGTTATCTGTGACACTGACGGCCGCTGGAACGGCACAGTTCATAACATATTATATCGTTTAGAGCTTACGATTCGGTCGTATCGTGATATTGCAAAAAGTATTTTTTGCAGTTGAGGATTGAACGCATACTCTAAACCTAAAGTTTTCCAGTTTAGATTAGCCTATATCACGTGGCAAAAGCGATTCGATGGAACTAGATGCTTCTGCGTCTAGTTGCATCATCAAGCAAATGAAATAGTGACGCAAGAAATGAGCTTTTCTAATGTAATTTTTAGGGTTTCGTACCCAAAGGGTAAAACGGGACCCTATTAGTAAGACTTCGCGGTCCGTCTGTCACCAGGCTGTATCTCATGAACTGTGAAAGTTAGACAGTTGAAATTTTCACAGATGATGTATTTCTGTTGCCGCTGTAACAACAAATACTAAAAAACAATAAAATAAATATTTAATGGGGCTCCCATACAACACACGTGATTTTTTGGCGTTTTTATAGATAATGGTACGGAACCCTTCGTGCGCGAGTCCGACTCGCACTTGGCCGGTCTTTTTTAACCCTGTAATTAATTTGAACTGAGTAGCATATCTTTAAATAAAATTTGATTTGCCAGTTTTCAAAGTAATCATATCGTTAGATTATTTCAATAAATATGTTCCACTGTTTCGAAGAAAGCAGACTGCAGTTTATTTTGTACACTTCAAAATGTTTAAGTCAATTTAACTAGATAAGGCCAGTGTTTCCTAGCTGACTACCCTGAGAAAAAACACCGAAACAAACTCAGAGGTCAAAGTCTCTTTTATGTAGCTTTATGTAAGTATAATAATTCGTTTTATTTTTTTCGTGTAGGTACTTTCTTTTCTCTTCTAAGTGTTTTGTGTGTACATAAATAAATAAATACTTTAGGGAAGAATAGGCAAATTAAATGGTCACGATCATTCGCTCGAACAGATCTAAGAATTCATTAAATTTGGACGACCCAATCAAAAATCGTCACCTCTAAAAGCACCTGACAAAATCAGGTCACAATATCACAATGCAAGTCGGTCTCAGTCTGATGTTCCGTACGATACATCATACATGTACCGTCCGAGCGACCTCGTATGAAATATTAATTATAACCACGATTATTTCATTTTACCGAGTAAGCTTAGTGGATTAAGTTAGGACCTGTTTTGGTCTGTTTATTTCTGCTTGTGGTCTCTGGCTAAGAATAGAATGGTCCCTCAACTAGCGACATTAGTCACTGAGATATTTTTGAGCACTGAATAAAAAATTGTGGGTAAAATTACACGTCAGTAAGGCCCTTTTCTGAATCTGAAATGGAAAGGCAACCATTTAACGGGAAGCAAAAATCTGATCTGGATCAGACTAGACCTTTTTCAATAAGTGTTATCAGATTTCAATGATGTAACACGGTGAATTAAACGCCTTGATCCTGCCACGTTCCATCGTCTGCGCAACAATTTTCTGGACGTTATATTTTCACCCATATTATATTTATTTTTTGTTTATTTATTTCGTTTTAATTACTTTTTATGTTGCCTCGATCGACGTCATTCTGTCAACGCTGGTTGTCGCTGAAAACCAGTGCTGTGACTCTGTCTCGCACACGAGTCCCAGCATTATGCTGAGCGATGGCCGTTTTGCGCGAATGTGACGCATATCTTCCCAACTTGCATAACTTTTGTTATTTAGTTTATTTAATTTTTTTGGTATGCGTCATGCTTGTCGCAAATAAACTCTTTTTCTTTCTTTCTGATCTTCGTATCATTCATCAAAATTTCCAATAACACGAGAACTGAAGAGCCAACAATTACCTACTTAACCTCATAAGAAATAATCGATGAGCTCATAATTGGACTATAAATCATAGCTCCCGTTCTACTTCATTATATGAGAACCACCTAGGATGCTGATTCAGTACTTGCTGGCTTTCCTACACTTGCAGAATCATCTAAATTACTAAAACGTTCCAAATCTCCAGCCGACAATTTGCAATTTTCAACCATAACCACTGAGGCATAAGGCGAAATTTGGAAGGTTCCTAAACTAAGTTACATTCACTCCAAAATTATACGAAATTTAGCAAGTGAAGCATAATCTTAAGATGATTTATGATGTTGTATGTATGACATTTACGAGTTAACAGTTCTAGGCAGGCCTTTTAATCAACTATGCTAATGTTTTGGTGTTGATCCCCGAGTTTCGGATCTCACTGCCGAATGTCAATATTAAACCCTAATTGAATCACTGAATGTGAGCAAAATTTAATTATAGTCCTGCGTAGCGACACGTTTGATGAAACGTGTCATGTGGTACAAGAGCTTTACAAGACTGAGTCATTTTATGGCGATTCTTGTCTAAAATTTCGTAATTTCTACATGAGAATTTTACTAGCAACGTAGAGTAAAAAATGGTTCGTGAAATGAAGCTACGCTACGATGCGGGTACGTTTATATTCGAATAACATTAAAAATGGATTTTGTTCTGTAACAAACGCAGCCTTGTACAAATTTTCGGGCCCAAAAATACGATAAAATATTTTTTATGGAAGCATTCTGACCTATCCTATCGCGGTCAATGGGGTAGGGAGTCTGCTTTAAAATTCAGTCATAACTTAGATGATTACGTCCCAAACATCTCACGTACGATCTGTATTGCCATTTTGGGTAACCGTGCGGATCCCCAAAAATTTTAGGGTGATAAGAAAAAAATACCTGCAGGTTTAACTCTTTTAACTCTTGATTTTTATATCATCGTCTATTTTATGCTGGATTTATTCTCTTCAGGTTTGATTTCGTGTTGTAGTTTACACACACAATTATCTTAATATATAATTATATTTCTTGTGTACGTGTGTATGTCACTGAACTCCTCCTAAACGGCTGGAACGATGTTGATGAAACTTTTTGTGTGTGTTCAAGGGGATTCGATAATGGTTTAGATTCGAAATTGGACCCGGTAGGTGGCGCTGCAATCGATTTCTATAACTTTTCGTCAGACACAAAGCAAACGTTCGGACAAAACAACGTCTGCGGGACCACTAGTATTAATATATATATATAAAAGACATTGAATTGCTCTGCATGCGCAATTTCATTTGGTACTCATTCCAGTATTGAAATAAGATTTTATAGTTAACCTCATTAAATTCTCCCAGATCAAATTGTATTTTAATAGTTTACTATTTAACTGGGTTACGCCGAAGTTCCTCTTATTTCTCGATACTAAGTGAAGGCTCTTTGAAATCGAACGAGGGGCATGTTGTAATATCTCAAAGCTTTGCAACGAGCGAATGAAAGGGAATGCTAATAAATAGTTCAGAACAAGTTGGAACTGAAAAAGTGACGGTCAAGAAGACTTGTTTATCACTCGCTTTTAAACGAGAAATTGGATGTATTTTTTTTGGTTTTATTTTCATGTCATGACGTAAAAAGTATCTAGTTTTAGGTCCCCATTTATCTGTACCAAAATATGGTATTTGACTAAAAAAAAAATTAATTAGTACGTCAGATAGATTTCCAAAAAATATTGGACACGTAATTTTTCTTTTGTCACGTAAACAAAAAAATGAAGACGATAAGTGCGTTGAAAACTCGTGTGACGTCACTTACAAGTACACTTTTTACTGACCTACAAGCGACTCGTTATTTTTGATGCGTTTTATTTTCGTATTTTTTTATTGATTTGATAAAATTAAAAATACGTATCCAATATTTTTCGATAATCTACTTACGGACTAAATATAATGATATTTTTTGTACTCAGGCAACATCCTTAATTTATCAAAATCAAACAAACTCACTTCTGCATTTAAAATATTATTATTTAGTTAGAATTTCAGAGAATCCGAGTGATGGCAGCATTAAAAAAACCGGCCAAGTGCGAGTCGGACTCGCGTGCAAAGGGTTCCGAACGTATAATATTTTTTTAACTTGTTACTTTTAAATCATTGACTTCTTATGAGCAAATTTCGTCTATTTCTTGAAAAACTTCGTAACGAAATATTTATAAATAATCAAAAAAAACTTTTGAGAGAGACCCTTACGATGAGTTCTTTGATTTGATATGTCACATGGTAAACAAAAAGTTTTTTTAATGTTTCTAATTTTCCCCCCAAAAAGTAACCCCATTTGCAAAATTTATTCATGGATCATGTCATGGTCATGGATGCTACTCGTACAACACGGTATTACATGCTTGTGCGGTATGATACCGCACGTTCAGCCAATCTCTTATAAATAAAGCAGATCACTCTCCGACATCAGAATGCATTACTCATGATTACCCACTCAATGTCCGAGTCAATTCGTTTGACAGATACCAAAACAATGGCAAGGTACCCCTGATTAACCTTTCATCCAATCTTCAATAGACAGATGGCGAATCCAGATGTCCTATCAGGGTCACGCATTCAATGGGGCATACTAATGGGCGGCCCACCCTATTAATTATGGTTGACGAGAAAATTTCAAGGCAAGAAATCCTTGCCATCAAGTCTAATGCCGAATGAAATGGGTCCAAACTGGACCCTTGTATGGCTCATTGTTGTGAAAGTGTCAAGTTATGAGGAGCAGGCGATTAATGAAGAACACCTTTATGACGACATTTACCTTTATGAAACATGACACGGGAATCACCTGCATTTCCAAAAAAAAGCAGTGTTTAATTTCTGCTTAGAACTTCGTAGTTAGTAAGTAGGTAATTACACCACTTTTTTCATATTCATCATCATCAGCCGAATGACTTCCACTGCTGGACATAGGAGCGGAAGGGAGTGTCAGACTCTTATTGACTAAAACCCATCCTTGTTCCTTCTAAAGCCCTTTGCGTTCCAGGGCCGCGGTGACTCTTTCGAAGAAATTCCGCAAACCTGGCAGGATAATCGCCACGCTTGGCAGGCGGGTTGGCGATCGTAAAATAGCACATTTTTATAATAATGATTAGGTTATTTCTTTATTACAGCTTCATAAATTAAGAAAAAAAATGGTATTATTTTAAGTAATTCTTAAAAACCAGTACTTCATTGAGTACTGTCTGTTTTCTTCCAATATTAATATCGTACACTAAGCTGTCAATAATCTCGGGATTGTAAGTAATACTACTGAGTTTATAAACAAGATTACCTACTACATACTCACGTATCTAGTGGCCGAATGACGTACTAACATTGAATTAAAAAAATAAAACAACGGGAGTGCCGGCAGAAGTGAAAACTTGAACATTGACGTTGTGCATTTTTGATATTTTGGAATGGTTAGGGAATAATTTCGCACTAATTGCTTTAATTATCAGAATTCAAATACTATCATTTATGTGGTAAAATACAATGTTCATTTATTGCACTATCGTACGCAAACATGACAATTAATATTACATTAAAAATTTTACACTTCAGAACTTTCCCTCCGTCTTACGAATTATCGATCAGGTCACGTGTCCTGAAGCGAGTTTAACATTTTTTACCCATCCTAAAAAGTGCACAACGCCGCTAAAGAAGTTTTCACTTCAATAAATGGGCATTCATCATTATTGCAGTGGACCCTTGATTTGTTTCACCGCTTCCTCTTACTCCTTAACCCACATTCGGACATCAAATGGACTCGCGGCCGTCATAACTCCAACCTGCCCAGATTGAACAGGCGTGTCGTTTGTATTTTGTACCGTCACACTACTAAATGCCTACCTCATTTGGCCCTTGTTACTAGGATCACAGTTATACAAACTACTGTCCTCGAAACTTGGCTCAAGCGTTGTCAAATTGTGTTTACATTTGAATTTCTGTTTGGAGGATTGTCCTCTCTTGTCATTGTCACTGCTATGAATGACGTCACATCCGTGCGCTGTGATTAAAAGGTTCTGTTATGAAGGTGAGCAGAGTTTTCCCGTTACTATGTTTGTGTAGTATTCCTTTCTACCCGACTACGGTGACGGCAAAGGAAGGGTTATTTGTTAAGGATCTATTCTCCCTGATGTCATCATGATTGTCAGTAGGTATATATATTTCTTAAGGATGGGAAATCATCAAATGACTTCTTCGACTGTGTCAGACTCTTACTGACTAAAACCCATCCGTGATCCTCTCAAAGCCCTTGGCGTTCCAGGGCCTCGGTGACTCTTTCGAACAAATTCCGCAACAAGTATTAGGTATAGAGAATGATCAAATAGTGACAGATCAAATAATAATAACATATATAACCTTAATTTCTACCATTATTTATTTTATTATCATGACGGCTTAAAATAATTTATTCCTCTATTAACTGTGTATGATGAATACTGTTCCAATAATATTTAGTTACACATTGAATTGTGAAATAGAAGCATGATCTGCGATAGACATTTATGAGCTGTTTATATAGGTAGATCAGCTAACATTCACCTCAAATATCAATTGTTCCGTGTATTAGTTCACCATTCGATTGTGAATGATTGACAGGACCACGTTGATGTATTTGCAAGCTTATTTCTCCATTCCCGTTCATAATATCATCGATATTTTGTGTTGCAGTACGCATAAAGCAAAAATACAATCGAAAAAATATATCCTTACCATAAATATTGGTATTTTGTAAAATATAGTTTTTATCAAAAATTGTCAGTCTAACATTGTTTCTAGTCTGAAATATTATAAAAGGATACAATGTGTGTTTCAGTTTAGATCATCAATAAAACCAGCAGGTAGAAGAAAAACACATGAGGATTCATACAGTATTCTAGATTACCCTCGCTACACACACTATTTTCTAATACCAGAATAGTATCGTATTTTCTTGTTATTGTATTATTTTCAACAATGGTAAACCATACCAAGTTAAAAGAAACAATTAGACCGAGATATAGGATCAAAGCAAATGAAAAAGCAGAAGAGACAGAATTCAGAATTGGAAAAATGTGAGCTGAATACTCGTAGATAGATGAAAGTACAGAAGCGCTTTGTCGCAACTCTTCTAAAAACAGTATAGATACGACGATAGATAGATACCTCGAACCCAAAGATAACAAAACCAACATATACATTATTCGTCGTCCACAAAATCGTACGAAACAACTTAATACAACGGGGACCACAAAAGAAAATTGAAACAGGAAAAAACTCAAGCACAAAAGACATGACAGTAAATAGGTAGGGGACAATCAGATGACCTAGTTGAGGACAATTGGACGGCACGAAAAGATTTATCACTAGTACGAACGTATGTATGAGGCAGTTATGTTCCGATGGAGAAACGTTTTGATTTAGGATGTCTATTTCGTTGTTTACGATTGCTAAAAGTTTGTTAGCTCTTTGATGTTGTGTGTGAAGTAGAAGTAGAAGAAGTCCAGTATCGAACTCAACCTGAAAAAGTGAAACATCATGAAGAAACATCTTGAAAAGTGAATACTCAATATAGCTAAATGGTTTGGTGGAACTACTATATTATGGAAACATGAATGCTGCCCATGCATGTAAAGACGTAAAAAGTAACCTTGACACACCGATTAGAAAATATCGTTGGCTAAACATATCGGCTAAACATGTAGCTTGCAATCATCAAGTCGAATAACCGAGCGAGAAACGTTGCCATTAACATAAAAGTAATTTTTCATGACATCATTATTCCCTCCCATATAACACTACTGTTTCATTTCGTATAGGCGTACTTATTCGTATATTAGGCCCATTATAGGCCAATCTTACTACAGAGAACTATTTCTATTTATATCAACGAGAAACTATCAGTCCAACAGAGAATGGCGTAATATGTAATTTAAGTGAATGATGATCATTGTATACTTCCTTTATTGCAGTTCAGATGCTTGACTTTGTTTCGTGTTTATCTCGGAATATATTTGCGAGTTCAGCAACATTATATGGATGTAACAGTTAATAGGATTAAGAAAGTTAATGCGACATTAATGTTGTCTTTGAAGACATTTTATTGCCGTGCTGATTCAGGAATTATATACGCTTTTGTACTTATTTTCGTTGATCCTGTAAATTCTGGCAAAGATATATTTAAAGCCGATAAGGCTCAGTCGACGTAACTGTGTTTATAAAAGTTTATTCAAAGAAATAAGAAACTTTTCAGTTTGTTGGACTTGAATCGTATTCGTTTTGAAAGGCCGAAAGAAAATTACTGTTTTGAATAAAGTTGTACTAGTAAATAATACGATTAACAGTTTGAAGGTTTTCAATAAACTACAACTATATTGGTTGTTACTTCGTTGATAAACCTACCATACTACGAAAAAATCATTCCTTCTCTTCACACTTGCGCCACGAAAATCGATAGCCTGCATACGGTGCACATTTTACCGTCGCCAATCACTCAATCACTCAGCATTCCCTTTTGCGCACCGCATATATCAGTAGGCACCGATTTTTTCCCAAAAGCTCATAAACTTTCTGCTATTTACACCCAGGAGGTCTACTTTTTCGTCCAATTCTTACCAAAACTAAAGATAAGCGTCCTTGTCCCCGTCGGTTTCACATTTCGCGATATTTTAAACACTCGAGAAATTCTCAAAAACATTTAGGGACATACGAACGTGACATACGGAATCTTTGGAGTAGGGCCACTTGTCTCACGACACCATAACTTGGAACTCATAAATCAGGCCTGCTTAAAACTCGATTCCGGCAGACATGCGAGTTTTAGAGCTTACGATTTTTTGCTGCTCAAATCTTCTTATCGTGGGATCAATGATGATATATTGCGCTAGTATTTTAGTACCTATATTTGTTTATTTTCACAAGATAAGCAGGGTACCAAATATTATACTCCCCTATTATATAATATTATACCAAATATAATACCCGTCGATGTCGGTATCATTTGTGAGTACTTCAAATAATGTCGGTATAATTGCTTTAGTTAACAGGCGCTTCGCACTTACATAATTAGAAAGTACTAGTTTGTAACAATTCTCTAGTGACAGGACAGTGTTTATGTTATAAATACATCTCTATGGAAATACATTACTGTTATATATGTACCTATTTATAACTTTTTTTCTTCTTCTTCGGCGACTGAACCGGTGATGACCATTCTGCCAGTGTCATGTGTTGACGATAACCTGCTTATATTCTTCTTAATTCAAGTGATCCAAAGTCGTCACGTGTAACACGTTCCGTCTGTCATTTAAGTTCTCAACTCAAAGTCGTCACGCACTCGTCCCGTCTATTCAAAATGCATCAGCTTATCTGCAAACACATGTGAGAGGGAGAAATTAGTAAAAAATGTCAGTCTCGGAGACACCGGGGGTGGTCTGTGGTAACACGTGTGTACTTTGTTGTGGTGAATAGTTCTGTTATTGCTTGTTTGAACGACAACATTTTGGGGTAAAAAACAACCGAGAATTTACCTTGGGTGGATAAACTCCAGAAGATCCTTTTGTAGGGTCTGGTTATGTCAGGTACAGCTTGTGGGAGATACTTCACGGGGAGGAGCTTCATTTGAGTAATGTATCGACCGGCCGGATTACCTACCCGATCTGCATGTACCTGTAGATCCATAAAAAATCTTTCGTCTAGTTTTCTCATATCTACTTAAGTTGAGTTAGACAGTAACAAAATTATTAGTAACAGCTTTTCTAATGTACTCAAAACACCTCATCATCTTAATCATTTCAGTCGAAAGACGTCCACTGCTGGACATACACCTCCCCCAAGTTTCGTCACATCGACCGGTCCTGTGTGTCTTGCATCTAGGAGATTCTCACGGCCTTCACCAGGTCATTGGTGAAGACCTGGTGAAGGACACTTTTTCTGCCGGTACACGGTCGCCACTCCAGAGCCATTCGACCCGTTGAGTATCTATTCTGCGAGCAATTTGCGAAACACCTATCTATAAATATAATACAGGGTGAATTTTTAAAGTGTGCGTGGATGGCCAAAACCAAAACTATGAGGAATATCGAAAAACACCAATAGGATGAGCACTTTCCTTTAGTTTGCCATGTGCCACTTCTCAGGAAATTATCCTTAGTAGCGACACTTTCGGATGGTGTGTTTATTTTTTCAAAACCAACCGGTTCGATTCCTGACTAAGAATACCGATTCTTCAAAAATCCACTACTTAATGCAGTTTTAGTTTTCATCAAAATCGAGCTCGAGACTCTTTTCAGTGGTTTTCGATATTCCTCATAGTTTCGTTTCTTTTTTATTTAATATTGGTTTGCTCTTGTCAATGTCTAGGTCATAGATGACAGGGATAAAGCCGAAAATGGAGCGAGCTTACCCGGATTTTGCCTGTTCACTCTAATTTTGAAGAGATTCACGCTCACTTTAAATATTCATCCTGTATATGCCAAAGCAAGTGACACATATAACAGACCCGCAGTTCTAACAGTATGGCTTTACTGAAGTCCACTGAGGCGTGATGGCACGCAGGCGTATTGTATCTTATATTATCGCCACACTGAAGCGAGCAATGATAAACCTTAACTCGTTACAAGCGTGTAACCCGGATACAATTCGCGATTGTGGTACTATATTTAGGTCTAATGTGTTAAACACGGGTGTGATTTGATTATTCTAAACAGCTTCATGTATATAAAGTTATTAAGAAGACGTTTCTACTAATGTTTTATGGCTTGGGGTGAATACTGAAATTAAGATCGATTACTCTGCCTAGTCCCATCACTTCCCGTCAGTGTCGTAAGAGGCGACTGAGGGATTCACCAGAGAATGGGCAGCAGCATTCTCTGAGCATTGTAACAGCTACACTGCGATCGCTAACCTGCCTGCCAAGCGTGGCGATTATAGCAGCCTTTGGGGGAGGCCTATACCTAGCAATGGACGTCTTTCGGCTGATATGATGATGATGACTCTGCCTAGCCTTTCTCCAACTATATTTGGAACGGCTTCCAGTCAAAGCGGATTCAGCTGAATACCAGTATTTTACGTGGAGCGAGTCCCTATCTGATCTCCACAACCCTGAAACTGAGTAACACGATACCCCTCAAAATGACAGCTGACCCACGGATTAGCGTGCTTTCCGAGGCACGAAGGATTCTCGGTACCTATAAAATTGATGGACATCAATCCACGAACTGACCTCGGCAAGGTCGCTTAACCACGAGCTTACCATGATGGATATATGATCGTCTTGGATCAGCTTCTTGTCATTTCATTATATTGATCTTACAGTAATCTGCAGAGACTATAAAAACATGAGGGATGTTCTAAGCACAAAGTGCCTTTCTTAAGTTTAAAGTGATGTCTCCATCTTAAGTGTCCGTATCTTTATAAAATATTAAAAGTATTTTATCAAAGTAAATAGCTGTTGCATAGTTTAAAGACCTGAATTTTATTCATAGCTCGAATTGCATTTCACGAAATAGTCAAATACTTTCGAGCACCAATCGCCAATAACGATATTAGGGACCAACGTGATAGCGAGCCGAGCCATTCTCCGGGCAAAGTTCCAATGTAATGCTGTGACTAAAATTTTCTGCTGAATTTTAATCAAGGCAAACAGAATAATGGTACCCTTGATGGGGCTACGGGCCCTCCAATTGAAATAACTGACACTAGGCCTACAATAAAACTACGTATAAAACAATAGTTTATGGTAGCAAAGACCCTCGCAAATTAGCAGTGGTCACTTTCCGCTTCTTAATGGCGCCAAATTTTCAATATTACATCACCTTCTGTTTTAATATCAATTGTAAACTCTAACGCTTGCACGTAAAGCTCATTTTCATTAATTGTAAATGACTGTGGTACACCAAATGAAATGAAACTTTAGTTGTCACATGTTAAGGTGTAATTTAGTTTGTGTTAAAAATGTAGTGTGTCCAGAAAATTGTTTTTGTTGTCCTAATCGTCTCTGGGTTGGACAGAAGTGACAGCATCGGTTTAACTAAGTGATTTTATAAGGGAAATGTGACCGAACGCCGGCTTAGGACGCCCTATTGTTTGTATTATAATAATTGCACAGTAGGTGACGTCTGTAAACACTGCGGTCGCTTTAAACGCTCCCTTCGCCGTTTAATAACTGTATCGAACGAAATTACGTTTAATTTGGTTTAATTTCCTTTTATCCTTCTTTGAGTCAATATTAACAGGTGGCTTACAGGGAGCCACAACAAAGCGCTCAAGGAAAAATGTTATATACCTATGGGAACGAACTTTTATTTTTTGTTTTTCGATTTTGTTGCCATATTTTTGGACAAAATATCTCGGAAGTAGTTTTCAGACTAGTAGAGCCAAGTTGAAGACCTGTTGAGGGGCACGGGAATCCAATGGATGCGAGAGGTACAGGACTAGTCAATATGGCGACTATTGACGACGCTTCTGTCTATACTAACGTTTAGCAATGTTGGTTTTTCGGTTGTAATGATGATGACGAACCGAAGTTTGTGAAGTCAAAAGAAAGATATTGAAACAAATAAAACGAAGAACGCTTCTCCTATTCCCGTCTTTCTGATGCGCCTTGCAAGTCGCATCTCGAAATCTCCCCACTCTACCGATTTTTATTCCTACTCATTTACTGTGCACGCGGTACGGTTGTGGAATGCACTGCCGCCTGACATAAGGGACTGCAAAACTCTTTGAGTTTTTAAAAGAAGAGTAAAAGAACACTACCTCTCGGTACCATCATAGTTACATATTTAAAGTATATATGTATAATTATTTATCTTATATTATTATTTATGTATTAATTGGTGATGGATGTTAATTTTAGTCATATTTATAGTATGTCATATTGAAAAGTTTTTGTATTCTTCTACGTATAACTTTTACACACGATGTCTACATCTCTTTTATTCGACTCTCCTTTCGCAGGTATGCTGGAAGCGATTTATTTAGAAATAAACATCACCTTTGTACCTATTTTTCTGTTACCTTCTTCTTATCTATTTGTTAAATGTGTGTAATAAAGCCATAATATAATCACACACAGCCCACTTCATCAAAGGTACCTACCATACGCCGATAGCATGGTTCGCGGCGTCTAAGTTTGCATTTGTATTGTTTTTGCAACTTATTTTTTATTATTTACTCTTATTTATGTGTGCTATTTGGATGTTAATCTGGCAATAAACAATTTAATTTCATTTCATAATGTGCCTCGGAAAGAACGTCAAGGTTGTTAGTCCCGGCTGTCATTTATAGATCTTTGACAGTCGTTACGGAAAGATAGAAGTCAGAAAATATGGCATCAGTTTTTCCAAAGGGGTCAGGTGAGTTATGGTTTTTAGCTTGGAAAAATCTAGGTTGATATTTTAATAATTTGCCTCAGTTTCTTTGACCGCACGGCGGACGCTTTGGTTATGGGATTGGCTGCTGCGCTGCGTGTCACAGGTTCGAATCCCGCACAGAACAATTATTTTCATGGCCTACAGATAGTTGTTCCGGGTCTGGCTGTTTGTGTATATGACTTTGTATGTTTGTAAACGCACCCATGACACAGGAGAAATACCTAGTGTGGGACAAAGTTTTATAAGAAAAACTGGCATTATGAACGCCCACATCAAACTACTATAAAAAATCTAAAAAAAAAAGAACTTTCAAACTTAATCCTGGTAGATAGTGTCGAGTTTTACTTGCGTATAAAGTTTGTCCTTAAGCTTCCAGCCGGTATAATTTCTTTTCTTCTTATCTTTAGTCAGAGACAGGACCTTTTTACCCGCTGTTTTGTTACTTGGATTTGTTTTTTTTTTTTGTTTAAAACATATACTTAGGGTTTGGTAGTTTTGGGAGAGCTACGAATGATGAAACTGGATAAAAGTCCTATCTGAAAGCAGCTTGAGGAAAAGTTTAAACGTTTTTTAAAAAGCTGCGGGTCGATTCTGAATAATACTCATCGTGTGAAGTGAAGATGAAGTGAGCTGCTAACTAAATTGCTTTAACTAAATTATCACGGTCTATTATTATGCCAACATCTCGTTGACATAATAGACCGGCAGAATTGAACCACTGTTCGTTTTGAGGCAACTTTTATAGAACTTGAGTAAAATATCAAACAATGAACATTATTTTACTGAGTTTCCAAGATAGAAACATATATTTCAACCATGTATCGCTTCAAGGAACATGAAGTCTCCATATAGTACAAGGACTCCTACAATATTTTCCTCAATACCCAATCTTCTTTGGCTCTTTAAGACACAATATAGCCCCGACCTTGTAACTTATTTAACAAGACAAACAATTTAGAATTTGCGTCACCGGATGTTATGGTTGTTTTTTTTTGGTTTCGCGGACGCAGCTGCGCACTTGGTATTTCCGGATTTCGGATTTTTTGTTCTATAACATAAACAGATTTACATTTTTGAAAGACTTTTGGAATCTTTAGAATCTTGTGCACTCAATAGCTAAGTTTGTGCATGAATTTTGAGATAAGGATTCATTGGTACGTTACCGATATATTATGTGGGTATGGTTTAGGGAAAGACAAGGCCTTTGCCCCAACCGCCGCAACAGGAGAAGACGCCCCGGGCGTCGAGAGTCGCTAGGCGATCCCCGGCCACCGTAGGCGTGGGCCTGCGGCTGATCACCACCAGGCCCAGATCGATGGCGCGTTGTGTTCCACGCGCACCTCAAAGAGATGTCAGCATAGGAGATGGGGCCCCTTAGGACCAGAGCCTGCCAGGGTTGCGGAATTTTTTCGAAAGAGTCACCGCGGTCCTGGAACGCAAAGGGTTTTAGGAGGAACACGGATGGGTTTTAGTCAGTAAGAGTCTGACACGCCCTTCCGCTATACCCAGAGCGGAAGAAGTCATTTGATGATTTCCGATCCATAAACAAAAAGAAAAATGTATTTAATGTACGAAACACATAATTTATATTTCTGACTGCTCAAACTCTTCACGTTCAAACATACCTGTCAATGGTTTCTTCATTACATCGATCCAGCCGAACAACGTCCCATGCTGAACATAGGCCTCCCCAAGTGTCGCTACATCGACTGTTTCAGTGGTTCCCGCATCCAGCGGATTCCCGCAGCAAAAAAGCAGTGCACCGGGTTCCGGTTTATGTTTTAATCGAAATAAGTGCTAATTTTTTTTTTATTTGATATGGGTTTGCTCTCACTCTAGTGTAGGTTATAGATGACGGAGAAAAAGTCGACGATGGATCGAGCTTACCGAGTTTGTCTTCAGTAGGTGAAATATTTGAATACTTTTGTTGGAATCGGAATAATGTCTTTGGGCATACAATAATCAGTAAGTTTTGGACCCACCCGTCAAGACAATTCTCTCTCATCCTAATTTTATCATAGAAAGGTACAGTGTCTATTTACACGAGTCCAGTATCTATATATAACCAATTCGAAAACTAATCCGCCAGTTCTTATAAATAGACAAGGCCTAACATTAATATGTACGTAAAGTTTTGGAATTCTCACTAGATGGGACGACAGGTCAACCGTGACAATTTATTTCAGTTAGGGATGTACGCATGCAGACTAGACTTCAAACATTTTGATTATTAATACTGTAGTAAACAGTATTTAATTTGGTGCCATATGAAATAAACACTGGCATAAAACGGGTATTACTTACGTAAGTGAGTTTAAACTGGTAATTTACACTCATAAACCGTCATGAATACTAGAAACACAGAATTTAAGTGTCAACCCTAAATACTAGCAATGGGTACTAGTTTTATTAAACTATAAACTACGTAGTTAGTACGCTGTTAAGGCCTAGCGAAACTGTCACGGTCACCGACCAATTAATTCCAAGATATTCAACGTATAAATTGGTTCAACCAATTTGCTAGTTATAAATTCAAAATGCATCCGCCCGGAAAATTGTATTGAGACCCCAGTTTACCCGGACAAGTTTGGGTGGTGGAAGCTTAAACCGATCCTTATCTCTTCGTGTGATATTGTATTTGGTAGTTTTATAGCGGCTAAACTCGGCTTTTGTCCACCCGAATAACCAGACGTTGGGCACATGAATTTTGGGCAATCTCATTTGTTAGATATTAGTAATGAGTTTCTGTTACGTATAATTTAAATGGTATGATAAATTGGTGTTGTTTGTGTCCTTAGATATGTATTACAGCTTACTAAATTATATGTCTCGTCAAATCAGCTCCTGAATATTTACTGCAAAATACTATCGTCGCAAACCAATGGTCTTGTTACATTATCATAATCTTGACCGGTATTGGTTATGCCAGTATTAAAAATAGGTACATAGATAACCCGTTGCTTATTACCTCGTATATTGATTAAAGGATCAGCAAGAAGAGCATATTTGTATGGTGTTTCAAAACAGTAAACAACTTCGCTAACTCATCCAGCGGTGGAATTTTACAACTGGCCCCTTCACACTACAATTCCAAAGCAAATTGTAGGGGACATTACCTGGCATTTTATATGGAGGACCGTCAGAGCATTATATTTAATCAAGAGACCATATAATGGCTTCATAAACGTAACCCATGACGGTTACACGAGGACCGTAAAAACTAAGCGATGCTTACATACATACCCTAAAATCTGAATTTCTAATAACATCTCTGGAGCGAAATGAACATGCAAATATAGCGTACACATTAATTTTTAAAGATGTCTTGTAACTGGATGTGGTAGGTTTTATGTAGATAATAGGCCCTTGAAGCCCGGAAGTTGGACTAACAGTGACCACAAGCGAAAAGCCAAGTTTAGTATGGTCTAGACATGTTCTAGACATTGTTTTCTTATGCTAGAAATGCCAATGCTTTTAATGGAATTCTCATATGCCACAAAAATATCTTCTCAAGTCATCACTACGGCGGATTATCATAATGTACGCGAGTATTTACTCGCGTAGACCTACGCACCAATACCCAAGTTCAGCTTCTACATTGTTCGTCCGTGATCGGCCATTTCCGTGCATGTTCGGGTAATACCTACTATGGTCAAGAAGAATCTACTTATTTTCTTGTTACAACAATGAATAACGTATGTATTTACGTCTACGATTGAATAATAATTGTAATGATTATTAAATTACGATTGAACGAAGCGACCAATTTCTTGGAAACTTGGCACAAGAATGAGTCATTATGCGTAACTACAGCTTATTAAAATTAATAGACGAGATTATGGAATAAATGACTTTATTTATTCTTCGCATAGATTTTTGTAGGTAAAACTCATTGACTCAAATGTCCTTGCTAGATACATACAAAAAATTTCAAGACTGAAGATTTCACTGCAAGAGTCATGCACTTTGCTATCTCAACAATAATATTTGTACTCTTACACATGGAGTGCGAATAAAATAAATGTAAGATATATCTTATCAGTCGTTGCACCTTCCAGACTCTTTATCCTCCACATACAGTGTTAAGATCGTCGCACACGTAACCCGTTAGAGCCCCCAAAATGTTTAATTTCGTCCCCCATCTACCCTACGAGGGTACCAAATAGGGGGTGGGACCTCCCTAGAAGTCACCCGACCACTTGCTACATAATATATGATAGGTATAGTGCACCTTAATCACTTATATAATTGCAACATTTATTTTGTTGATTAAAATACTTCTTTTATTGTACAGTCGGCAAAAATGGTGATTGTCGTGTTTTTTGCTGTCGCTACGGGTTGTGGCGCTAGGATTTTATGTTTTATTTTGTAAAATTGTTTTTAGGGCTGTCGTGTGTTGGCGTGAGTGAAACCGTTGCTGTCAGTTGTTTTCATAGTGTATTGGTGTTAGGGCGAATAGAAATAAAATTGTTTGTTGTAAGCTGAGGGGTTAAAATGTTGCGTTGAAGTTTTAATCGTTACACGTTCTATAGAATTCATGTATGCTGATGTATTTTTATGAGTATGCAAAATTGTTCAGCTTGAGTTTTATACAAGCACAGCTAGTCTTAGTCAGTTTACTAAGTAAAAAGCTAAAAATGGAGATTTAACAATTAAAACTACGTTTAAAGAAACTTCCATAAAACGTTGAACAAGAAACTAAACGAAATGAAGGAAATTCTTATGACTTTTCTGCTGCCATTACAAACCATAGAAGAATGTACGGTTAGCAGCGTTGAGCGTCGACAATTTAAACGCTCTCACTCTTCACGAGACTCAAAGTTTATCGTGGATCGTAACTAGGAGCCCCGATGTAGGTACAGTCCTACCAAAGTAACTTGATCTCCCTCCCCCTCCTTTCATTTCCAAAATTAAGGGAGAGAGATGGAACAACTCCAAAGTTAGAAGTTCAACTTAGTCTGGTGGTTTGAAGCAAGGAATTCCAGATATTAAGCACTTGTGCATTCATTCGTGTGTTCTTGTTAGTACTCGCTGTTAATACGGTATAAGGAAATTTTGTGAAACCTAATGTTCTGGCATTTTGTTTCCAAATGGATAATGCTATGGTATGTAATTACTGCTAGGAGACGGTTGATGATAATGCAATACTCAGTCGAATTGTTTCAGTACATTCTATTGTACTCTTGTAAGAATTAATGTCAGGTGTTAGGAGCGACTTGAAACGTGCTCTGGTTTTCTAAGGTGAACTGGGTGAACTCCTGGCTAAGTATAGCAATGAAAGACGAAAGATTGTCTCTCGATACAAAATCTCTCCCTCATCGCAGATTTGTAAGATTAAGTATAAAAAGTTGTTGCGGAATTTTTTCGTAAGAGTTGACACCACTTGGCAAAACTGGTGTCAGATTTTGTTAGGGTCTCTGAATAGGGTATGTATTCTATTAGGTAGAAAAAATATACTTGACTGTTGACGTCACGTCGCTTGTAAAATACTACCGTAGTACTATCGTAGTGACGTCACGCAAGTTTTCAACGCACTGTATCTTCGTCATTTTTTGTTCACGTGAAAAAAGAAAAATACGTGTCCAATATTTTTTGGAAATCTATGTAAGGAACTAATTACATTTTTTCGGTAGAATACCCTATTGTGGGTTATAACCAGTGATCGGATAATCGGGCGCTTATATACCTAAATTTCTTCCCGTGAAAGAATAATATGGACTTTGCTCTCTGAATAAATAAATAATCCCGGGTTTCCGGGATTGAACAATTTTGTAAAAACAACTATAACAAACAATGAAATTATAGCAGTGTTTATTTTGATTTAGTATCTTTATTTTATTCAAAACAATGGAATACCTATAAAAATTATAATGAGAGTTCACTACGAGTTCTAACTATATTTTGTATACGGGCATTTTTTAGCAATATCAGGAATTTCGAACGATTCCGGGATCCGGGGTTCTGAAAAGCATGTCCGTGTTATACTTTCGTTGGAATAAAAGTGAAATTTAGGTATATTAGCGCCCGATTCTCCGATCACTGGTTATAACTTAAAACCTAAGTTATCCCTTGGCGCCACAAATACAAGATCTTCATTGACGTTTTACGTTTAGTTTTACGTTTATCCCACTCATTCATCCTTCCACCTAATAAAATACTCTCGTCAAAATAATACTCATGTAAATATTTCATTAGGCTGAAATGTAATGGAGCTTAACAGAACCTTTTACGAGGTCGCTTCAAACGTAAATAATGTGTGTGTTAAAAAAAACCTTTTTGTTGCTTTGGAGAATTACTAGGTGCTTTAATATTCATGTGCTAGTGATCAGATATGGAAAGTGAAGGTACTGTAGCTGAAATTTTCGGCCTTGTTGATAATTGGGGAAAGGTGCCGCCAAGTCTGTGATGTTAATATTCGTTGTAAACAACAACTTTTTTGTATATGGCTAGCTTTTTGACTATTTCACCTGGTTGATCTCTCTTTGCGGAGTCTTTATTTCACTTCCATTTTTTTTTCTCCCTTAAATACTATAACGCAAAAAACAGTAGTTCAAGCAATGAGGATGGGAGACAGGAGCCCATACTAAGTAAAACCTGTGCTATGGGACTCCTGGTCTCCTAATCTCGGACAACGTTATAAGATATCAGTGAAGACAGGAGAAACAGTAGCAGGGAGCACTATAGCTAAAAATATAGTAACTAGAATAAAATAAGAATGTTTTGTTAAGTTTGTGAACTTGTTGGTGGGTGTGTTTCATGTGGTTTTTCTATTTCTATTTCAATTTCAATTCAATTTATTTAATCAAGTAACCATGACTCATTTTTTACTAAAAACGTCGTTCGTTGTCATTTTTTTATGTTTCCTATCAACTGGATTGGTCGTCACTTGACCAACGCGGCAACACCGGGAGGAATAATAAGGATAGGATAAGAATATAATGGAAGGAAGATAGGTCTTTGCCCGGCAGTGGGGAAAAAAGGCTGAAAATTAATTATAATATTAGGATAGACCAGGCTTTAGGCGAAATCAGCTGTTACAGAGAAAAATAAAACAGAATTATAGAGTGCACTTTAAAAAAACGGCCATGTGCGAGCCGGACTCTCACACGAACTGTTCCGTACCATAAACCGAAAAAACACCTTTCTTGAATAGGAGCCTCCTTTAATTTAATTTAATTTTTATTAATTGTTGTTGAAGCGGCAATAGAAATATACAGTGTGAAAATTGCAACTGCCTACCTATTACGGTTCTGGAGATACAGCCCGCTTACAGACCGACGAACAGACGGACGGACAGTGGAGGTTTAGTAATAAGGTTTTTTTGGTTACCCTGTGGGTACGAAACCCCTAAATTGTAAGACTAATCTTAGCAGTTCTCATACATTTTATATGTTAAAGTATTTTGACACTGACGTCATTTAACACCTACTAATAAAACGCTTATTAAAATAATTTCCACGCCATCCATCTTTCCACCAGTCATCAGATGACACAAGACACAGCCTAAGAATTCACGTTGTCCCATATCTACACCGTACACCATAAATCACAGTCACGTAGGGTCTTTTCAATTAATTCTCGCTTGCGGCCCGTGATATATTTGCATCAGAATATGTAATCGGTGTAAGCGGCCATTGTCGGCTGTGCTCAGTAAAAAGGGTCAAGAATTGTTCGCCTACGGTCCTATTGTGCGATACACAATGTAAGCTCCTGTTTGTCTTACTCATTTCGTGGAGGCTCAACCTCATATTTGATTTTGACTCATTTTCTGGTCCGTTGCCTACGCTAAGTTTCTTCGAAGATTTTCCGTTTTATTGGCGTTTCTGTTTTTGTGTTTCGTCAGCGTTCTTTGCGGTTGATTGTTCTAAATGTTTTGGAATAATATTTTGTTTTGTTTTGTTTTCAGGTAAGGTTCGGGATGTTTTGTGCTATATTACCTACGGCCCTGTATTGAATGAGTAAGTACTTACTGAACTTTTTGTATCGAATGTTTTGGCCACTGCTGGCAAAAAAATTGTTTGTTTAATAAAGTTACAAGAGCTATATTATAAGGATGTTTACACACCTTGACTTACTTAAGTTCTGTGCCCCCAAGATGGGGCAGAGGGCGTCCACAGTAGTCCACAGTAACTCTATCGATAACCGTCTTATTTTGTCTTCTATATTCATATTGATAAATATAAAACTGTGAATATGAGTTTGTATGTTTGTAACCGCACCCACGATACAGAAGAAATTCCTAGTGTGGGGCAAAGTTTAAAAAAAAATATAAGAACTTAAATGGGATTGGGCCGGACATTTCTGCCGCATGTCAAATGAGCAATGGGAAAAAAGACCGGCAAATGGTTCCCATTAAACGCCAGTCGGCATCGCAACAGACCAAAGCAAAGATGGTGGGACGAGCTCGACTCCTACCGAAAAGACTGGCCCGTACTAGCAAGGGCCACAGGTCTGTAGAAGACAGAGGCCTTTGCGTAGTGGAACGAAATAGACTAGATTCCATTCAATCCAATTATTATAAGGACAAATCCTAAGTACCATAGTTCTTAGAACCGATCTTAGATATTCTTCAAACGAGTAGGTAATAGTGCAAGTATTTAGGTACCTCCCTACTTCAATTTCTGCTAAACCCTATTACGAAAACAAACATAAAATTCCATGAACGACGCATGCATTCGTCCTTCGACTCCAAACAGTCCTCTATTGCGACACCACGACATAATACTCCGATGACTCATTCATTTCCTTGAACTGTGTCAATACTGCTAATTAATACTTCTATTGTAAAATAGTGCGGTTTACTTCACCGATAGTAATATAACGTAGAACATGACTATTATTATTGTGCAGACATGTGCAAAGTCATTTATCATAGAGCACACTCCTGATGTAGGAAAAAATCAACTTTACTCTATATTTATCATCCTCGACAAGCCAAGTTTGATACATTATATTTAAATAATGTTTTAAAACTAGATGAGATCCTTGTCAGCCCGTATCCGGCTACTCTGAGAGGAAACTCAGAGGACGTAGTCTCTTTTAAAATCCACTCTTTTTTTTGGTCAGATCGAACATATAAGGATCATGCACGTTGGCGATGGTCTTATGAAGAACGGTTCAGGCTTCCGAAAAAGAGAAGCATTTTAAAATTAAAGCAGTTACTAAGATAGATTGGCCGATTAGAAACAAAACATAATTTCAGAGTGGTGTTAACTCTGAAGTACCTACCTATAAACGGGTTACAAAACAAAAGTCTTACTTCAGAGATCTCGTTTTGACCCGACTTCGCGACGCAGTGAAGAGTATTGATAAATTATATTTTGCAAATCCATACTTATCACACAAATATTATAAAGGTGAAAGTTTGTGAGTGTGTGTGTGTATGTTTGTTATTTCTTCACGCGCAAACGGCTGGACCAATTTTGATAACATTTGGTATGCGAGAACTGACACCCTGGAGTACCACATAGTAGTACCACCGCGAATATTATAAATGCGAAAGTGTGTCTGTCTGTCTGTTACCTCTTCACGCTTAAACCGCTGAACCGATTTAGATGAAAATTGGTACAGAGATAAATGAGACCTTGGAGAAGGAAATAGGCTACATTTTGTCGCTTCAAGGGCGGAAGGCTTGAAGGGGTTGAAATAGGGGATGGAAGTTTGAATGGGAGTCCCTCATTATTGAAGATAATACCATGAACCTTTGTAATAAAGGCACTTGATAAAAAAAAAAACATAAATATGATCAAGCGTTTTTGAAAAATATGTATCTTAAAAATAAAAATAGCTGCCCAAAGTAACTATTCCACGCGGACGAATTCGCGGGCAATATCTAGTTAGTGGTTATAAATTGGCTATTACACGTCAAAACGTATATGTATCAAAACAATGGTGTGGGTCTACTTAAATTGGTTATTAATTCGTGGGACCACCATAGGTCTACTAAGTATAATCTCGACGAACCCATTTTATGTTCCCCAAACACAAATATCGACCAAACAATTCCGATCAGAGTCCTTATTCCGAACCAGCCAGTGTATCGTTTCCACCAAACACTTATTTCTGCGAACATCCGATTATACAATAACACTGTTTTGTTGGTCCGTTCACTGTAATTGAATCGTCGACGGTGACACGAGGGAATACATGGACGATCCGAATGTTATTCATATGGGAAGCTAACATCACTGAGATATAGTTTAATTAAGGATATTATGATACGATTATTGTTAGTGGCTATAAGGTGGGACGCAGACAGGCGCGACGACAAAACGACAACGATACTGGAACCTTACTGGGCGAAATTGTTCTACAGAT
The DNA here is from genome assembly GCA_002192655.3 of Mamestra configurata. NCBI lineage: Eukaryota > Metazoa > Arthropoda > Insecta > Lepidoptera > Noctuidae > Mamestra > Mamestra configurata. The sequence goes on from NDFZ01005193.1 coordinate 192,090, forward strand.
AGAACAATCTCTATGGAAACTCGTCAAACTTCTTAAGTCTAAGACCACGTTTTCATCGGCTACTAGCTCGCATGCAAGTTGTATTACAATGCTGGCTACCGAGGTATATTTAATTGTGATCAATCGCTAGATCTTGCCCTGAAACTTGCATGCGAGTTGCTTGCTGCCAACAAACACGGCCTACTATTGGTATCCCACGTGGCTCTAGAACCTGTATCCTGATTTTGAAACACAGGTCCGGCAATGTTTTACGCTTCTTAAGAAATAATTTCTTAGTTGAAGCCCTGTGTCTCGATTTGTAACCATTTGATAACAATAAAACTTCAACGTTTCAATCATCAAACTTATTACATGGGCACATTCACGGGCAAAACTGACACGCCATGATTTTAGGTACTCTTCTTATTTCAATCCATAAAAACGTCCTTATATTGAAATACAAAACACATTACAATGGTAAATCGATCCCTTAAAATACATGTGCCACTTTAGTAATAGATTTGGGAAAGAGCTTAGCGACTCCTTATTGGTTTTGTAGAGCCTCTCAAAGGCAGCTAATCAGAGGAATTACAGTCGTTAACTTAGGTGTTACAGTTACGCCAGTCTCCTCTTATGTGGCTGACAGATCTTCAGTGTTAAGTGTGTTTTGAGTTTTGAGTCATTGAAATTGAGAACTTAATGGTAGTAGACAAGGATGGTTTGTTTTTTCTAAACATCATCTATTCCTTATTAGTTATCAACCAATTTAGTGATTCAGTATATCAGCCGAAAGATGTCCTGCTTGACAAATGTAGGCCTCCCCCAAATGTCGCCACAACAACCGGTCCTGTGCGTCTTACATCTATCGGCTACCCGCGACCCTCTCCAGGTCCAGTGAGGGCCTTCCAAAGCTGCGTCTTTAGGTATGCGTTCGCTACGCCAGACCTTTTTGGCCCCATGTACCCTGCCCACTTCCACTTCAGTTTGGCGATCCAAAGTATGGTAACCACCATCATTCCTGATTCGATCAAAATTTAGTGATTGTCTAATCAATAATAAGGAACACAAATGGTACTTATTGTAGAGGCTACCAATTAAAGTGTCCAGGAAGGCCCAAGCCAATTTGGCATCAAAACTAGCTATTGACATCACAACCGATAGACGTCCACAGCTGGACAAGTCCCGTGCGACTCTCATCCAGCGGGCTCCCGCGGTCTTCACCAAGTCAACGGTCCATCTTAGTCAATTACTTGTTTAATTTGATGATGATGCTTCCCAATCGCAAGGAATTGAGTCATTTAAGTTCATTACAATTTTTTTTCTTTGTACTCATCGCTTACAATTGTGTGAGATATTGGTCGAACGCAAGCCTATCAATAATAAAGAAAAAGAAACTACGTCATGTCAATCTTTAGCTGAATACAAAGCTCTTCGATTTTTAAATCCATATCGCCACCATTTTTCTTTAATCTCCAACCAACCAGAGTTCTTCGGAATCCAAAATTAAACGTATCCAAAATGGCGACTCAATCGCAATGGAGGCCGGCGGTAAATTGTCGGATCACGCGCCTCTTGAGGGTTAGGCATACTTTTTCTGTGGCCCTCAGGCTAGAATTTACTGCTTACAAACATGTCACTACGAAACTGTTTTTGTGGATAGGTTTTGTTACATGTTTTAGTAGAGAGAGGCAGAATGTGAAGTTGCTTTATTTTTTCCAGTGATTTTCAAATATGATGGAGCATCGTCCCTTAATACTGTGCGGTTTGTGTAATATGGAGATCCGATAGGCAGTTGCCACATGGAAAATACTATAATTCACCTACTTTTGTTTGGAATGGAAGCCGATTCTGACTTATTTGGGAATGCTTGGCAGATTGATCGTCACTTATTTATAACCAAGATTATTTGAGCAAGAAATAAAGAATGCAACGCACCACCGGTAAATGATAGACATCCCACCCATTTGCACAAAACGTTCAGGGAATATTTTAATTGTGCGTACAGCTAAGGAAGGAATACCCTGCCGAGTCTGTGTTACCTAATAGATTCAACCTTGTTTAAGTCATGTGTGTTAGGTTACTTCTAGGTAAACGTACTCCGTTGTCGCATACATATCACCGCTTTTCATCAGAAGCGATTGTGTCAATTTCGCGCCAATCGACTTTTTATTGTTACTAACACTTAAAACCCTTTAGAACTCTGGTGAGTCTAAGGGACTCACCAGAGAATGGTCAGCAGCATTCTCTGTACATTGCAACAGCTACACTAAAATCGCTAACCCGCCTACCAAGCTTGGCGATTATGGCAACCCCTCTTTTTTCTGGGGATTTTATCCAGCAGTGGACGTCTTTCGGCTTGTATGATGATGATGAAGATTAAAGGGTAACTCCAGGCTTACAATATTTTAAGTAAAATCGGATTAGATAAATATCTACTATATTTCCCCAATCTATCAACAACACAAAGACACTATAAAGCGTTAGCGCAAACATTAGTGGTTACTTAGGTTGCCATATCGCCTTATCTTCCTATTTCAATGTAAGGACTGAAGGAGCTCGTTTCCCCGTGAGAAATACACTGGCAGTAATGGCGGACCGTGATTTCGGTATAGACTTGAGATAATTGAGAATTTATATCCAGTTAATATTGTATGGCTTGCATATTTCTATGAGTGAATGTTTTGGTGGAAGGAATCAAGTTGAAGGGACATTATTATTAAGAAAGCTTTCATAAAAGGTTAATGGTTATTGAATCTGATAGATGGACAGATAATACATGTAAATATGTACTTTGTTTTGGCCTGGCAATAGAGGTCATTGCCCTTTCCCAAGTATCTTTCGTATATCCTAAAAATACACTACGTTTTCATTAGTAAATGGACGTTCATTCGGACCCCAAAAATAAAAGAAATGTTAAGAATATCAGTAAATCCAGGTGGCTGCCATTGATGGATACAACACAAAATCAATTGGCTTATCAAAAATGTAAAAACTGAATTATTTAACGAAGTCAGAACCTAATAAACCACTTATTGATAACTTTAATTAAGTGCTTTGTTTACTATAACCATTTTTACCACAAACATAAACCTGGTTTCGCTAAAGCGAGTTTCATCATCTGCCTAGCCTTTTCCCAACTATATTGGGGTCGGCTCCCAGTCAAATCGGATTCAGCTGAATACCAGTATTTTACGTGGAGCGGCTGTCTACCAGACCTGCACAACCCTTTGATTGGGTAACACGGTACTTCTTGGCTAGACCGGTGTCAGATTTTCTGGCTTCTGACTATCCATAACGACTACCAAAGGTCTACAAATGGCAGCCGGGACCAATGGCTTAACGTGCTTTCCGAGGCGCGGAGGAATCTCGATATGTTAAGATGGTCACCCATCCATACACTGACCTCGGCAAGCGTTGCTTAACCTTGAAGATCGACCAGTGCAGCTGTTATTATTTAGCCACGAGCCCTTCCGAAATGCGAGTTTATAACCAACTAAACATAGCGCACTGTAGAATATCCTTGCTTTACCGAAAGTGGTGAATTTGTCAACCTGATGATGAACGATGGTCTCTGTTTTACATGTCAGCCATCAAAGCTGCTCCAAAAAAACAGGTTAACGTAATTAAAATCCAAAGGCCAGTGGTGTACTGCAAAGCAAGCAATAATTGAAGTTATTTCATTTGGACGCCGTTTTTTAAATCTACAAGGATACATTTACAACGTGTAACAGAATAAACGCAAAACCTCTTAAGGGGTCATTGTACTCATCATTATGAATAACTTTTAGTATGGAACCTACCCCGAAATCGTGAAAAAAAATCAACTGTTCAGTACATTTTGTCGAGTTATGCGTACTGTATGGGGGAGTCTACTTTTTTTCGCGATATCAATTTTGGTCCCATAGTAAAAGTTGTTCATAATAATGAGTACAATGACCCCTTAACCTCTTAAGAGGTACGCAACTAAGGGGGAACGCAATACCTCTATTGCGTTTATTCTGTTACAACTTACACGTTGTATATTAAATTATTATTTAGTAAAAGATCTTAACCAACGCACCTTAAATGCTTTCATGATTCCAATTTTTTCTATCACATTAATATTCTATGTGGTAACATCGCCCTGCCATAGTTAACATCAATCAAAATTCACTTATTCAATATCCACATAATCTGTCCGTTGACAAAACGCGTAATAAATAATAAATCACACGTCCGTTTGTACGTTGTTTGTTTTTAATTAGTGGCTGCAGTAATGCCGAAACAGCTGTTCTGTTCAGTGTTGCCAGATTAGTGATATATCGTAGTTATGGTGGCAGTTAATTAAAAAAGTTCCAGTACGAAATGAATGGTAAAGTGATCCTGAATTGCTGTTGTTTTTTTTTTTTTGTTGTTGTAATTTTTTGTTTGATGCACTGTTATTACGTTGGATTTTTTTATGCGTTTTGACAGTTAGCTTTTGATTTAAAAAAAAAAACTATAAAATTCTGCAGCGCAATTAAAACGATATGATGGATGATGATACTTTATGATGATTATTTTATTGTTGTGTTACATCTTTTGTTAAAACCACTGTTCGACACAAATGTAAATTTGTTGAAGAATAAATAAATAAATTGAAAGATGATGACCAGAAAAATTGGTACGAAAATCTATACAATATCTACTTTAATCACATACCTATGGCTTAACCGTAACTACAATATTGACAGGAGGAATACAATATCCGATTCAACGCGTCAAAACATACAGGGTGTATTAATAAGCCGGTAGCTGGAAACCATACAGGTGCTAAATTGATACCTGATGTAGTTAAGTGGAAGTTGCTGTGAAATTGGCGTCGTAAGTACACTGCCCCTTAATTAAACGACTACTGGTGAACTGTTTAAAGTTAGTAATGCACTATTAGCAGCTGTTGAACTGAAGTTTTAAATGGCTGGAAAATTGATATCGTTGGTTTGTGTCATTTGCTATTGCAAGTTTTTTAGGGTTCCGTAGTCAACAAGGAACCGTTATAGTTTCGCCATGTTCGTTTGTCACGCTTAGCACTAGAATGTTGGAATTTGGTACTTATATGAATCACGCCCACAAAGTGGTACACTAAAACCATGAAAAAAAATCGACAGCCCCATACATTTCTGCGCGCATAACTCGACAAACTGTACTGAACAACTGGTTTTTTTTTGCAATTTAGAAAGAAAGAAAGAAAAGAAAGAATAATATTTAATTAGCACTTAAGTACATGAAACACGCACGGTACATAGAAATAAAAATTTTAAAAAAGAAATGTAGGTATGCTCAGAACCAAGTGTGTGTCTCATTTCAAGGTTGGTCCTAGTACAGTAGAGTAGAGTAGGGACTCCATTTTCCGCACTTAGACCTAGGTTGGTCCTATGGTAAAAGTTGTTCATAATGATAAGTACAATTACCCTTTTCAGGTATTGCGTTTATTCTGTTACACGTTGTATAGTATATCTTAGATGGCCATAACCGACATCCACCATGAAGTTCCAATGCCAAAAATAAATAAGAGATCCAATGAAAAAGAGATAGTGCCATTCGTCCTGTATAGCTCCATCTACCTCTCACACCGAAATCAAATCGTCACTGCTCTCTCTCCTCTCCATCTGCTTCTATTCTCCCGAACAAATTTTAAGTTCTCATCCCGTCAATTGACAATATTCTAGTACCCACTACTTGCACCATGAAGCGGCAAGAACACAAGTCAGTAATCGCCTTAAGACAGTAAAGTTCACAAAATATCTACAGTGCCCACAACGCTTTTATATTACTGCACGTAATACTTACCAGGTACCGTGAGTACTGAATTAAAATTAACCCACAGACTGGCTCAGTTATGGTGGATGTAGGGGAACAGTCGAACAGAAGCCTTGAATGATGTATAAGTACAAGCTTATGAATACGAGGATATACGGGTCGTGGTTTTGTAGAGCTCTGTTTCGAAAATACTTCGTTTGGTTCTGGTATTATTGGTACGATTGGTGCCTACATAAGCTTGTTTCAGATAGGATTCAATTCGTTGGTACATTGGTTTTGAATCTTTAAATCACCTTGTGTTTTCTGATCGATGCCTATAACCTGGAGAACTTAAATCCACATCAACGCTTTAGTGAGCTAAGATGTGCTGCAAGCTTATCAATGAAATAAATAAATGATTCTAAATTCAAATTCAAAAATTCAAATTCAAAAGTCATTTATTCAAATTAGGCTGAGTGCCAGCACTTTTTGAACGTCAAAGTTCTACATAAAGACAGTCCCCCAAAACGCCCGCCCGTCATGTTCATATGTTTGAAAGCAATAAACTGAAGCTACATTTCGTGTTTAATCGCAGCATCATGAAGAAATTGCATCTGATTTCTGGACACATACTCGTAACTAACTCAAATGACTCAGTTATTTAGTTGACATGCAAACTAGTCGCCATTTTGCATTTTGATATCACGCCAATAACTAGCTTCGTAAAGACTTCTTAAACATAATTTCCTGTTGCACCTGCAATTTCATAACCTTTCAAAAAATCTAATATATAATGTTCTCGTGTCATAGTGTTCATTAAAAATACATACAACCCCAATTTTCCCCCTTCTACCTATTTTTAACAGCGATATTAGTTCGACAGTCAGACGACTGATAAACATACTTATATATTTCTAAATACATACATATTATAGACAAATTACACCCAGACACAGAACAAATGATCATGCTCATCACACAAAGATTTGTCCTGGGTGGGAATCGAACCCAGAATGGTTTAGATTCACAATTGGAACCGGTAGTACCGCTAGTAACCCATAAAAGTTTCTAAAACTTATTCTAATGTTCGACAGCACATTGAGCCGTATGTCGCCCGAATGTCTCAACCGCTCCTGGGCTTAAACCGAGTTTAACTTGTACTTACAAATCAACATGGCCATTATAATAATGCATCGGCCATCATTATAGCCGCTTTCTAAGGATAAACATATTATTTATCGATGGTAGAGGCTAAACTTTTATGACCCATTAAAAATAAAACCACTTACGCTTATCGACTGATTTATATTTTATTTAGGAGACTAGTTTTGGCTTATATCTATGTTAAGGGGTTACATTTTTGGGGCAATGTTTATTTGAAATGGTTCAAAAGTTTGTAGAGTAACGAACAGTCTTGTAAAATCTGCACTTTGCTGACCATGTCATGTAGATTTTGAAATAATTATCTGCTTAAGACAGAATTTGTGATTGATGTAATTGTTATTTTAAGAGCAAGTAGTTTCTTATCTTGTCCAGTTACACACTTTACGTAGCTTAGTCCTGGCTGGCAACAATTGCAGAGTCATTGTGACGTCGTCCCTACTTGACCATAAAGTCCCGACATGGTCCTGCGCAGCTCCCAACCAGTTTTCTGTAGACCCAAGGACATACCAAGCACAGTAGTGAACCACTTCCCATATTTAACTCTCACAACTTACGGGGGCTGATAAGCAGCTCATACTATTATCGTGTCGTTCTTACAACCTCACCAATATTGGAAACAAAAAGATACGTAATCTGACTTGATTTACTCCCATTCTGTACTCTCGATACAGCCAGGATTTATCCAAATTTATTGCGATTATACCAGTACATAACGGTTACCAAGTTACCGAGTATTTAATCTTGAATGTGGAGCGGTATTAAGCCTTCGTAATGGCGCTATTTCGATTCCAAGTTTCACATTAAAAGTTATGATGAACGGTGTGTGGGATTATGTGTGAAATACTTGAACAAGTGTCGTCTTTACTTTAACACCGTCCTAATTTAATATCTAAGCCAGATAATGGTTTGTTAGGAGTTCAAATAGCCTTAAAAATTGTAACAAAAAATACTCGAGTAGATATTTAGCTCTCAGTGACAATTGTAATTTGGAATTCATTTGTACAAGTCAAGATATAAAATCTGAAAGGCCATTATTTTCGAGTTGATACGAGCACTATCTCCACGCGTACCTTTGCTAATGACGTGAAAAATCGTAAAAACTTCTACGAGACATCGTTTTCACAATGCAGAAACTTTTCTCTCAGGCAACAATAGAACTGACTCCAAAGTAATAACAGATGCCATTGCTTACTTTTTCAGGAAAGTGTGTTTACTGTATATTTCTAAAACTAATGTGAATAGACGACGTGTGTATAACTCACTGGAAGCCGAGATTATGATTCTTTGACGCATTTTGTGGCAGACATCCTAACTGAGATATACGAGGCACTGGACTTTGCACTTTATCAGAACCAAATATAACCGAAATTGGGATGGATGTCAGTTCAGTTATAAGCGCTTTTGTTTCCAAAACTGAAACTCGCGACACTGCGACACATTTTTCTCATTTCAAATGCATATTTTATGGAGCACGAACGCATAATGAAAGGAATCTCGTTGTGACAAACAAATTACAATATCTGTCGTTGTAGTGCGTGCCCCCATAGAAATCTGAATAATAGTGCGATTCAATATGGCTCGTAAAACTTGTTCGTCCTTAAAATTAAATATGGACTGCTTGTTATGTTAATTTACGTAGATAGATTTGTGTAAAGCATCGCTTACAAATAAATTTTCTTCAAAGAAAAATATCCAGATTTGAATGCAAGAATTTAGAATACAGAGTTGCTCATCCCACTCAAGCTATTTGTGATAGAAACTGGTAGTATCATTACTATTGATAAGGATCGAGCGTCATTTATTGTACAGATTGCTTAGCATTTGAAGCAAGCACATTGCATCAGTATTTTATGTCCAATTTGACACCTGACGTCTCATATAATTTTAACTTGTCTGCTCTGAGATCTGCCCTCTTATCTCAGGTCATCACGAGTAAGAATTTTATTTGAAGTGTGGGCTTCATGGGTTCTTTCCTGTTGTATATTGCTGCATATGTTAACGATGCTACTATTGCTTTTAACTACTTAAATAGTATTAAAACTTAAATATAATCTGTAAATAATAATAATGATACCTATTATGATAAAGTTATATTCATTAAAAAAAAAACTGATTGAATGATTAAATAAAAAAAAAATAAGAAAAGTGATTATTCACAGTAATACATTGCTAACAATATAATTATTACCTAGCTCCTTTTCTATAGCAAACATGTAAACAAATACACACAAAAATACAAGTTTTTTTATAAATAATATTAATTACACTAGTCAACAAGATTTTGTCACAAGGAATATGATCACTAATTGCGAATAACCTACCCAGCCTTATTCCAAAATCATATTTATTTTGTTTCGATGAGGTCTAGTCTTTGTGTTACAGCTACTACCAGTAACATAATTTTTCCTTTAGCTTGTAAATTCCGATATTTTTATTTTTCAATAAAGTAGTATTTTTTTCATTTTAATGAGTTATTTTATTCATATGTAATGTAGAAAAAGTGTTCAAATGATTCTTTCAAGTTTCTTTACATTTATGGTGAAATTATTTTTAAAAATGAAAAAATAAATTATGCACTATAAGATTAAAAAAATGTAAGCTTTATTTTGGATTCTTTAAATATAAAAGGATAGTTGAGTATACTGACGTGCCATCTGCTAGACAACCAATTCTTTAATATGATAACGTGCCTGTATAAGAATCAAATCTTCAGTTTTCGCCTAAAAGGACCACTTCAAAATCATATTACAGGAAAACTGTTTGTGTCTCAATAATTCTAATTTCAGTTTTATGATACTTAAGCACGTTGTTAACATAATTAGTTAAAAAAAATCTTTTGACACCCAAAAAATGTTTTTTTGTTGACCAGTGTTATTAATCTTCTCAACATCGCTGTGTGCGCATGTAAACAGATATACACAAAAGTACAAGTTTTTTTTTTAATATTATCAACATCACGGCTTTGAGAAACCACATTGAAAAGGTACTTATGTATTTTATTTTTAAAAGACGCTCGTGTGCACAACTGTTTATATCTATTGGAAGGTTATTTCATTGGCATAACTGTAAAGTTTCAGAAGATACGAGTTTTTATTTTTTATTGTAAATTTTGGTGACGCATAGCTGGGAAACGCATTGTATGTGGTCGTAACGACGAAGAAGAGCGCATAGCATATACACCGGCATAAAACCTTAACCTAACGAAGTTGTAAAGAAAACAAAAAAAATAAACAGTATCCTGATCATCGATTTGAACATCACTCTTGAATTGCTCAGCACTTGGTGGAACCACGTTTATTTTCATATTGAATGCTTATATGAATACTTCAGTTAGTAGGTCGCATTCAAAGTGAGGTCTTACGACCTACGGTCATGCAATTCAAATTACATATTGTTCGCGTTTGATGCGACTTCTTCAAGTAAGCTAGAGAATTAACAGAAATCGATCTTTTTAACATTTCTCTTAATAAAGTCAAAGTCAAAGTCAAAACGTTTATTTCAATTAGGCCATTAAATGGCACTTTTGAACGTCATCGTTTACAGTTCAGTAAAAATAATAAAATTACATTAATAAAGTGACTCTACTGTCCATTCGGAAAGGTAGATTCTTATGGAGAAGAACGGACAAGAAACTCCATAGTTACTCTTTTCAAATAATGATTTACAAAATTTGGTATACAAAAATTAATTTAATATTATGTGAGGACGATGCACCCACAGTATGCTACTTATAACAACAAAGTATCACCAGCAGAGGTAAACTTATTCATTTTCTAACTATAGGTATAATAATAATATTATTCATTTTAGGTAAATGGTACTCACATAATAATTTACAAACATTGGAACCATTAATTAAACAGTGTGTGAGTCAACAGAAAAATAGAAACACAAAAAAAGGAACAGTATATCTATAAAGTTAATACATAAATCAACCAGTTGGATTTTGTCTACACCCTTGATTGTCCTATGGAGCAGGACCAGCATGTTTCCAAGCATTCTTATCCTGAATGTAATCTTCTAATTTGTAATATGCTTGTTTACAAAGTGTACTTTTAACATCAGTTTTAAATTTTCCTTCATTTAGTTCTAATATGTCAGAAGGTATCTTATTGTAACATTTAACACAATACCCCATGAAAGAAGTGTGGACTTTAGCTAATCTAAAAAATGGTTGATCTAATTTGTCTTTATTTCTAGTATTAAAATTATGTCTATCACTAATTTTACTAAAAAGATGTCGATTTTTCCGCACATACATAAAATTTTCATAAATGAATTGGCAATAGCCTGAAACTAATGCAAAAAAGTAGATATATCACCTAATTGAAACTTACCTTTAACTGATAATGGCATATGTTTCAGTGAACTCATGTTCTGATACAAAAATGAATATGTATTTCTAACGCGTCTTTCCTTATTTTGAGTTTATTGTACTCATTTTTACCATTATATCACATTATCGGCACTATATGGCCTTTTGTGAGGAACCAATTGTTTTAAGAATGATATCGTTTGTATATGACTGTTTGATGCCACAAAAGAACAAAAAANTTTGTTTCCTTATTTGGAGTTTATTGTACTTATTTTTACCATTATATCACATTATCGGCACTATAAGGTCTATTGTAAGGAACCAATTGTCTTAAGAATTATATTGTTTGTATATGACTGTTTGATGCCAAAATAAAACAAAAAAAAAAGTAAAGTAGCATCCGATCTTCGGAAAATACTGCAGCGAGTTGGGAAGTAATATTATTGAAACAAGTAAAATGGTCTTTCATCATCTGCCTAGCCTTTTCTCAATTATATTGTGGTTGGCTTTCAGTCAAACCGGATTCAGCTGAATGTGGAGCGGCTACCTACCAGACCTCCACAACCCATTAACTGGGTAACACGGTACTCCTTGGCAAGACTGGTGTCAGATTATCTGGCTTCTGACTATCCGTAACGACTGCCAAAGATCTACAAATGACAGCCGGGACCAACGGCTTAACGTGCTTTCCGAGGCACGGAGGAGTCTCGGTATGTTAAGATGATCACCCATCCACAGACCTAGCTCGGCAAGCGTTGCTTAACCTTAAAGATCGACCTGTGCGGCTGTTATTATTTAGCCGCGAGCTCCTCAAAATGGTCTTTCAATAATAAAAATGGTGGTAATACGAAACCTGCCACTATGAACGAGTTCGCTTTTTCTTCTTTTTCGACTCGTACCAAATATTCAGATTTTAGCTAACGAAATATTGTTTCCTAGAAAAGCCAAAACTGTATACAGGTCAGCTACGAATTCGCCAACATATAACTAAGACAAAGCCAGGCCAGGAACAAGCTAACATCACAGATAGGCCGACATACATATAGCGCTTGCATCGCGCGTGGGACGACCAGCCTCGCTCCGGGCCCTTATCTGCACCATAATCACTTTGAACAACCGAGTGGCCCGTGATTACAATCTTAAATCCCCCGTAAATTTTCTATTCCGAAGGGCCATTATAATGGAACAACGTCGGCGGGTTTGAGGGAAAAAAATATACACGAATAATTTCATCATACCACTCCCCCTGTTGATTGCAAAATTTCAATCAAGCTCGTAAATGGTGTACAGTTTCGGATCGACACTCGAAACGATATTTTTTGGGGTTGCAACTGTAAAAATTCTTTGCATTCCATTTTGAATGCTAAAACAATGACAACAAGATACGTTTTTGATTGCACTCGAAACACTCCAGTGCTGTACACGCATTTTGGTGACGAATGCAGTACATGACGTAGATTTATTTGTAGTATTGAAATGGCAATTGTAGGAAGGATTTATTTGGCTGTATGGAGTTGGCTGCGCTAATTATGAAGGGATCATTCGGATTAAAGGATTTGTGCCATCTGGCAGTAAATATTCTGAAGTGCCGAGTCTTGTTTTTGAAATGCTATATTTTCAAGGAAGCGGCATTTTCGACACGTGCAGTCAACAGCGGCGATTCCGAACGTAACAAGCTACCCTTCTTGAATAAATATGAATAAAATGTGACTTTACAACGTCCGAGCTCCTGCTGCGAACACGAGGGCTTAGAAAATAATAACGGAACTTAAATTATTGTTGAAATAGTGCACCCCCGTACTTTACATATTAAAATTATCATCTCACCGAGGGGTCAAAGAACACATTTACTAAATTTTAACATCAACCTTTCGTCGCGTTTCCAGCGTTACTTAATAGTGATCAAAACTTGAGCCTCGGTCGCTATAAACATTATTTTGCTAGGCTAATTTCTACCTTCCACCTTGAACGTAGCATCGAAATTAGTTGAAGCTTTATTGGAAACATCTTCAAATTATATTTGAGTATTAATGGCACTGGAATTTGAATCATAACCAGAACTTGGTAAGGCATAATTTTCAATGTCACCAATTTGAGCGATGTGTTCTTTTTGCAGGGGTCTTGAGTGGAGCACGCGTAAGCACGTGCCGGCGACTCCCCGCTGCTACGCACTCCTTGTTACAGCGGGAACTGTACCGCTCTGTAATTACACACAAATTAGACAAGATTTATCGAGGGGTGGAACACCTTGGCAACTATTGTAGGTACTAATAACGGCTGGCCAGGCTCGATATTGCGATTAATCGCAGGAGCGATTCCCTAAAAGAGGAATAAATTACACCCGCCAAAAGCGAATTGCGAACTATATTCCATAAAAGTCGTAAGTCATACCGCGCAATTAACGTGTCACAGACTTTATGAAGTGCGAATGTGTGTACGGTGGAATTCAAGTTCGATTTTTATTGCGCCATAAAAGAGTTATGGCAGTGTCAGATCGACACCCTTTGACACGGATGTGCATGTAGCGAACATTTGACAGGTTCATTTAACAAAAGGTGGACATTTAGCAAACAATAATGGCATTTTTAGTGCGGCCTTTTCATATTTTACGGCGTGTTTATTGGCCATTGTAGGAAGTTGGTCGGGCGCCGGCGTTCCGGTGGGACAGTAAATATGATTCATCTCCGCAGGTAAGAATTATCTCGCATTGTTCACGTCCTTACGGCTTAATAAGCGTGAGGAATGTCTTTTGGCTGTGGGATTATTTTTTTATCTTAATATTATGAAAAGTTGGTTAGTGCTTTCTTAATTAGTAAGTAATGGATGAGGTTGAGGCTTATCGTATATTTAAGCCGTCAATACTTTATGATTATTATGCGCTTGGCCAATAGAGTGACTGGGAACTTAAAAACTTTAACATGACGCAGATAAAAATGCAGTAAAAAGGCCGTAACACTCTTGACACAGTCTTTATCATCACAATTTTGTACCAATGTCATTCCTATTCATATTTATTTTGGGATGAGCTTATGATCATAAACAAATAAACCTATCGTACCGATTACACTTTTTCTCCATATTGACTCAACAAATCACGTCAACTAGGTGAGAATAACCCTCCAAATTCATACGTCAAAGAAATTAAAAGAATCTCTTAACAAATACAACTTCTGAAGTTGTTCGGATTACGCCGGGCTGTGTTACCTGCTTATCCTCGAAGGAAATAAAAAGTTATCAAGGAACTTTGTTCCTGGTTATCTTCGGGCCAAGTAAACAGTTTTTATTTTATGACCTCCCGTAGTTTTAGTACCCTGAAGTCCGCTGGAACAGGCGGTTGTTGCTCGTTCGGTATAGGGGGAGTCTGGGAAATATGGACAAATCCTGTAGTGAAATAACAAACCCCTTAGTTTTATTATTGAAAGAATTCTGCGAAAAATGTAAGAAATAAAAATAAGCTTGTACCAAAAAGGAATTTACTGGTGGTTTAAAAAAATAAATGTCTCGTAACAGTACAGCGGGCCCGAATACCGCAGTAAGTAGGCTAGTAGTAGGCGTAACCCACTCAGGTAGACTAAGGAGTACTTCTATACATATATATACCAGTTAATACTTACGTATGGCGAAATTTCAGTTTCCCATTACCTCTTAGCTGAGGTAACCCACTCAAGGACAGAACATTCATGCTGAAATCTTGATAAATACCAATTACCAAGTGTAACTGCATCTATACTTTCAAATAATCTACGAACGCAATCCTAAGAATTTTCCACCGCACCCTGTACGCAAGTACTTGTAAGAAGATTGGAAACAGTTTGTTGTGCTTTTTTCTTACCTATGTACGTACAAACAAGAACAAATCTCTTTAGTATTGCCACCCAGCCAACTGCCAGTTCATAAAATCTATTTACACAAATTGGTTTAATGTAAACTGAAAACCTACTTACTTGAAAATCTTTTGAAAATCAACCAAATCTCAACATCAAAACGATTTCAAGCAGTTTCTTTAATAGTCATAATTGTTACTCGACTAATAATTGGCGATTTGAAAAAAAAAGTCTGACTATCGAAAATTAGCCATTAATAATACAAACTAAATTATGCGAAATGATAGAAGGTCAGAGCTAAAATCAGAATTTTTTTAAAAGATGCTTTTAAAATTCAGATGATAAAATACAAACAACTAAATTGTAAACTTGATCAGAATTTTATTAACATCTAACAGCTTTTTCTTTGAATCAGTTGTGTTGAGTGTCACTTTAAATTCTTTAAAACTACGAGTATCAATAACCTGAAAGATAAAGCCTTTTAGCAAATTAATATTTATGATATTTATTGTGTTCATTAAATTATTTTGCCTCGTAGCAAATATCTTCAACGTAAATATATTGAAACATGGTTGCTGAAAAATTTGAGTTTATTTATGTTCGCTAAGCGAATTTCCAAGGAAACTGATATTGGAAAAGATGTTGGAGCTTTCTCTATATTTAACAAAATGTGATAATAGGTACGAGTGCCGCTCAATTAGTATAAGAACGTTTGCTCTATTTTCAAAAGCTACAACGCTCAAATGACACAACGTTAACTTCATCTAACAATACTTTACATAATTTTCATTTGATATAACGTTTCGTGTAATATAGAACAACATATGTTATAACAACACATTATCTAACGTTCGTTTAAGATATTCTTATTTAGTATAACGTTATTTTGATCTAATTATCATCTTGTATAATTGACATTTGATCTAAGCGCTGAACAAAGAGCGACTGCGCCTGATCGGGAACTTAGGGTACCCCGACACGGAAAGGTTAGGTTTGAATGGGATGGCGGGAGTTAGAGTGAGCGAATGAATTGAGCCATCTTAGCTCCCGATTCAGCTGAATATCAGTATTTTACGTGAAGCAGCTGCCTACCAGACCTCCACAACCCATTAACTGGGTAACACGGTACTCCTTGGCAAGACTGGTGTCTGATTATCTGACTTCTGACTATCCGTAACGACTGCCAAATGACAGCCGGGACCAACGGCTTAATGTGCTTTCCGAGGCATGGAGGAGTCTCGGTATGTTAAGATGGTCACCCATCCACAGACCAACCTCGGCAAGCATTACTTAACCGTGAAGATCGACCCGTGCGGCTGTTATTATTTAGCCACGAGCTCCTCATCAAGTTGTTATAGTTATAGATGATTATAAGAAATAAAAATTATATCAATCAAAATTATATTCGTTGTTATATAAAAATAGTTATACCTAACATTACACACCCAGACTGTATAATCTCCCTGGGAATAGGAATTCTAATTGGTAATAATCAAAACTATATAATTATATTAGAAAACTTAACACTAGCTTATCTACTGGCACATATATTACTGAACAACTAACTATTACGAGTTACTGTGGGTCCGTAGATCAAGGGGTTGTAACCCAATACGCTAGCGCTCGTGCCGAACCACTTATGCAGATAACGCATAGGCAAGCCAGATTTGGGCAATACAACGGCTGTAGACCAATCTGAGGTATCCAATTTGAAATGCCAATGTTTGGGAGCTTAGGATTGACCGCTGGAATAGGGCAACTTGTAGCTGAGAAAAGTAGGGTTTCCAGTCATCTAGGTTGGTCATCAAATGTTTGTATTCGCAACTCAGTCTGTCCAAGTCACCTTTAATTCCCCTACATTTTGACTAGTTTTTGATATTGCAAAAATAAGTTGCAAAAAGGATTCTTGGTAGAGTAATCAAAACTTTTTAGCAATACTCACTCAATTATTGTAGCTACAGTAATATTCTCTGTACAGCCTAAATCCTACTACAATTATAAACGTATCCAATTTCACAAATTGTTTTAGAATTAAGTTCTATTTTATTTGTACCTATATTGTGTGTATCTGCGTGTGCCAAATAAACAACTTTTCTTTCTTTCTCTTCTATTCGCATCTCAGTAACAATCTGACAAAAATGTAGTGACATCGTTGGGAGTAAAGAGTAAAAGGTATTTATTATACACAAAACGCTCCTCTTTTTCCATTGGGGTTAAAATAGCCAAACATCCAATCATTCACTATCTGTATTCACCTTTTTTTTAAGTCCCCAATTCAATAAAGAAAAAAAATCGTCCAGCCCACGTAGATTGACAACCTACGAATAAATCTATCGTTATCTTCAAAAGAGATACGGGGCAGGATTTATTTTTTAGCGAAGGGAAGGACAATGCATTTGCCGTGTTTTTCTACCAAAAGACAGGCTTTACGTATATAAAGATGATAAGAAGCCATTAGAGATAGGAAAGGGGGTATAATATAAGGGTTTTTTAGTGTTATACCATCATAAAGTATAGGGGTTGTGAATGTGAATTTGCCATGCAACGGGGCTTAGTTCCTGCCAATACCCAATCAATATGATAGAACTCCTTATCGTCAGTATAAAGGAGTAAGTAGAAACTGCATAGATATAAAACTTAATGGCTTGCGTCCCATTTGTACTTGGATTTACTATTTTGATGTTTGGGGATGGGACGCTTCAATACGATTTAATTAAATCCTGTGCAGCATGTTTGGTTTTCTGAATAAGTCAGAGGATTAATCAATTTTGTCCCGATGAAGGAAGTTGTAGTGTAAAACTTGTTATTTTACAGAAATTGTTTGTATGAGTTTCTCGTATTTTTGATAATAACACGTTTTATTGCATCCACAGAAGAATAATAACTGGATATCCTAGATTATAAGCCAGAGTAGACATTCTCCAAAACTGATTGTAAAAATCTATTTGTTATGAAAATAAATGTTTGTGATTTTTTTTATAAAATGAATGGTTCATTTTAAACAGGAAAAACAATATTCATGAAACAACCATCATAACAATGATTTATTATTATAGTAACAAAATAAAACAAAAACACAGTCCAAAAATATATCTGTAACGCTAAATACTCCGAATATTTTTATAACACATACAAAGCTATTTATTTTCAAAATACTTCAGCTCCAATATCTATTTCGCACTAACCCTTTGAATTTCGTCGGAATCCCTGCGCAGAATCCAATGAATTCCATTATAAATTGACGAGAGCGCCAAATCAATTCATTAACAAAACCAGTGGTTTAACACTATCCTACAATCGATACAGGGGAACATCTAGGTGTTCATTTAAGTCAAGATTGAACTGGAGATTAAACAGTGGATGGTTTTGCCCCCTCTATGTGGTGGTACAACTTGGAAAGATGAAGCGGGACGTGTAAAATACAAAATAGTTTAAGAATCTGGAGATAGATAGGCCTGTGTCGTCAATAAACTTAACTTAAAGTGAACATTCCTGCACTCAGCCTGGCTGCGTCTTTAGCAAAAGTGACAATGCTACTACAATTACCGACTTAGTATTACAGAAATAGTTGGATATCCAAACAATTCAGTGTTTTCAGTAAATAAACAATTACATTCAATCTTAAATTTACCTTTAAGAAGAATATTTTGGCTTCACAAAAATAGCAAAATGTCTTGTGTCGTCTTCTAACACATATGGAACCACGCTGTTTCTTGTATTTTGTACCAACAATGACACAGAGGGGCATTATACCTCCTTATCGGCACTCGTTAGTCGCCCCTAATAAAACCTCACCCCTGTATCTCAAGGGCTGCTGCAACTCTCAAATTTAATAAAGGCAACTTTTAAAATAAAACAATGATGCGCGTTTGTTTACCCGAACATTTTTAGTTCAAAATTTTCTGCTCATACAAAGCGTTTCTAGGAAAATTTTAATGAAAAGCTGATCACAGTCAGGCACACAATTTTTATTCTAACGTATATTTAGTCCAGAAACAGAATGTTCTGTTTTAGTTATGACTACTGTCGGACCAATTCGTTTATTTATAAACACACCAATAGTACGATCCCCGGCGTGGGCCTTAATACTATTAAAATGTTTGTAACTACAGGGATAACCAGAGGGTTTCGCAAATATTTTGATACGAATCTGAATTATCATTGTATCCCTTTAACTTTTCTAATATGTGGAAATGAATGAACCCAAATAATACTGCCTACGTAAAGATGGGAAGCTTGTACCAAATCAACAGGAATATTACTCATTTAATTACGTACTTTAATAAATTTAACATCGTAGCCCCATACATCCACACACGCATTACTTTAGATTGCTGACTCATCATCATAATTGTGGCACATACTGACGGTAATATCACCCAACTTAATTCAGACACGAAAGGTTTAAATAACAAATTAATGACTCAGATACATGAGTTTTAGGCTACGCACTGTGACTTCACGTCAGTAATGACAGTAGTTTTAGTAGCAAGTAGTGACAGACAGAAATGTTAAAGTTTATTCACATCCAAATCCATATTTTTTAGAAAACGTACGCTTAACTTGCTTTCCGAGGCAAGTAAATCTCGGTACGAGCATAAGTCGACCGACCAACCCATCCATGCACTAACCTCGGCAAGCGTTGCTTAACCTTGAATATCGACCAGTGCTGTTATAATTATGTAGCTATGAGCTCCTCCATTAGAAAAATCAATTTTAGTTCTAGTTGACTATTCTTTTAAACAGTGTGTCCCTTTCAAATCACGAACTGGGTAGCGTTAATGGTTGAATCTAAAACATTAGTTCTACACAGCAGTCCCCTGCAAGCAAATCTAATGAACGTTGAATTTATTTGAAAGTCATCCACTATCGTACTACGATTGTCATTTTTGACAATGATCGAGTGAACGTGGACCACGATCCCTGTTTGAAACTCATTAGTAGTGAATTTAGTTCTGAAATTTTGAGGGTTAATGTAGAAAGGTGGTATTGTGAAATAGCAAATAGAATTCTTAGGTGACGATAATGGTTATGTCCTTTAAGGATCATTTATTGTTTCATGATCGTCAAAGTGAAGGTGATGGATGAATAGAATATACAAATACTGAAATCCTAAAATCTAAAACTAACGTTTATGATAAACTTTATGAAACTTTATAGAAGCCTATGTCTTATACAAAATATCAGGATAGCAATAGCAGGAGAGTACGATTTAAGCTGAAGAAAACATAACTGGCAAAACAATGCTCTGAAGTGCAAAGGCATCGTAAACAAAACGACTGCGTTACATGCTTTGCCTAACATAAACAATACCACAAAACCTTATAATAATACATATAATACCTTTAATCTATTTAATGGCTAAGACAATGAATAGTTCTCCTAATTAGTGCAGAGTCGCACCATTGTTTCAGTGGTAACAAGATCGAATGCGGACCTTGAGGTCTTGAATTTAGATTCCAGGGTCGTCGGTATATAATTAGAAATCTCTGGTCTACCCGCATAAATAGACCAAGTATTGATGAAATTGAAATTTTATATTAAAACCACGCCATCGGTTAAACGCACACCAGTGTTTTTAGTGATACAAAATAAATAAAATAGAGCACGAAGCATTTCTTAATCTTCGAATCCTTTCAAAAAGTCTAGAGTAAAAGCATCTTCGTCCAAGATAACATAGAAAATATCACTCAAATCTACTTTCAACACAAAGACAATAGCATGTAGGAAACGTATTGTTCCAACTTCGTGATTCAACGCAACTATATCGACATTAACGTATATAAGGGAATGATAACATGTTGAACCACAGATGTAGGCGCTCCTGATAATATAGCAACAATAGCTTTGCCTCTCTCTTCTAGGAACTCTTAGTGTTCTATGATTTGTTTGGTTTGTATTTCAAATTGTTGGTCAGCTCTGTCGGTATTATGTGCTTTGTTTTATGGACTTTGGCCATATTATGATTCCATATTTTGATTCAATCAACGGAGCCTTCAACAAGGCTTTATGTTTCAATATTTAGAAATTCCATCCCAACATTGGCAAATTCGATGCTTCAGAATTTCTTGTAAAAAATATGAGTGATTGAACCGTGTTCTTGATAAAGGTTTAATATTCAAAATCTTTGGAGTTTAAATATTCACAAATTCATACATTTCAGCCTTGATTGAAACTATTAGTAAAGTTTAGATTGATCGGCTATAAATAAAAGCTTTAGAATTCAAAACACGATCGGAGCAAACTTTATTCTTTGATGTTTATTTCAATTTTTATGGATATCTCCCGTGATTACTTTGTATTAAACAGCTTTATTGCTGAATTTGTATTTTATTTTTACTTTCGTATTTTAAATTGAAAACCTTAACAGGATTAATATCAACTTCAAAACTTACATCATCATTATCATCTTGTCCCTGTCAGAAGTGACCCACGGTTGGCGCAACACGTCAGCGTAGTTAAGTGAAACTGCGGAATTTAATTGAACCTAGCTGTTCAAATTACATGTTTTAATATTGCTTAATGACTTGCCTAGCCAAGTAGCGGAACAGAGGGCACAGGGAGCTCAGGGTACCCGGTTAGGTTCCTTTTAAAACCTGAGCGGGGCTCTGTCGTCAGAATGTTGAAATTTATTGTTGTTTGAATTCCCAATTCAAATTCCCAAAATTAAATATTTCATAATTATGTTTTCGTCACACGGTTACCCTATTCTATGAACGGCCTAAGCATCTGCCATCCCTTTCATTTAATGTTGAATTAGATGCATTGGCTGGATTTCATATAGGCCCCTGATTAAACGGCGCGTTCAATGCAAAGGCTAGGCAGCTAACTAAACGGCTGATTTAAACAGTTGATTGCGACATTTACACCATATTATTATGTATGAAAACTGCAATAAAATTATGAATTGCCGTGTATCAATCAACGATATGAAGTAACAAGTTTGTCCTTATTCCGTAAGTTACCAACCTTGGAAACTACGTCTTGTACAAGTTGACCTGGGGGTACCGGGACAGAGAAACTAAACTGTGAACTTGGGCTGTGAGCGATCGCTTAGGAAGCTAGCGACGTAGGTACTAAACTTGCTCTTAGATTAAAATGGAAATTATTACGACAGTTACAGTTGTGTTGTGTAGACAGGAGCTGTTACTCACAAACTTTGACATAGCGAAGGGCTTTATAATATTCCATAAGAAGTAGTAGCTAGATGCACTTCTCAAAATAGTGATGGTGTGCTAACATTGTGTTCCATTGTTAGCACACCAAGATGTCCTAGAACAAAAATATCGAAGACTTGTGACATCTCCCAACTGCGCGGTGCATCACGGCCCACTCCCTTTCACAGAGGTCCCAGCAGTGGGAACGTGCGACATTGCAGAATACTGATGTCGTAACCTGTTACGACATCAGTATTCTACAATTTTAACATGTAACAAAATACGATTAATTTGATAGAAATAAGGCGCTACGTGGATCTGAGAAACTTTTTGTTGCCAATTCTCCTGACGCCAATAATCCCTTGGTTACCCAAATAAAGATTTATTGTTTTATTTCTGCCGGGCTTCTAAAAAAATATCGATAGGAAATCATCAAATGACTCCTTCCGCACTGGGCGGAGTGGAAGGGAGTGAGGGGTTTTAGTCTTACTGACTAAAACCCATCCGTGTTCCTCCAAATGTCCTTTGCGTACCAGGGCTGCGGTGACTCTTTTGAAAAAAATCCGCAACCCAGGCAGGATTCCGCAACCCTAGCAGCCATCAGATACCTAAGATTTCATTTCTCCAATAAAACCAGAATCGCAATATAATTCCTGCCACGGACAGAACAAAATCAAAGTGTGGCAGATCAAAGCGGCTTCTCGCAATTTGTTTGATGATGACGTAGCTAAAGTTAAATTGAGTTGATTATACATGTCCTGTCAAAAAGTGGCATCTAATCGATGAATACTGTGATGATGTTAGGGTATGAGCACACCAACGATTTTGGATCGCACATTGCCGTTGGATGGTCACGATCGAGGCAATTAAACTGACATTTTGCGCACAAATAACAGTTCTGTCTGGTTGTCTGCACGAGTCTTTAGCTGCTGTTATGGCTGGGTGGTCGGTTAATGTGTAATTTCAACTTAATGGATCCTAGTATGATGTTTTGCATCTCTTAATGATCTAGATGTGTCACAACATGTCAGACTACAGATATTTGCTTGCATCAATTCTATATGAGTTTAATCATGTGATATAAAGATTGTTTGATCTACGAGCTGTCTCACTTAAATTAAGCGAGGTTTTCTTTAGAATTGTATCTTTACATGTGAACATATTTTCCCCCAATAACTACATCTCTATAAAAACAATCTCATCTTAATGTCGCACGAAAACATGTACAAACCTAATCCTTTTTTCTTTTACCAGACTTATTACCCCATTCCCATGCGCCGCCCCCGCGGACCAATACAAAACGCGTGATGTTTCTACTTAATTTGGTGATCAATTCTCGTTTAGTCTATCCTTAGTTGTAAGGTGCGAGAGAATAGCGGGACAAGTTTCTTTATACCTTTTCTAACGCGTACAGCTTAGCACACTCTTTATATTTTTTATAATATTTATAAATGTAAGGATGTTGTTTTTATCCGATTATAATTTGAATGTACTTAGTAAAGGTATTTTGAGTTTATTTTTAGTTTTGTTTGGATGACATCGTGCTTTTGTTCAATTTTAAGGTGATTATTGAGTTATTTAAGGTCAAAAGCATTAAAGTAATCAATAAGTCGATCTCATCGAATGCATTATTTATAGTTCTATCCATTTGATTACTGTTTCAGTTATTTTTCATCATCATCCTCTTTTGATTAATGTTTCCTTCCTCCATTCTTCCTTGTCAACCGTCACGCTATCATTCAACATTATTACAACTCGTGTCTATGCATTTGTATTGATCGGTATCATCTCAGCTGTCAGTGTTATATTTCTATCATTGTGTTTCACCTAAACTTGGATGGAAACAAAACAAGACATTGATGGTACGGTACAAACAAAAAGAATAGTTTGACATCGGACACCCATGTCCCACGTTACGTCCGATACACAGTGTGGCGGTCACTTCGAACTAGCAGACTTTTTATGAACCTACCATTTTATTTGGGGACTTTGAATAAAAATATTGTGCCGTTTGGTTTTGGCTTTAAAAACTTCTTGGATTGTACTTTCATTTCGTAGGATACTTAACGTTTTAAACAACGTGATATTTTATCATTGAAAACAATTGTCAAGACTCAAAATTGTTTCCGATTGACAACGTGACGTTTCCGTAGTGCATATCAATCTCATATATTTTAGCCTTTTTGATAATCGACATCAATAATATTGTCATTTTGTAAATGTCGTTTAGTACCGAGCATGACATTTTTTTGTCTATTCACACGCTTGTTTTAACAAAAAAAAATATGCAAATGATCCTTTTCGCAGAACAGAATGTGTTGATGTGACACAGTTTTGCTAAAATGTTTGAAAAAACAACTATTGGGACCTTCAAAACGAACAAACGTAAAATAAAATCCGATACCGGACACCCACGTCCGATGAACCGTCCGATAGACAATGCCGTAGTTAGTTCTAGCTATCAGGAGTTTTATCAAGTGACTTGTCCTCTCAGGATATTAGATCAGTCGTAAAATTCAGATGTAGGTTTTATTACTTCTCAGTTTACATTCGTGGCTTTGGATTTTTATTTCCACGATTTTGATCTATTTTATTTGTTTTAGAGCCGAGAGGTTCTTTAAGGAAAAATATATTTATATTGCAAAATCCATTCCTTTGTTCGAAATACTTGACTTAAAAACCTATGAATATCTAAATGAACTTAAATTACTAAACAAATTCTGACAAAAATGATTAACATAGTGATATATTCAAAACTAAATCGATGCTCACAAAAACCCACAAAGCATCATAACACGTAACAATTCATCCGATTTCGATTATCGGCTGCGACATGCAAACAAAAAACTATTATCCGATCGTGCGCATCCCACGTAAACGCATGTTCTGCGTTATCTCACATACATTGTTATACATCTCTGCTCGGTACCATTTTACAACTTCATAGTTCATTTTGATCATTCACGAAGACAAACTTTGTATCTTCTTCACTAACTCATCTATCACGCGATTTTCAACCATGTTCCTTTTGTCATAGAGGTTTTACTATCCATTTCTGTGTTGTATTGATTGGTTTGAGTATATTGTTCGATTCTAATATGATCATTCGTCAACTGTGAAGGCTTGTAATGGATATTATCGCGCTCACGGATGGTTTGTTTGTCCAAGAGTGTGCAGCATCACTTGTATCGTCCATTCATACTGTGTTTATTGTGTTATTGACACAATCTTGTCACTGTAGGCTGTCAAACATATTGTGTGTGTTAGCTACTGGTTCTTTAGTTTGTGTAAAAGAAGGATACGAAGCTGGTAATGGATTGTTTTAATCCGACTCTGCTATGACAGAAACCAAATCATGTACTTTTATATCTTAACTTCTTATCTTACATAGTAGGAATTTATAAAAAAGCCTACCACTTCCAAAACAGCACTCCAAAGTATCATGTCATACGATTTTATTTTCCCACCGTCGAAAAAATATGTCAGCCGAATTCAGTCAGTCAACTGTAAAATTAAGTTGTTTATGAAATCTCGATCAAGATATTGAATGTCTCAATGTGTCATCGCGAATTTGCATTGAATGCCCGAGACATCTCGTTTACGTTGCAAATTTTCTTGGAAAAGACTTGACAGTAATATTAAACGGTTTGAAACCACACGAGTATTACATGTTTTGGACGATGTTTGGAATCACTGATCAAGGTGAGTCGTTTGCTAAAGCTGTTGGTGATCACGATCACAGACTGGTCACTTGAGCAATCAGGATTTTTGAAGGACATAAACATACGAAACCGCTGAGTAGGGATCATTTCTTGCGATTTTAGAATGATTTGTTTACAGTTCAAAAAAAAATCTCAAAACTACAGTGCCTACGGTAAAAAGCCGAAGCAGTAAGTTTTATTGCGTAACTTCCTTTCTATCTCAATCTGAAGCATTTTGAAGAAAATTTATTTTATAACATATGATGATTATGCAAATTAGTTTGCTTGTCAACGTTCATTGCTAGGAACCTAAAGTCTTAACATACTACGATGATTGCTAATATGTTATGTAGTACGTAATATGTGGTTTTCGTAAAATGGATAATGATGCATTTTAACCGTATTATATTTGAATGCAGCATATCTCTATTAGCTGTCATGTCAGTATTCACCCTCTATAAAGCCATGTTAACAAAATATCAAGTTGAAAACATCTTTTGGTAAACGTGGGCCTCCCAATGACCGCTACAGTGAACAAGCAAAAGAGAAATTTCCATATTCAACACGCTTGGTAAACGAGACAGGATGACTCAACTTATGTATTGCTGAATCAATTGCAAGTTATAGACATGCTGATGATAGAGATGTTCTGATGAAGCAGTTGCAAGTTACAGAATTGGCTAAAAAAGGAAATAAAAAAATACATGGAGAAAATCTTACTAAAGCAATAAAATATATTGCGGTTGTCATTGTGGTCTCGCACAATATGTTTTTGAACAACCTCAAGACTATAATGGTTTCATTGTTTTCCAAATAAGTTCAAGTGCGTACACAATTTTATTTCTTCCAAATAATAGGCAATAGATATTTGACACATTCACCTTCCCACCACCTTGATCGAGGTCATTGGGTATTTGCTTCTAAACCATAACAACCAACGTATGGAAACCTTGTTCCATTTGAACAATTAAGGGGTGGTAATGTTGGCAGAACCTGACTTTCTTTTGATATTTTATTAATTGAAATCTCTTGAACAATACAATTTTGGACTCCCGTCAGTATCTCCCTCAAGTTTTCTTTCCCTGCAAGATACACTGGCTCCAACAAAGCTACAATTGAAGTAATTTCAGCACTTGAATCATCTAAATTCATTAACGTCCTCAAGCAGACTGTTGGGGGCATCTACCCTTCACCCTTTAACAGAGGCGTGAATATAAATGTTTAATAAAGGGTTGTAGATGCAAAGTATAAGAAACTCTTGCTTGCGTAAACATTGAGTTAAAGGCAGTTTCTTAGGCAGCCCTTCAAGTGTGTGCTAATTTTGTACGGATGACTGTTGTTCGAAGACAGCCGCGTGGTGTAAGTTAGGAGCTAAGGGCACTGTATTGGCGGATGATGCCTTAATAACTGTATAATGTAGCTCGCAAATAACTGATGATGTTAAATTTACAGTCAGTCTGCTTAGCCTTTACCCAAATAAGTTGGGATCTGGATCGGCTACCAGTATAAAGGAGTATTTGCCCAAATATTTGCGTTACTTGGACAATAAAAAATATACCCTTAAGTGATTGAGAAAAAGTTATTTTTTTAAGAAAGAAGTAAGGCGAATATTTGTGCATATAGGCCAAGTGAAGTGCCAGCATAGCATGCAGCTGGATGCCAGTATTTAACATGGAGTTTCTGCTAACCTGACCTCCACCACCCAGCTGGGTTTTGATCGTGAGATTGGCAACACTAGTGTCAGATTTTCAGGCGTCTTACTACCCGTAGGTATAGACTATCTTTTTTTTTTTTTGACGACGCGGTTGGCGCAGCGTTGTTGACGCGGGTTCATTTCCCGCTCGGAATAATATTTGTATGGCCTACAGATAGTTGATCCGGGTCTGGCTGTATGTGGATGTGAGTTTGTAAACGCACACTGCAGGAGAAATTCCTTGTATGGGGGGTTTAAAAAAGTACATTCGGAACCAACGGCTCAACGTGCTGATGAATAAATATGCAATGAAAATAAAACTACTCAAGGTGTATGTCAAATAATTGAAACCCTCAAGGTTACTGTATTACATTCACTTTGAACATATGTATTTTGACAGTGAAGCTTTGAAGGAATTTATATTATCAAGGAAATCATTAATATGTTGATTTTCTTTCCTAGCAATTAATGCGAAACATAGGTTCTAAAGAAAAGTTTTAGTAAAAGTAATTTCAACAATTATAAAATCTATTCAAATAGATTAGAGTTTCGTTCTTGTCAATAATTTTTCGTAGATGATGAAGTTTGTAATATATTGATAATCAGCATTCATCTGCAAAGACATGCGGCCAGGATGGATAAAATTCACCACGTATAATTTGTGCGTGTTAAAAACCTAACATTAATGAATAATTCGCTTTACATCTAGAATACAAATAGTTCATTTAAATGTTTTAACACCGCTTACTAGTCATACGAGCTCAAAATCGTGTCATGAATATATTTGTCACTCCTCGCTATATTTAGTTTATTTTATACTGAAACATCAAATGGATAACAGGCTCGCATTAAATGATTGTTTAGTGGGACTGAGTGGGATAAACTTGCTAAAAGGAATCGGAAGATTAAGTTGTCATTTTCCTGATTAGTTGGAAGAAAAGGAAAAGACGATTGTTATTTTAAGAAAATTACACTTATTCTATTAGATAACAGGAATTCGTTTTTTTTGTCATACTATTAGATATTCTTGTTTTTATTTATATCTCATGAAACAGTTTTAATTTTATTTCTGTTCATTATTTTGCACATAATTTAGAAAATTGTATCAATCTTTACTTATTTATTTTACACAAGCTACCGCCCGCGGCTCCGCCCGCGGCTCCGCCCGCGTGATTGTCGAAAATTATCCCAAGGGAACATATTCCCGGGATAAAAAGTATTATATGTGTTATTCCAGACTATAATTTACCACTGTGCCAAATTTCATCAAAATCCATTCAGTAGTTTTTGCGTGAAAGAGTAACAAACCTCCATCCATCCATCCATCCTTACAAACTTTCGCGTTTATAATATTAGTAGGATCTAAACTATATTCTAAATTTAAATTGTATGTAAAGATTCAAATGCATTATGTGCTACTTAATTTCACAATCTCGAATCGGAACGATATCTGTTGTCTCCTAAAACCTATAATTCAAATGTGTAAGTGTATTTGTGTACGTCGTACCCCTGTTACTTAACGCTTGGCCGAATGCCTCTATTAATAACTTAAAACTACACTTACTTAACTAAGTTTCTGGGTGAAATGTTAAGTTATTGACGGTGCTTATACTGCAGAACTAGATATTTAATAATAGAATTGAAGAAAATTAGAAATCTTGTTTGGCGAGTTGGAATTAAAATTTCATTAAGTTAATACTTTAACTTAATGAGATTTATATTTGAAACGGTTAGTACCTAGATTTTAATAAATTTCAAATTAAAAATCAGACGAGCATGGTACATTTCTAATTAATATTTAAGGCACTTTTTTTAACCGATTTCAAAAAAAGGAAGAGGTTCTCAATTGGGTTGTATTTTATTTTTCATGTTTGTTACAACATAACTCCGTCATTTACGTTTTGAAAAAATATTTTTTTATGTAAAAGAATATACGTTCCGATTGGTCCCATAGATTTCATCAAAATCAGTTCAGTCATTTGGTTTTTAAATTAATTTCACAATAATTGTTATGGTATTCAGATGGAATTTTTTTGCAGTACATGCCTCCTTTTCCTCTTCACTCCCAACCATCTTCACCTTCGAGTATCCGAACGTAGCAAAACAAAAGCTGCCCAAGTGGTCACATAGGTACTGGTCGGACAAACTGAGATTTGAATCATAATATGACACGAAAAGAAAAATAATGATATGGCAGAGTCTTAATAAAAAAAAAGACTGCAGTAAAATCCGCTCATAATGACTTCGAAAGGAGGTGAAATACACGTCATACTAAGCGAACGTCATACAAAACGTAGTCTTAAGCTAACTACGAAATTTCCTAGTTTTGTTAGAAATTTAGTGTAATAGAGAGAAACTATTCAAATTTCACAAAATGTCGTCACAGGGAAAGAGATGGGAATGATCCCGAAAATCAGTGAAGGTGATATCATGTCACTCACTATAACTGAACAAAATTCTTTAAAAACAGGTCACAATAAGCGACATTTTCATAAGAGAAGTCATTATATCCGAACTTTTTATAAAGAATTTTATGTGAAAACCAAACTTCGCACTGTATTAACCGGAGTCATAATAAACGGTTTCCACTGTACCTATATTTATTTATAATAAGCACATCAACAGTACTGCACTTACAATTCAAATAAAATGACATCTAAAATCGGAATTTCAGTGACAATGCAAATAACAGGTATGGCATGATGATAATATACTATGTACCTACCAAAAAACATAATAAAAGCCAAATCTACTATCCTTAACTAACAAGGCTATATAAATATTTTACTCTCATAAAATATGAACCTTTATTGGCACTAAGACACATAACTAACCATCTACGAGACCAAACAATGCCAGAACTTTCTTTCTCAACAGTGAACGATCGCATTTACACACAAACATTTACAATTTCGATTTCTTGGGAATCAAAGGAACCCGCTGAGATTCTCTTTTGATAGGTATCAAGTGTGGACGCCCACTGTCGAAGATATTTTCCGATAAATCGATTATCAAGTTACAAGAACAATGGTGGAACATACGATCTTTTTGTCGTAGAGTTGATTAGTTTTGACTGGATGTGATTTCAAATAATTGTAAAGGAAAGACTTGTTGGAACAAAAAACCGGTCAAAAGTAATGTTATCAAATTGTGACGCAAAAAAACACAAAATGCTATGTGTCTATTTATCAATTTGAGAAATTATTTCTCAGGTGAGACCTTATCTCTATCTTCTAGGCTCGTTAATTGCATCCATCACTTTCTATTAGGCATGATCAAAGTTATAACTGGTTTATTACAAAATAAAAAAAGATGAAAACGGGTTTCCTCTGTAATGATCATGAAACTATAGAAACCCAATGCGTCATATTAGAGGTACACGGAACAGGGAATAAAGTCCTCCAACATCCATTGAAAAGGGAGGATCCTCCAACCGGACGGATGTTGTGTCTGGTAGGCAACTGCCCGATTGCTGTTGTCTGGCTGTTGTATTTATGATCTAATTGCATTGAGAACTTTGATAGCGCGATGTAAAATTTGACGTCAGGTCTTTTTGTAGTTCGTATAGATGCCGCTACAATACTACGCACTATCCACATATTTCACAGTTTAGTCGCTTCCAGCAACCAGTACAGCCATTGTAACACGGTATGGAGCCGGATTAGTATGCGCGGCAGTATTCAGTTGATGCACGACACCCGGCCGTTCACGACGGTGTAACGGGCGGCCAGTTATTGAACTCGCTTTATAGGCTGTGTACTGTTTGCTCGTTTAACTAACATTTTGTTAAGCACAATGTACAGGGAAGTACGTGACAATTGACTTGCACTGACGACGGAACGTCATTTGACGACTTGCGAGTTGCGAGTCGGATTTTGTTACGCGATTAACATTTTTATGGTTAGAGGATAAGACAGTATATTTATATCGTTAAGGGCCGATTTTTCAAAAGTCAGTAGTCGGATATTGTTTTACGCATGAGGAATAAAAATTGTAATTTGTCAGCTTCTGTATAGAAACATATGTATGTCAAACATCCATATTTACTCGTCAGTAATAAAATATCAGACTATTGATAAAGTAGCCCTTACTTGAACATATACCATATTTATGGAATTTAAAATTTTCTAATACTTGTAAATAACTTCACAAGGCAACACAGGCACGTAACAGCATCAAGTGCAGGATCAGTCACGTCGACGGTTAGGATTGTATGCGTATGGATAGTGACTGACGTGTGGAGCCAATGTCCTACTATTTCTACTAAACTATATTTATTGACGTGGCTGACCATCTTTATTTTTTAGGACATCTGTTCTCATTAGAAGGATGGAAATAGGCTAGAAGAAAAACTGTCGGTAGTCCGGTGGCGAGATGGGCAGACGACGTTGTTGCCAGTACGAGTACAGAACCAGGGTGAGGCTGGCACAGGACCGTAGGAGATCAGTAGGTGCACGAAAAGATCGTCTATGCTCAGTAGCACCGAAGTCGGGGATGATTATAATGTCCTCATTAGAATTTTAAATTATCTCATAAGATTGATTCGATCGAAAAATTCAAAACAAAGTTTATGTCTACATGGGGCTAGTCGTTCGGGCGAGTCGACTGGAATGTTCACTTGTCGAAAGCTGATATTCATAACTCATAATTTAACGAGCGCCGGTCTTCACTTCTATATTATTTTGTATAAGAAACTAAACAATGGACTAGAGGTGGGATCAGACAGCTTTAGTTTAGAAAACTTCAATATTATTTTAGTAGTCGCTTAGTTATATACCATACTAGATGTTGCCCGTGACTTCGTATGCGCATATCCCCTTTTTACCCGTTCTCGTATAGCATTCCTCATGAATGTGGCTATCGTATACAAAAATAATTTTAAAATGGTTCAGTAGATCCAGAGATTACCCCTACAACCTCACAAACTTTACCTCTTTATAATATTAGATGAAACAAAGTGTAAGCGACAGTAAAATATTCATAATTATGATGACAGTCCATCAAGATATTAAAAAATGCTACAAAAAAATTTCTCTCTTAACAAGGTACCTATTTCATTTGCACCATCACATTGAAGTTTTAGTTGGTAAATTAATCTCATGTTTTAAAAATTTAGGTTTTTATTATTGAAATCTAATTAGATAAATAACAATGTAAACCAATAAGCTTGAAAATATTAGTAAATATCTATACTTTGGCATTTTTAATAAAACGTAAAAACTTTATTAAATACATTTTACAAGAATTTTTATGCAGATTTTTTACAACCAAATTGATTTAACTCTTATTTAAATTGGTGAACAATATCTTACTCACTGGCTTATCGAATTACATCGTCTGAACAAGCCTTTATCTCCATAAAACGTGTACTGCAGTCAATACATTCTGTCTTTTTATTTAAAAACTATTGTCATTAACTTTGTACTCATTAAAATCCCGTGTTTTTTTTTATTATCTGCTCTATATCCAACGTCATTTCTTTATGATTCATAGCATCATTTGTTAATTATAGACACTTTTATTGTGTTTTTTAAAGTCAGGACGTTGATTGGATATCATTTGTTTTATAGCTACGGTATAGCGTTGTTGAACATGTTCATGGGAGACCTTATAGTGTTTTAATTTTTCATTTTTATAATGCCGTTGGGTAACGATGAATTACACAGACGAAGACTTATGCATAGACATTCCTTTTTCGAGTATATCTCATTTTTTCTCGTAAATGACCAAACGAGTTAAAATTCTTATAGTATAAAAAAATATGTGAATGGAAACCCACTGAGAAATAACTTTAAAGAAGACTTAAAAAATGATCAACAAGGGAGCTATAGCAAGTTACAACTTTTGCTTTACACTGCATTCTTTTTGGTACTTTGCAATGCCAATATCTTGAAACCTCTGTACAATAGACCTAGAGAACCGTAATAAAAAATAAGTATTCCCATAACTCCATACAATCGCAGAAAAACTTTTCAGCATTTAAACTAAGTTATTCTCCATTACACTTTATCTAAAAACTATAAATTCTGCCGTAACGGCTTAAACGTTCAACCCTCAAAATGCCGTGCATATTTCCACCGAGGCACTGAAGCTACCCCTGGTCTTACAGACCCGCCCACCGCAGCGAACGTTAAGATACAGAAAACAAAGACAAACTTTATAGTATGTCATTGTTTTAGTATTCTCCGTAATTGTTTTTCCATGTTCACTCGTAATCAGGGTTGGTTTAATCTAACGCTGGCTTAATCGAATCTTCATAAGTCCAGGGGTACTTTGGGCCGATAATACACTCTCAGGGGGTTGAACAATGCTAGTCTGTTATTCGTCGTGGAGAGATATATGGATGTAATTACAGGGTTAGAAGTCTGCTGCGAATTTTATGTTAATTTTATTAGTACTGTTTCGAGAAAATGTCTTAAGTGAATTTGTATGCTAGCCTAGTTGCCTCATTGTTATTTTTTGTGCATTTGCAAGGCTTTTGTGGAGGCGAACTTTTCACTAACATTTTCTTATCACGAACTGAATATTTTTTTCAAATTAAGCTTAGATTCTCCATCAAGCTGTACGGCACGTGATCAGTTCTTATAAGATGCAAAGTTCTTCAAATCTCTAAGTATCTATTTAAACGGATCACCCTTTAACTTACCAAGCAGGTTTCATAAATTACAATTTACAAACCCTTCTTTCATAAAAATAAAAAAAGCATTTTCCATTATTTATTTCAAGAGCTTTTTAAAACATTAACCACAACAAATTTCATAATTCGACAGAAGTGTTCTTCAAGGAAAATCTTCCGTATCACTTGATTTATTCCTCCCCGCTTCGCTAATGCAATTATTGCAATTTATTATGAAATTAAATAAGGTCGACTCGACTCCCCCGCTTCAACTCGAAATTTATACCCCTTTGTAGAAAACTATGATTCTGCAGGGTAAAAAAGACCGATGGTCGTAGAGGGCGGGTTGATTTTTGAATTTGGACCGTTGACACAAGGTTCGCTTTCGTAACCGCCGGCTTCGTAAGAAATGTTACGTCTTTTTAAGTGGGTAGTTTGCTTATTTTTCTCTCAGCTTATGTTGTCTGTGGCTTGAAGACGATAAATTATTTGTACCCCAACACCTTGTCGGAGGGACGGGCGCGGTGATAGCGTCATTTTTATAAAAGTGTAATGCGGTTTTCTTGTTGTGATTGCGTACACTGTCGAGCAAATCTTGGAAGGAGGTCTATGATGTCTTACTTTAATATTGAGCTAGGTTTGTGTGATGACTGTGGCTTGTTTACTCACGTCAGACATAGATTTTATCGTTGAAACTGTACATTTTTACTACTTGATTTCGTATATTTTACGAAGCCGTTTCATACTTTCTATGCTGTTCAAACGAAAAACAATTGCAACTGCCAGTTTACGAGTTTCGAACCAATTACAGAAATCACTAGTTACATGTGAGTACAGTTCTAAACGCTG
This sequence comes from Mamestra configurata, assembly GCA_002192655.3. Lineage (NCBI taxonomy): Eukaryota > Metazoa > Arthropoda > Insecta > Lepidoptera > Noctuidae > Mamestra > Mamestra configurata. The sequence goes on from NDFZ01005193.1 coordinate 227,145, forward strand.
TTTATTTTTATCATAACAACCGGTCGATTCTGTAAACATATCGAAGTGAAGGCTTGGGTGAAGTGATAACGAGATGAGCTGTCAATCTATATAATTTAGATGGAATAACAGCTCACTCCGTGATCATGTGACTGTTTCATTATATGGATTAAAAACTGACCTCGTGATCACTTCACCTAAGCCTTCACTTCGACTTGTTAAAAGAATCGACCAGCAGGTGGCCTGTTGACGTTATAATTATAAACCAGGAACTAGCCAGTATAATATAAACATGAAGTACTTTGCTCCTGGAAGATGACTAGATTACAATCAGGCATAAATTGTGAAAGATTGCCAGTTTATCTAGAAACTAGTTATTCCTGTTTAATGTTTGCAGGTTAGGCAAGATATTGCTACTGCAAGTTGTGTATCTTCGTGACTTGTTTTGAAGGGTGTACCCTTTCGTCATCTTCTCAGATTAATTTGATTTAAAATTGATCAATGCGATTTTTTTCATTGTCAATTTGAATAGGCGTTTTTAAATTTTGTAGAGTCGCGTTTGACCATAATTTTACCTGATTGAGAGCATTAATATGGTAGACGGTGCAACACGCTTGCATGGGAGTAACCTGTTCACTCTTGACTGTAACCAGACTCCGGCAGGGAATTACACTCATAAGCTGTACACACAATAAAAGTATTCCCATAACGTTATGTGTATATGGGTGGGATGTCTATTATGTACCGATCATCTACGCCCCTCTCTTTGCCCAAGCAGACCTCTCTTCTATGTGACCATTCACGGTCGTGCGTGATACTGAGCACTGTTTTCACATAACATTAATTATTTTTTCTACCTCATAGTTTTACTTGCGGATTTTTGGCGACTTTTCAATAGCTGTCCTCATTAATTTCAATACCTCTAAAATGTGCATACATGGTAATCATACAACGACATTAGGTAACTCACAGTTCGACCTATCAAGTTCCATCAAACATTAACAATGTTATTAAGCAAGAAGATCACACGCTGAACTTCGCAACATTAAACAGATAGGTGCAGAAGGTCGACACCATCAATAGAACTAGTAAAACAAGAGTTGACGTGGAAATGATCTCGAACTACAACAACTATAGGACGATTTCACTTGGCTAAAGTCGCCAGAGTTTTGAAGCATCCTTGGGAAGAGAAGTGCGTTACATCAAATGATTAACTGAATTAGAATTCTGCAAAAGAGTTGGGAATCGGTCTTCTAAGAGATTCACTAGAGAATGGGCAGCAGCATTCTCTGTAAATTGCAACAGCTACACTGCGATCACCAACCCGCCTGCCAAGCGTGGCAATTATGGCAACCCCACTTTGGGGGAGGCCTATGTCCAGCAGTGGACGTCTTTTGGCTGATACGATGATGATGATGATGATGAAAAGAGTCAGATGTATTGTATCTTCCTTCTCTCTAAATAGGTTAGGCACTTGTAAAAAGGCTTTCTTGCCTGAGATTTCAATTCGAGATAATTTTAATACACACCAACTCAAGCATCGACTTTAGCGTTGTGTATTTGAACTTTGGCATGTATGACATAGAGTTTGTTGAATTTAGGATTCGAGATAACTATCAAATATGCGATATTTGATAGACTCGAATCCTAAATTCAAATATCGCTTGCACTCGATGTGTAAAGCGTGTGTGTTCTTGCAAGAAGTGGGCCTTCTGTTCCAATCCATTTTGTGATTGTACCAAAATCAATAATAACTGAGGTTGTATAGTTTGTAGGATTCAGTTTTACGGTTCTAAGCAGGTTACAAGTTCTAAGATCCGCAACTTTAGATATTACATCGTCGAAACTTTGGGTTTACGAAATGTATTGTATATTGTGTATACAGGGTTTAATTATTAAGTACAATCTAAGTTAGATGCTACGAATATCATGCGTGGAGTGTTATAATGCTAGTATTTAGAATTTTAGAAGTGTTACTTATTCAACAGTTACATATTTATAAAACAAGCCACTTGCCTAATTAGTGTGATTTCGATTTTCCATAAAAAAAATGACAAACCTTATTATTAACTGTCATCCCCTATTAATCACTCTCGGGTTTATACTATTAGAATTTATATAAAGAAACCAAACCTCAAAAAACGCCTAAAAAGTTCCAAAGAAATAACTTTATTATTATTATTATTTATTATTTAACAGTTTATGTACACACATTTAACAAATAAATAAGAAGAAGGGAACAGAAAAATAGGTACAAAGGTGATGCTTATTTCTAAAGAAATCTCTTTTCTCTCTTTTCTCTCATTAGTGGCATTTATTTAAGTTCGATCACAGATTTGATGGCACCAAATGCATCTCAAACTACTTGAAAAGTGACTCGCAATCATGCAGGTTTAATAATAATAATAATTCTTTATTATCAGGCAACTGAGACCCATAGATAAAATACACAAATTAAACATACAAATAAATAAACTAATACATATTAATCAGTAGTTTATTTATTTGCTTAACTTATAAACTAAGACTCTAAGACTAAGTGACGGCGTCGAGTTACGCTGCGCGGTGTCGCGGCCAAAGCTCTTCCTTTAGGAACGTGTGGAGATATTGTGTCGGAACCCGCACCACAAACGACTTGAAGTTGGTGTTGTGACGTTGCTCCAACTTCTCGACCCTCAAGATCCAGTTGGTCTTCACCTTCATATATTCCACGATCTCCTCAACCTTCGTGGAGTGATGCAGTCGGGACATATACAGCAACGTCGAAGGTATCGCTGAACGTAGCAGCATATTTGGTCCTATCAGTCCAGCACCGCATTGATTAGCCAAGCCAACCATAACGAGGTTGATGTAGATTTTCATTAAACTCTTGGTAAGTATGTTTCATTATGTATGGTGTCGGACGGTTCTGTATGGTGGCGGATGTAAAAGAATAGCACCATCCCATCACTTCCCTTGGGTGTTGTAAGAGGCTACTAAGGGACTTGCCAGAGAATGGGCAACAGCATTCTCTGTGCTTTTGTGCATTTATTTATTTATTTATTTACACTTTACGCACACAAATGTACAGAGGCGGACTTAATGCCATAGGCATTCTCTACCAGTCAACCTTTGGGTGATGCAGAGAATGGTGGTGCAATATGGTGAATAAAAAGCGATTGATATTTAATTAATACATACAAACATTCAAATAAATAATACGAATATATAAACTATACATACAATATAAATATGTATATAATAAATACTCAAATTAACAAGATAAATAGGTACACGAAATACTTAAACAATTACAACAAATAGGTAATTGGAAAACATTAGCGATGTGATGATACTACTGCCAACTTCTTACGAATATGTTCGCGAACTTTAACTTTGAAGGCTAATCGGTTGGTGACCATCCTAATTTCCTGGGGTAGCGAATTCCACAAAGAAATAGACTGAACAAAGAAGGAAGAGTGAATAAAGTCAGTACGGTGAGTGGGAAATTGAAGAAGACGGTTATGTGATGAGCGTAAATTCCGATTGTGGTTGGCGCAAATATATTGAAAGTGAGGGGCTAGATAACTGGGAGAGTTAGGAGAGTTGAGAAATGAAAACAAGGTAGTAAGAGCTCTTTGCTCCCTACGCTCGCGTATGGGCATCCACTTTAAAAGCGACCGATACGCGGAGACATGATCATATTTGCGCAGGTTGAAAACAAATCGAATGCAGTAATTTAGAAGGCGGTCAAGTTTGTTGAGGAGATCTGCATTCAGGTCATAGTAGCACACGTCACCATAATCTATGATAGGAAAAATTAAGGTCTGTACAAGCATCGTCTTCGTGCTTGATGGCAAAAAGTTTTTCAAACGGTACAGGGCCCGCAGCGTTCCAGTAACCTTCTGACTGACACTAGCGACTTGAGTACGCCAGTTTAGGGTACTGTCGATGTGCAAACCTAGACTTTTCACATCAGTGTTGAATGGGATGATTTTACTGTCGAACAAAACTGGTGGCAACAGCTAAACTACAATCACCAACCCGCCTGCCCACCGTGGTGATTATGGCAACCCCCCAGCAGTGGACGTCTTTCGGCTGGTATGCTGAAGTATTTTTCTTAGTAGAAACACACTTCATCATACTAGCCGTAGCCCTAGATAAGAGTGCTCCGTAAACAAACATTTCCAGGTTTGCATTAAAGTACTTCTCAACTTTAATAATGGAAATAATAAACTTCATTACGAGCTTCATTTCTCGCCTTCACAGCCCTTTCTCCCCCCAATTGAACTTTTTTGCTTCAGATAACATTGTTCCCGACTTTCCTCTAATTCTAAGCATATTGTGCAAAAATCTTGGACAAAATTATTTTTATTGTTCAATGTAAAATTGCGCCCTTTTGTTCAGCATGAAATATTTTTTTTTTGTTTAATACTGGTAGGGATAATTAGGTGTTTTGTATTTTTTTATTATTTAATGCAGTCCGTATCGCAAAAGGCTTTGATGTAAAATGAATGATTTGGGTTCATATTAAAAGATTAACTAGAGTTTTGGTCTCCCTTAATTTGTGTTACCTTTGACTGAATAGAGATGTCACCGAACGTTAAAATATCGATAAGTATAAATAAAAGTTTCAGTCAAAACATTTCAACATCGTCGGAGGCCTTTGCCATGCAGTGAATTAAAATAATACGTATGGATTAGTCCGATTAGATTAGATGTAGTTTACCTACCATTGTTTTTTGTTTGGGAAATGTACTATAAGAACTCATCCAGTAATAGTTTATTTGTGAAACTCCTTAATAGTGTGATCTTCATTCTGTCGTTCTTAATGGTAGAACGTGGTCTATCAATAAGAAAAACAATCCACTTAGATTACGAAAAAAACATGTACCTACATTCACTAACCATACTTTCAATTTTGTATTGTAATCAAATAGTATTATATTTTTTATCACAATACTTGCCCTTTTCATAGCAATAATTTTATATCGAATAAAAAAATACAATATTTTCAATATATCGATATTCTATACGACTCTAATCAAGGTCACCCTTTGTCGTCGACCTCTGGAGCCAATCTATATTATTTTGTAAGTAAAAATATCTACATTAGACCTTAATTTTTACTTGTTGAAGTCAGATTAATTAATTCGTTTCAATTCTACTTATATTTTATAGAAGAAAAACCTTTTCTTGAGTGACTTTTTTAACTTTGAGGACACGTGGGACTTTTCAGACTTTTGCTAAATTAATGAATCGATATTTTCTTGGAATACTGGCTGTATTGTATAATGCTTTTCATAATAAATTAAAACATCGCCCCGGCTTCACACGGGTGCATATAATACACAGAAACCTTTCTTTTTAATCACTCTTTCTATAAGTGAAACATACTTTGTTCCTTTTCTTATTATATAATTATATTATATGTATATTATTTAGATATCCGCTACTCAATAGTGACTCTGGGTAACGGACACGATAAATACATATAGGTAGGTATTGCTGTTTTGTCTCAAAACACCGTTTCTATTTTTAAATTGCCCGTCAAAAATATTACAAAGATAATTTCAAAAATAAAATTGAAGTATCGATCATTTGACTCAAAAAAAAAAAATAGAATATCTCAAAGCATTCATTAAAACAAATAGAAAAAAAGATATAATGAGAAGAAAAAATGTAAAGATTTCTAACTGTCCATTAAGTAATATTTTCAATTTTTACATAAACCTTCACCAAAGTATACCCACGATATTTTTCTGTGCCGATAAGAAAGTCACTGTAACACCACCCTGAGTCCACAGACATCAAAGGATCCGGCCCGTCCACTATACCTACGGACCACGTACGCTGTATTATCGGGCGACCACGGCAAACAGCAGGCTATGAGGACATATCAATCTGCGCTGTAATTAACTCGGTTAGTCCGATAGTGTTCCGCCGCTCAATAATGTTGTAATACAGGAATCATGATCGATGCTTGGATAAGGCATGTGCTGGGATTGGCTTGCGTCAGTGCAGGGTATTTAGTACAGGAGAATATTCTTAGGGCTGTAAATGGAAACCACACAGAATATTTATTTTTATTTTTAAGGTTGGGAAATCATCAAATGACTTCTTCCGCTCTGGGTGGAGCGGAAGGGCGTGTCAGACTCTTACTGACTAAAACCCATCCATGTTCCTCCTAAAGTTCAAGACTCTTTCGAACAAATTCCGCAACCCTGGTAGGCTCTGGCCTTAGCAGGCCCCGTCTCCTATACTGACATATCTTTGGGGCGCGCGTGGAACAAGACGCGCCATCGACCCAGGACTGGTGGTGATCGAACAGCGAGCCATCCAACGCTCGCCGTCCGTAGGCCCACGCCTATGGTGGCCGGGGATCGCCCTGCGACTCCCGCCGCCCGGGGCGTCTTCTTCTGTAGTGGCGGTTGGGACGCAGGCCTTGTCCTTCCCACACAGAATACTCTTACACTACATAAAATAACACCACGCCTGTAATTCCGACGAATTAAGCAGAGGTGCACCTATAGTACTAGCACATTTCACCAGTATGTTAACGTCTCATGCTTGTAATCGCGAGCGAGCTTATGAACATGAGCCGAATCCTGAATCAGAGATTCTAGAAAAATGATGGCATACTTGCTGCCCTTTTCGGTATCACAAATCAGCACAGCGAATGTTAGAACACATTAAAATCATGTAGCAGCCAATCGTATTTGACAAACTTCATACGAACCGGGACACATTTAAATATTGCACCTTTAATGAAACTGCGTCCTTTCTAGCCTTTGCGGATATAATACCAAACACTAGGAATGTAAAAGCTGATACATCTTCGCATCATTGTTGTGCCAATAGGTGATATCTTGGCAGCCTGACTCTTGGCAGATAGAACAACGATTGTAGTGCTTTGATAACATTTGTCGCCAATCATTGACAGTAATGTCTGATCCTGGAGCTTCTTTATGAAGTGTATACGTAAGAAAGTACCTATAAGTGCGTAAAATACTTTTAATATTATTCTTTTATAACTTTACACTTAAAAAAAACATTAAAAAATATAAAACGTCATTATTATTTGGTTTTTATAATTTATTTTTCTCAGGTATAAAATATCACGGGTGTGAACCAAGGTGAAGTTCCTAGTTATTATTATTATTTGATGGTAAATTACTCTGTACTGTGGTAAAATTGTTATTTGGATAACAATTAAAAAAATATTTTTTTTAAGATTTTTACAACTGGGTTTGGATCCAGTTGTCGTCATAGTAGGGCATAGAGGATACTTTTGCGCGGGCATAGCCGCTGGTAGAAGCTAGTCTGCAATATATCAATATATTAAGGACTCAAGAGTGCATGTTTCAGACTAATATAATATTATTATTGCTGGCTTCACAAAATCCTCACATTGTTTAGGAAGAAAACCACTTCCTAATTATTATACTATAAAACATAGTTAATAACAATCTGTTTGCGATGCCGTATCTATATTATATCAGGCATCAAATTTAAAGGTTCGTTTAATGCACACATTAGCGTGGCTCGTAATATCGGTGGGCCTACGTTAATTAGGAGCAAATTAAATGATATGTTGCAGCCCAAAATGGCCGCGGACTGGGTCCATAGAGCTTTCGCCGTGTTTCGGTTACTTTTCAATATAACAATGCGGAGGTGGGATTTTATTGATGTTGTACCGTACATAAACAAGCGATAAACGAAAGGTTCAGAGAAAACGCCGGACATTTATTTATTCGGTCATGGTAGTTTCAAATAATTTATTTGCAAATATGGGGTATATGGTAGTACAATTTAGTATACCCATTTTATACATATAGCAAACTACAAGTAATAAAAACAAAATTATGAACAACTAGCGGACGTCACGCGGTTTCACCCGCGTAGTTCCCGTCCCCATGGGTGAACGGGGATAAAATATAGCCTTTGTTACTCACTAATAATGTAGCTTTCCAATGGTGAAAGAATTTTTGAAATCGGCACAGTAGATTTAAAGTTTATTCGTTACATAAAAAAATACAAATCTTTCCTCTTTAAAATATTGGTATAGATTATATGAAGATAACAACTGTTTTTTTTTTTATAAAAAACAATGTCTACGAATTCTAGCTATGTATTTAATAACAATAATAATAAATCTTGAGAAGCTGGCGTATTAGTATAGAAGTTTAGATAAAGGTGATACATTTGCCGTGTTAAGGGCCATATACTAAGGGCGTCTACCACTTGCTAAAGTAGGGACTTAAACATTTATGAATGCAATGAAGTTTTTAAAAGGCTTCATTGGGGACATGGTAGTACGTGTTCTTTGAAAAATCAACTAGGTTTAAAAGAAGTTTATTTAGTTGCAACGTTGGACTCAATTTTACGCACTAAGACTATTCTACCAAGACGATCCTTTCTGCCCAGAAATTCTGGCTAATATAGCCACATAAGCTCCACCCAGAAGCTACTTGAAGGCTTCATGGACTTCGCGGAGCCATCTCACAATTCAGTCAGACTTCTGTCTATCCCTCCACTATTAAAGAACTAAAAATGACAGTCGGGACCAACTGCTTAACTTGATTCCTGAATCTCAGTGTGTGAAGAAGACAGGTCGGTCCGTGAATTGGTCACCCATTCACGGACCGACCTGTGCAAGCGGTCTTAACCTTGTAGATCTTCCCATGCAGTTGTTAATATTTCGACACGAGCTCCTACATGATATATAATGTTTATCCTCCAAAAAACAAAAATGTGAAAAAAGGCCAAGTTCCTATCCCCAAAAATTGGGCCTTTAAAAGTAGTGATATCAATATTAGGCCAAGCATTTCAGAACTGCAGAATAGTCCATGACTCTTACTACATGTGTCTTTTTGAGAATACCAGTAGACAGAGATTTTGGATCTTGGAGCTTGGATCTTTCCTGACAGTATAAAAATGATGAAACACTCGAAAAATCGTTTTCTTAAAAATATGACCTATCAACTTGGCAAGTTTTTTTTTTTTGTTAAATTGATTGTGTAAAGTCGACGTTGTAGAAATAACTTTTCAAGATGACGATAGGGAATCATATTTTTAAGAAAACGAATTTTCGAGTGTTTCATCACAATTATGACGATAAATCTTTCCACTACAAACAAACAAAACCCATGTAACTACATCACAATATTGCAACGAAATCCCATTCAATATTTACATAGCGGTCATATTAATGAGAAGCAGCGTTTTAACAAATTAGTTGTGACACGCTAACGCGATAATTGCACACCGATTTAGATAATGATCCGTATTGTAGTGTAATGATAGTGCTGATCATTATGATTTATGGAGATAACGGGGGCTGGTGTGAAGCGGTTCATTTCTATGGTTATGTTTTTGATCGGTTTATTATGTTGAGCTGTGGTGATCCTGTTACGGGTTGTCAGAAGCTAGAAAATCTGACTCCAGTCCTGCCAAAAGTACCGTGTTACCCAGTTAATGGTTTGTGGAGGTCTGGTAGGCAGCCGCTCCACGTAAAATACTGGTATTCAGCCGAATCCGGTTTGACTGGAAGCCGACCCCAGTATAGTTGGGAAAAGGGTAGGCAGATGATGTGGTGGTCCTGTTGCTTAAGTGTTACAGGTCGAGGGTTTGAACCCAGACAGGTATGAATTTTACGAATTTATCACCTCTGCTATATAAACAAACTGCAAAGAAAAATATCGTGAGGCTCAGGCTTGATGCCCTTTTTTCCGTGACTCCTCTCGCACGGGACAGGGTCCGACTCTTACTGACTAACACCCACCCGTGTTCCTTCAAATGCCCTCTGCTTTCCTGGGTCGCGGTAACTCTTACGAGGCTTGATGTCCTAGGACCAAACATTCGGAAGCATGTCACCTTAGATTACATAATAACCTACTGTAATTAATAATATATATAATATAATATCTTGGGACAACTCACACATGGTCATCCGATTCCAAACTAGGCAGAGCCTGTGCTATGGCAACCAGACAACTGATAAACATACTTATATATTTCTAAATACATATATAATATAGACAAATTACACCCAGACATAGAACAAATGATCATGCTCATCACACAAAGATTTGTCCAGAGTGGGAATCAAACCCACGACCTCCGGTTTAGCAGTCAAGTAATTATATACTCTAAGCATGTAACTAACTGGCACTGGGACCAATAGGTGGATTACGACCCATTACCAATCATAGAGATTAGAGTGGAGACCAAAGCCCTGGCGATTGGAATTTATTGTACCTTTGTTTAGTGCAGTTTTCAAGTTCAAAAACAGTGATAAAAATACTCGCAGCTATCATAAAATCATGTATCCGCACATCGCTCACTATTAAAATGGTTACCCATTCGTCAGCGGAGAGCGCTGGGGGCCTTGACTAGTCTGTTTTCTTTTCTTAATAATCCTTCATCTCCCTCTTATCTAACTTCACAAATTCAATTCATTTGTTCTGTCCACAGTAAAAATCTTCGCTCTACCAATAATCGCCTTCTACGATGTCACTCTCACCGCTCTGGGTTTATCCGCTCATCTTTCTTTGTTCAGGCGATTTTCCTTTGGAATGTGCTCCCTCTGAACATCAGGACGGCAACAAGTCGGTTGTCCTTTAAGGTGAAGGCGCGTGAGCACATTCACAAGAAGTTGGTAGAATCATCACAGCGTTAATTCGTTGGATTCGTCTTTTCTTATAACTTTGTTTATGTGTATTTATTTATCTACATATGTATTTTTTTTTTCTCTTCTCTCTATTTCTTTTTTTTTAAGTTTCACCTGCCATGTTGTCTCTGCACCACCCTAAGGTCGACTGGTAGAAAATGCCTAAGGCATTAAGTCCGCCTTTGTACCAGTGTTTTTACTAGTGCATAAAGTTTTAATAAAATTATAAGTAAATAAAATGAACTTCGCTTGAACAAAGAATTTTTTCAATAATAATAATGTTTTAAAGGTTACGCAAAAAGTTCTAGCCTGTCATAATTATGACTAATCTAAAGCGGTAAAAAGTTTAAAGTGAGCGATGGTCAGTCATGTAAATGAAGGTAATTGTAAGCATTAGTCATGTTTTTGTGAAAACTGTCTGGAGGCAACTCGTAGGTATACTCATGTACCTACGAATTACCTAACACTAAAAACATCTGCAGATTTTTTCAATATTAACAGTCAGGGAATTTAATGCTGATCTGGTGAGGACTGATGGAGAATGACAGTGATTTGAATTTATCATCAACTAGCTTTTGCCTGCAGATTCAAGTAAAAAAAAAATGAAAATTAAGGTAAATTTACTTACATATTTTTGCGAAAATCTTAGTAGGTATGCCCCTATCTTTTTATCGTGTTTACTCAGGACCTTTATACACCAAATAAGGTCCATGGACCTCAGTATCTGGTATACATTTCAACTTGCTAGGTCCATCCATTCCTGAGAAAATGGGTGGTGACACACAGACAGATGGGCAAGAGAGTGATCTTATAAGAGTTCCTTTTTTTACCTTTCGAAGTACGGAACCCTAAAAGTATGTACCCGTCACCAGGATCACATCTATCTCTGTATCAGAATTCATCGAAATCGGTTCAGCCATTTAGGCGCTACACGTAACAAGCAAACAAACTCACTTTTGCATTTATAAAGATAGAATTGAAAATTGACAGTTTGGTAATTTTGTAACAAATCAATTTACCTGTCTTAGCCGTAAATTTCAAAGTAAACAAGTGCCTTGATATCATTGAAAAAAAATACTTTTGAAATTAAAATCTACAATTATTGATAAATAAATCGGAGTTCCTTAAAATCCTTTGCAACTCAATTTTATCTTACAACATATTAATATCACTCGCCTCGTCCAATCCGAGAGGGTCAACCCAAAGCCGATTAACAAAACAATAACACTTTATTTAAAAACAAAGTATACCCCTGTCCACTAAACACAGACCGCTCAACCATGTCAGAGTTCAAACACGCCTTCCATTAAAAAATTATGTGTACTTTTTTTGAAACAACTGGCACATTACAGATGGACTGACACGCTAATTACAGGGCAACCCCACTCCTGTGAAATGCCGGACAACGGGACCCGTAATAGCTGCAATTACGTCACAATTTACACGTCTCGCGTCCCGCGTCCCACGTCCCGCGTCCCGCGTCCCGCGCTCACGGACAGTCTCGCCTAATTAGATTTGATTGTCACCCTATTAGGCTTTTATTTAAAATTTGAGTTGTGACATGGTCTCTGATGGTCAGTTAAAAGCGCACTAATGTTTATTAGTTATCTGTGCAATGGTTTGTGGGTTGGATAAATTGAATTTAAGGGTTTGTTTAATTAGTTACCGTAGCATGTCCAACGATTTGTTACTAAAATATACGATAAATATGGCCTTATTTGTTTTATTTTCAAGGTTTTCTTGTAGCTCACCTGTTTTCTTGAAGGGTTTAAGACCGTATATGATCGACATATGAGAATCCAGGCAGATTTATGAAGAACCAAAATATGTGAAGTAAACCAAAATTGTGAAAAAACTTTGGAATGACAATAGAGCTTTGAACTCCGTAAAATGAATCATACCACTCGATTATCTGAAGTTACCCACGTAGGAACTTCAAAGAAAACCGTTCTCCGATCTATGGCATTTATCAGATTTTTTTAAACATTTAATAGCGAACGGTACCGAAACTGAGTCATATTTTCTACTACATTGATTCCATGAATGATATTTATAGTATTCATTCCCAAATTCCTTCAACTTTAAACTGTATTTACAGTCCAATAAAGTGGGTTTTCAAATGGCTGGTTTCGAATAGACTAGTATTACGTCGTTTTTGCAAAATTCAGGAGGTTTATTTCAACAAAAATAATTTTATCCGCTGCGTTAATGCTGTTCGGTATTTATTGACAGTATTTGCGTACGGCTGTGCGGGATACGAATCGCCACATACTGTACGTGCGGTCCGATTGTGAACTGTTTATTTATAAAAATAATGCAGGTACAATTTGTTATGGCACGCATACACGCACAGATAATTATTTTATTATACTGTTTAGTTATTAATTTTATTTTACTGGTTCGTTTGTCTTGCGCAAGTCCCAAATAAACATTTTTATTTCTATTTTTTTTATCTTACTTATGGTATATACAATTTTTGGTACTTTTTTGATGGTTTTGAACTGCGATTTAGGATATAAAAAGCAGTGACTAAAAGAAGCGTCACTTTTCAGAATTTTATAAGTTGAAAAAAAATTATAACATATGGTGGTTTAAATTATGATACAATTATCATCTGAAAAGATCAGTCATCGTGACTTCTGTTTGAGTCATTTGACTGAAGCTCAAGATGTAACATTGTGCATTGTATGTTTATATTTTCTTCAGAACTTTCTTAAAATAACATTCAATAATAGTAACGATTTATTTCTCAACATCATTTGAACTACAATAATAACAACATCAAAAGAATTTATTCAAGTATGTAAGTCAGTCACTTAAGGTACGGTAAGGCACTAAAAATACCGGCTCTGATAGATACGATCGCACTATGAACTGTGTAACCTCTACCGCGGTGAAGGTGGATGCAATCACACCGTTAGCGTTGTGGAGGCGATCAAACTATGAAAGTCGTTGTAGGCCAGCCATATTTATTTATTTATTAACACTTTACGTACACAAATGTACAGAGGCGAACTTAATGCCATAGGCATTCTCTACCAGTCAACCTTTGGGTGATGTAGAGAATGAATCAGAGAATCCATATCATAGCTCTAAGGACTGGTAAGTTTGAGCTGTGATATTAATGACTACATTAATATCTGAACTGTCTTATGGTGGCTATCTTATTGTGCCGTAAGTTCTGTTGACAACTTCACATACGTATACAGTCAGGGAACTTGAGTCTTAAGCAGAGATTTTCCTTTGCATACCACAGTGAAAGAATATAATTTGTGTAGACCATAAAGTAGGTCTTCAATTTGACTTATGGCTCATCAACAATGTATTTATTCCTATTTTAGTGCACTTGTATTTGTGCATAGATTTGTGCACTTTGAAAATTTCTTGCGTCGATGGCTTCTTGCTGCTGAGGATGGCTGCCATAACTGATTCATCTTGATTCAGTCAGGACAGAGGGTCCACATACATACGTATGTTGAGGTACTGTCATAAATTCTATCCAATGCAACATCAGTAATTTGGCTATCTTATGTTACATCTACCAATTGCGTAGTATGCAATAAAATTAAAGATATACTTCACTTGCTGATGGATTGTGTAAGGAACAAAGATGAGAAAGAGTAATCAATTAAAAAGTTTAAAGTGAATTTTCTACGTGTTGGGTTAATTCAAACAATTTTGGCAAGTCCTAAATCGCAGTTAGCGAAAAGGTTAAGTAGTCTAGCAAGGCTATCTAATTGATGAGTCCCTCTCACTCAAATTAGTTATTTGTGTTATTTAGTAGTTTGTTGTATTTAGAACTAATAGGGTACGATGGGGAGGCGTATCCATGTGGATAAAAAACTCCGTGTTAAATAATTAGAATAAAAAAAAACCATCAGTAATACAAAACTTGCCACCAATGTTACAGTAGCACTGTGAGGATCGCCCGGAGGACACGGTGGAGCATACGGTGGAGGTCTGCCCTGCTTCGGCGGAACACGGTCGGCGGCGGCGACCTCTCGCGTCCGGCCCTGGTTGAATCCATGGTCCGGAGCGAGGAGGCTTGGGAAGCGGTCACCTTCTTCTGCGAAGCATTAATGCTATTAAAGAAGGAGGCGGGCCGCGCGAGGGCGAGACAAGGCCTTCGCCCCAACCGCCGCTACAGGAGAAGACGCCCCGGGCGTCGGGAGTCGCAGGGCGATCCCCGGCCACCGTAGGCGCGGGCCTGCGGACGGCGAGCGTTGGGTGGCTCGCTGTCCGATCACCACCAGGCGGGTCGATGGCGCGTTGTATTTCACGCGCGCCTCAAAGAGATGTCAGCATAAAAGACGGGGCCCGCTAGGGCCAGAGCCTGCCAGGGTTGCGGAATTTGTTCGAAAGAGTCACCGCAGCCCTGGAACGCAAAGGGCTTTAGAAGGAACAGGGATGGGTTTTAGTCAGTAAGAGTCTGACACGCCCTTCCGCTCCACCCAGAGCGGAAGAAGTCATTTTATGATTTCCCATACCTAAAAAAAAAAAAAAACAATGTTACAGTACGGTGTAACAGTCACCCGCGTTCGTTATAACGAAACTGTACCGAATCGATCCGAGTAATAGCGTCTAATTGTTTAGCTCGGTATCGCTCGCATCGACACGTAGAGATGCTATCTGGTAGATAACTGAGCTGACGAGCCAGTTGACCTGACAGTATTCTTTGGTACTGTTAGTTTGGGACTATTCAAAAGAAACGTCTTGGGTTTGGGTACTCTTTAGACTAGATGAGATGTAATACATTAAAAGGGCTGAATTATTTGCTCTTTAAATTACCTAATAATATTTTAATGCAAAATTAAATTTGTATGTTTGTAACGCTTTCATCCTTAATCGCTGAACCGATATTGATGAATGTTGGTACAGAGATAAATAGGACCCTGGAGACGGTTATAAGCTCAATTTTTAAACAGAATAACTCGTCAATGCTTTGTACGGTTATATTTTTTTATAAGCTGTGTAAATCTCGGTACAGAAAATAACTTGAAGTCAATTCATAACAATTAAATAAATTAACCCTCACTTTAACCTCTAAAAACATTCACCCCAAGCTATTTAATTATCGCGAGTAAACCTTGTTACCTCTGAAGACAACTAAAGTAAAAAAGTATAATTCGTACAAAGATATTTAATTAAAACTAATAACTAGCTTTAAACTGTAGCTCGAATTAAAAAAAGATTTTCTGTCGAATACTGTCTAATTACTAAAGAAACTGTTAAGGGGAGTACGCTACGAATAATCTTATTTACTTCTAATAATTTCTGTGAATCATGTGGGAGTCGATCTCAAATAATAGGGTAATTGACTGTATTTTTTTTTCTGAAAATTTCTCTAAACCTAAAGAAAAGATCAAGCGCAGAAAAAAAAACATCTGTGCGCATAACTCGCATAACAAAATATATTGCACAACGGATTTGTAAGTTCCTTGGGGAGTGTAGAGGAGCATTAAGATAGGAATTCCCAAAGTTCCTACGGGAAAGATAAAAACCCGGACAAGTGCGAGTCTGACTACGCACGAAGGTTTCCGTACTACATCTATAAAAATGGCAAAAAAATCATGTGTGTGGAAGACCCCTTAAATATTTATTTTATTCTGTTTTTTTTTGTATTTGTTGTTATAGCGGCTACAGAAATACATCATCTGTGAAAATGTATCAACTGTCTAACTGTCACATTTCATGAGATACAGCCTGGTGACAGACAGACGGACGGTCCCGTTTTACTCTTTGGGTACAGAACCCTAAAAACGGGATAAGCATGCGCGTACGAAGTCGCGGGCAAAAGCTAGTAAAAGATAAAGATCATTCAACCGAGCCTTAACAAAAACGCATCCTTACAGGGCCACAACCCGCCCACTCGTGTTCAGCTACAAGGCTCCCAATTAAGAATACAGCTCGACTAACAATACGCTAAGTAACCACACGAATATACATCAATAGATCTTTATCCAATTTATATTAAATTTAATCCTTTTAACACGAGATCTTTATGTTTAAATGCACGTTTACTCGTAATTGGAACATTTATATCGTACAAGGAGCCCGTATCTAATCTTCTCAAACCTACACTTATTATATTCATTTTTTTTTAAAATAGAATCTTTTTGTATCTGAACTTGGTTTTGGTGCGCTGAACTCGTTTAGTTACAATGATGGAATTCGCCTTAACTCCATCTTGGACTGCTCATTGACGGACACCTAGTCCAATTAATTAATTAATCTGCCTAGGCTTTACGAAACCAGTCTAGCCTGGTCAAGCCGGATGATGTCTTCGACCTCCACCCACAACCAACCCAGTAACTGGGAAACACGTTACCCTTCGATAAGAATGATGTCAGATTTCTTACCTTCTGACTTGGTTACCCATCCACTGATCGACCTCAGCAAGCGTTGCTTAACCTTGAAGACAAATAGCCTACTCGCATCACCAATCATGAGAGTAAATGTCCATTAACTCTTAACTCTCAAAAACTCTCAAAGCATTTAATTCAATAAGACCATTCACAGGCACTTTTGAATTGACAAGGTCGGTTGGTTATAAATATGAAGCTATTTGCACTTTCCAAAGCGTAGATCTCTATGGAGAAGAACGTGCAAGAAACTCCACGGACACTCCTTTAAAACTAATTTTTTTTACGAAGTTATGGTTACATCATTTATGTTGAAATTATGTGAGAAACATACGAAGACGTGAAGGATAAAAGTGTCCGGAGTAAAGAATTTATCATCGTGACGTTAAATGCTCATTGTCCTGTAGCTCTTAATCTTGAGAGAGATGATTTCCAATGCTTGTTCCTTCTTCAAATAAGAACGTACTCTTCCTCTGTATTGAGATAATACCAGACTGGTACCTATTAAATGAACAGAGAGTCCACGACTCGTTATATCAGACCCAGAATACCTCAGCCTGTTCAAATGACCCGCAAGCACACGTACTAATTCTCTTCGCATCATTTAGCATTGTGTTGTAAGTACACGCGGCCAACATTTGTAATTCTTTTGTTCTAACAAGACGTAAAATGCCCATTCAATGTTAAACGGCCAACTTCTGGGTCACTGCGTTTGGTACCGCACTTATAAATGAGTAAATAACACACACATATGTCCCTATAGAACATACACACACACCATGATGTGAAAGAAACAAAAGAGTTTGGTATGTGAGGATCGTAACTTGTGAATGTGAATAAATATTCAGACATAAGTTTCTTCCACAAGCCTATCTGCGTGAAAAGTAATAGTGGTTGGTAAAGTTCAATATCGCTTTGTTTTCGCTCTGTTTTTTAGGGTTCCGTACCCAAAATGTAAAACGGGACCCTATTACTAAGACTCTGTCTGTCTGTTCATCTGTCACCAGGCTGTATCTCATGAACCGTGACAGTTAGACAGTTAAATTTACACAGATGATGTATTTCTGTTGCAGCTATAACAACAAATAATAAAAATGCAATAAAATTAAAAATAAAAGGCGGCCACCATACAAGAAACATGTTTTTTTGGCTTATGGTACGGAACCATTCGTGTGCAAGTCCAACTTGCACTTGGCCAGTTTTTTTATCGATTTTGGTAGTAAATTATTGCACCAAAACTACTAGTTTATTGACCCACGTTATAAACAACGCTTTATTTGATACAAATAAAAGCTTCATCGTCGGCCAAATAAACATTATGTACAAAGCAGAATTTCAAATAAATCTCCTACAAACTAAATAACGCGCCTATCCCGTCCATTTTACAAAATTTAACACCAAAAAAAAGCGAGCGAACATAAATACATTTCCAGCACAACTGTGTCACACTAGTTGCTTTACAAACAAAATTAAATCATGTTAGCATACCATATAAAGGGCCACTAAATATGTAAACACTATAAAAAGTTTCGTACATTCCATCGCGAGCATTTTTTCCTACAGTTTTACGCAACACCATTAGTGACAAATGGTGTAGACGGACTAAGGGTCCATTGTTAAAAAATCAGATAAGGACTGCTTAGAACGATGGATGAAGCACGAATATTCGTTTAAGATATGCTTAAATGTTACTAACAATAAGGTTATAATGAATGGGGTATCAGCAACTTGTAATCCTAAGTTAACGATTGACGATGACAAAAAATGGAGCGGTCAGCTACGCGACCACGAACCATATTTTTTTTTGGATTTCCGCTATACCGACTGGTATTCGTCATTGTTGCGAATTGATGAATGACATCCTCTATTGACATGACTATATTCTTTAGCGCCAACTTGTTTTAATATGCTGGTCGTTGCTTCATAGATCCATCATTTCAAGTTACCAACAACATTTTTTGCAGAGATAGAATTTTCTTTTAAAAGCTTAGTCACCTCAACAAGACTCGTGTACTCAGAAAACAGCCAACAATCCGTCTAAAACAGATCCAAATTAAAATAATGTACGTGAAAGTAATTCAAACCATTAGAAAGCTTTTTAGGCACCAAAAATCCGGTACAAATGTTCCAGTACTTCTTTTTCTCATATATTTAACGGAACCTTGTTAAAATGTTTCCTCCTAATTGCATTGGAAACTCATTAGAGCACCGTGAATTGCTGATTCAAAATTCTATTTTGTTTATTCCACACTGCCTAAGTAGAACAAGTTGGTGGAATGTACTAAATGCTCGCGATGTGTCTAGAGAAAATTCCGATGACTGGTTCCAAAAGTACGGTACTGAGAATATCTTGATAACTGTCTAGTATGACGCATTCATTACTATTCTACAAATGTGGACGTTGAGTAATGGTGCGAAAGTTGATTTTGGTGACTTCACAGTACCTGCAGGTAAATATTATCGTCAGGCATCAATGCTTTGTGGTCATGGGTAAGGCCATCTTAGGTGTTGGGCCCGTAAGAACAATATTTATTAAATGTTAAGCATGATTGACACCCATGATTTAAATTGAAGCTTGGCTGGATCAATATGGACGTCTCGTATCACTAACATATTGATCGTCCTTTTTCTAAAACACAAACAGAGCACCCAAACAAGACCGATAAATTCAAAATCATGACAACTCCTTTAAAAACTCGTTCTAAAAACATTTCTTCTTTACGTACAAACATTAGGGCGCACTTTAAACGACATTACGACTAAATCAGAACAAGATAGTCCAACAATACGGTACTGGTAACGACTATTAATCAAAATGAGGGATCGTCTTAAACAAAAATAGGTGCATCCATTTATTCTCTATCGGCGTCGGACGTGTGGGCTGTGCGCTACATATACAATGTAAGAGCGCGTTCAGACGCGAACAGGTATATTAGACGAGTAATTAATACTAGTAGGTTGTTATGGTCTGAACGAGGCTTTGGTTGAATAAAATGTAAAAATGGTATTTCTTGCTGGTTTTTCTCCAAAGAAAACGAGCTATTGAAACCGCAGCTTCTGACATTTCGTCCGTGTAGTGCAGAAAGATATAAAATTATTTGATTTCTAAAATAAAATAATTGTATTTGAAAAATACACACAAACAATTTGATTTAGCTCCTGTTTGTAATTCGTTAAACACTTGCAACATTTATAGGAACCATATTATTGAAAGTTTTATTCTAAACCTAAATCACACGTCACTTGTGACATGTGATCTAGAAATATTCTAGAAACATTCTGTACGAATAATTATATAAATGTCTAGTCTCTATTCTTCGGCTTCAATCACTTGCCTCGTTAATTTCTTTATAAACCTCGTAAATATTTTCCATACGGTTTAGTTGTTTCTATTTCATATTTCAACGATTTTATCGGAGAAGCTGGTTCGAAAAGAATATTCTATTTGATTGGTTTTATCATCTGTACCTGTAAAAGTATAAAAGTATGGTTTTACACTTTTAAATGCACAATCTCTTTTAAGGCAACTTAGCTGTTTTAACCGTCTCATTTAAGGATTTCTTTCAGTTCATGATGTGTTACCAGATAAGCTATCTGCGAAGCTATCTTGCTTTGAAGACAAGCTTTGGGTTTGAGTATTTTTCTTTTCCCAGTTGCATGTTTTCTTTGAATTCATGACTGTGCAATTGTGCTGTTGGTCAAACTGCACAGTCTGATTTAATATTAGATAAATCTTCAATTGCATTATGACTAAAAAAATGACCAAAAAAAACGTTAATACTACTTTTTAGGGTTCCGTACCCGAAGGGTAACCAACGGAACCCTTATTACTACGCCTCCGCTGTCCATCCTTCCGCCCGTCAGTCCGTCCATCCGTCTGTCTGCCTGTCAGCGGGCTGTGTGTATTTCTATTACCACTATAACAACAAATAATAAAAAATTAAATTAATGATTTTTTTTCGGTTTATGGTACGGTACCCTTTTGTGTGATAGTCCGACTCGCACTTGGCCGGTTTTTTATCAACCTACGTTATTCAATGGGACAATTTTGGTTGTCTGGACAGAAGTCTCCCCCCCATAGCCTTTCTCTTTTTTCGGTGTATTACCTTCTCCGTGCAAACCATCATGGATGCCTTTAATTCTAATAAATTACCACATTATTTTCCTGTTTTTAACATTCTATACCTACTGTGGTATAATTGCATAAAGAAGTTTAATTTAACTAATTTTGTAATAAAAAGACCAACTTAATTATCCTTGTATTAGAAAATAAACTAAAATCCAATCAATTCAGATTATTTGGCACGTCATTTATAATAATGCTTTAAAGTTCTCTAACAAAAGCCCGTTCAACGTTTTGATAAAAAAGATTTATTGGCCAGTGT
This sequence comes from Mamestra configurata, assembly GCA_002192655.3. Taxonomy (NCBI): domain Eukaryota; kingdom Metazoa; phylum Arthropoda; class Insecta; order Lepidoptera; family Noctuidae; genus Mamestra; species Mamestra configurata. The sequence goes on from NDFZ01005193.1 coordinate 248,522, forward strand.
CAACGCGTCGACCTCTCGATAATGACTCATATTCTTAATTAATTAACTAAGTATTACAGAAATATGACACAAACTTAACACGATTACGAACATTCTTTAGAATGTGTAATAAACAATCCATGCTTATACATTGAGAGACGCCTTATAATTATATTAGTCAGTTGTGCCTGAACACGCCCTAATAGTCCCGAGATTCTTTTCATTATTAACTCCAAACATTTTTCTTCACTCATGTAATCCATTAAACAACTCGTAACTCACCAGTAATAAGGGTCAATTTAGCGTTATTGATTGACGATTATACGGTAAAGATAATTTGGTGTTAATGCGTGTAAGTTATTAATAATATTTTCTCTTTGTTTGGAGCAGTTATCCTTGTCCGTCTTTTGTTCTTATGATCGATCCTTTGTAATTATTCGATTAGTTTTCAAGTTCTCTGTTACAACTTTATTGTGATATGATCGGAGCTCGATGTAATTTAAATGTTAAAAGCACAACAATAATATGGAAGCAGGGTTGCGGAATTTGTTCGAAAGAGTCACCGCGGCCCTGGAACGCAAAGGGCTTTAGAAGGGACACGGATGGGTTTTAGTCAGCAAGAGTCTGACACGCCCTTCCGCTCCACCCAGAGCGGAAGAAGTCATGTGATGATAACAAAAAAAAAAAATTAGATTCAAATCTAGACATTTAAAACGCCTTATTACACTTTTGGTGATACTCGTAATTTATAACGGCAAATATTAATTCTGTAAAGATATGACTGAAGCTGTGTTATAAGCGTTCACTTTTACTAACGGTATTTCATACATTTTCACAAGTTCTTATTTTTACAAATGCTTAACCAATTTTAATGAAACTGCATACGTATAATCAAGCTACCTAGATGTAAATAGTTAGTTAATAACTTTAAGAAAAGAGTTTAAAGAGAAAGATAAAATGTTCTTCACCTTGTTTCGAAAATTTGAAATTACTTCTACTGTCACTCTAGAGTAAGTAAACGGTAAAGATGAGTAAACGCTTTTAAAAGCTACGGAGAATCAATCTAATCAGTTTGTAGTCCCATTAGAATACCGTTCTTTCCACGAATCTAACACTTGTGTGCAAAAGAGATTATCCGGGAAGTTTTCAAAAACGTTTTTTTCAAATTGAAAATTACTTCCCAGGTTCAAAGGCTCAAATCTAAAACCTCTTGCTCGGCATGCGAATATCTCCGGACGAACACCTATATACCTCCATAAATAAGCTACGTAGGCAGGTACTATGTATTTGTATGCACACAAGTGCAACGCATCTGTCCACTAAGTCGTTAATAACTGTTAGGTCGTCTGTCCAGCAGCTCTGTTCTGTAACACGTTACAATACGTGATTCACATAATGTTACTGTAGCTGTTCGTGCAATACAATAAGCCGCTGGTTATTCTGTGTTGGTACCTGGAACTGTGTAGTTTGGTTTGATGCGAGTTAAATAGTTTTGCTTGTATTATGGATAGTCAAGTTATGTAGCAGTGTTTGTTTAAAATCTGGATATAAAAGAAAAAAATGTGTTAAATAACTTATTTCAAACTAAAATTAAAAACCACAATTTAAAAAAATATTACAACTCAAGTTTTAAATTAGAAAAATGCTTATATTTTGGTAGATACACTTTGTGTTTAACTTCCTTTAGAGTTTGAAATCTTTCATTTAAAAAAATAAACTACTTTTGTTACTTTTATATTTATCCAATAGTCACACAGTATCAATATACCCAACTGACCCTACCATAAAAAAACCAATCGAATTGATTGTTCAAAACCGGTAGGTAAACGGATAGTCGAACCATTCTCTTGACTCGCAAAAAATCTGAGTACCGACCCGGAAATCCCAGGACTTTAATTAGAAAAAAACGTGGTTGGAGTACCACGAGACCTATGCACCTTGGGGCCCATTCAAACTGACAGTGTAAAAATAGAAAGCTTCAAGTGGACGCCTCTAACACCGTAGCTGGTATTATTTTCACACCCTTGTCTAATTCTTTGTCCTGTGCAAAATAATTTAAAAAAACCAAACCTAGCTGTTCAGAATAAATAATGAATTGTTTAGTGTACCGAACGTAAAATGGAGAATAGAAGCCAAGTACCTGTTTATCGTCTCTTGATAATTGCGTGTTCTTGAATACATTTTCACATAGCCTAAGCCTGTGCTAAAGACACTACTGAAATTCGTCAATCTTCTCACATAATTTTCAAACGCTGCACTCTAGTCACTCATTAGTTGGATTGCTGGGAATCATTGATATCACCAGCCAAGAACAATCCATCCGTACATCGTTTCAACAAACTCTTCAGTTACAGCACGGTGTGACAACCACCAACATTGAGTGTGCTTCCTCTGACCGCTCTCGCGGTAACTTCAAACGGGCCGCGGGTTCAAAGCGCGATCGCCCCCGGCTATCGAACGCGATTACATCGTTATATTCCTGTTATACGACTGGAAATCATACTTCACGTTTTAATCATTGGTAATTGGTCGCAGTGTTTTTTACTATTTGGGCTTGAGGATAAGATCTAGCAAGGTGTTAAAGTCGTGCCTGCTGCGATAGAATAAAAATCAAAAGGAAGATATCGGACATACTCTTAATATTAAAATGATTTAGGAAGGTACCTGAACAAAGTGCTTATTTCTGAGTAAAGACCCTGATAGCTACAACATGGGTGTCTTTAAGATAAGAATAAATAGGTTACTTCTAGGCAAGCGTGCTGCACCGTCGTTGATTTTTTTTTTCTGTAGAAATTGTGTTCAAACGCAAGCCTAAGAATTAAAAAGGCAAAACAAACTTACAAGTATTAAGTACAATTACATTATTAGTTCTTGCAATATCCTACGTTGCTTACAAGGACGCTTACTCACCTACACAGTGCACTATCGACATTTTATTAGCAAAAAAAATAAAACAAAATTAATATTAAACACTGCACTCGAAAACGAAACACAAAATTCAAATCAACGCCTCACATTTCACCCCACAGTTTGATTTCTGTATAGACGTATAGTTGTACTTGCATATCCTACGCAAAAAGACCCGGTAGGTACAACCACCTGTAAGTCCCTTCAAAATTAATCAATCGGTGCGGAGCATCAATCATGTTTTGGCCAACTTTGAATTCTGTTGGTCCACTGGTGGAGTCCGATAGGCTGGGTTTGATTGATTGAATACAACTTATCTGGTTCGATAGTTTGGTGAAGGCTTTCAAGCAATATTTGTGACTTTTGATTGAACGATGGTGTCCTCCAAACCTTGGGAATTGTCTTCTTCTACGGATCATGAAACATTATCAGGTCATGACGTTTCTAAGGCCATGATCCACAACTCATGACCAGTGTTTACCATGGTAAAGAATCTCATAAAATATTAGGAAACCGTCAATTTGTTTATGGTGCGAACTGCCCAGGACGCGCTGATCGTTGTTCTCCTTTCTAATTCGATGACTCAAATGTTGAACAAGTAGTAAGTTGCGATCAAATGGACTGAACAAAGCGATATTCTCAGAGATAACGATTAGCAAACAGTAGGCGATGAGCGAATAGACCCGTCGGATAAACAATGTGAGAACAAAACATGAGCCACACGTGTGAAGTGCCCCAAGTGCTCATGCACCTGTATTTTGTGGGATTTGATTAATGCCACCGACGCTGCAATTAACGTGGCCATCTAATGGGCCCATAAAATCTAAGGAGTTTACCATCGTTTCGAAAAAAAGAAGACTATGCCAATCCCAAAAAAAAATGTAATTTGCACTTTGAACTTCGCTGATGGAACGTCACTTTATATAGAGCCCCTGAACGGGTGTTTCTTTAGCTTCATGAACCCTTAATTTATCTTCCTTGATCGATTTTACAAATATTATGCATTTACGGATGGCTAACAAAAGAAGGCCTTATAATACATTCATGGTACTGACAGAAAATCTTAGAAAAGTACAAAAACCTAGCGTAAAGTAAAGCAGCGCTTTACAGCAACAAGCGGTTTCCCGTTGATTATTTTATGAGCACTTAAGTACCCTCATTATGTTGCTGTGTGCTGGGCTGGCAGATTGGCTCTTTAATCTTCGTTTTTAAGTCCTTCTTCTAGGTCATGCCTTTGTGACTGGGTGCAAAGTCAAATTCTTCCTAAACAAGAAAAATAATTGGTATTGTTATAGTGAAACGCCACAATAAAACTTCTTATACTACGATAACTACACCATCTTAATATGAAGCCATAATATGAGGCCACCATTCATATTATGGCCTCATATCAAGTGGGTGTAGTTATTTTCGTTTTTAAGTCCTTTTAGGTCATGCCAAATGCCTTATTAGTTAGCCCAGCAGTTATAAATAATACAGTTTCATAAAAAAGTATTCATCTTTTAAACCACTCTTAGCTCTAACCAAAACAATTGCCACATACAATACAAACATATCTTTCCATATTACTTACATTGGGAAACTTAAAACAATAACTTTTGTTTTGTCAATACCAACTTCAGCGGAGAACCTCCTTAGATTTTCTGTTCCCAGTTTGTTCCAGTTCTGGAAAGAAAATACTAAGCTCATACGTTATTTTGCGTTAGCGGGCTCCGTAGATGAAATAAAAATAAGCTTTTTAGGTGAAAAGCTTGACAATATTTAGAAGTTTGAGCGGTTTGGTAATGAAATGTCGGTCTAAAGAAAATAATTTAATAAGTAAGGCTTTGATGCCAGAATTGAAAATTACGTAACCAGGGACCTTGAGTAGACATCGGACCGAGATTATAATATTTTGTTCCAAATATTTATCGTAAAGTATTTGCTCTTGGCCAGAAAATTAGAATATTTGTATCAGGAAAACTTTCTTTATTTTACAGCCTGAACTGACCCACGACCTTCCCCTATTCCTTCTTCAAGTGTATATGTTTCATCTCACCGATTCTCTAGGCAGCCATCTAAGGCATTAATTTAATGAAAACTCACGCTCTAAAAACATGAAGGCAGAGACCATCATGCCCTTTATACCTAAATCAAGTCTATGCTGAATTTAAACTCGCTACCGCCTCAACAATATGTGCCCACCATTCCTCGACGCGGGTTGCATCTAAAACTTAAACACGGTACTGCGCAAAAACTAGTATTCCTAAAGCGAGGATAAGTTTTGAGAACAGTGCGAGCTGATTTTACTGCTGTAACTGTGTTTAGATTATTCTCTCTATTTTTATTTCTTTCTCCTTTTTAAACAGTTCCCTAGGCGAGAGAGCTGTAGTAAGTAAGAATGAGTTCCTGAACTAAGAATTGTATGGTTAAATATAATTGCAGTTTTTGTTAAGTTCAAGGAAAAGGCTCTGTCAGAGGACATCGCGTGACTTGACTATTACACAAAGTTACTTCTTTAAACTGCTGTAAAGATTACCTATCCTGCCGGGAAATATTAAAAATGTATAAAGACATTTCTTTTTCCAGGTTTTCAAGTGAACCTTTCAGATCAATAAGTGTTGACAGATAGATGATAAATATTTCAAGCACTTATTTGATGCAAAACAAAAACAAAATTTACGACAAACAAAAGCATACTCCTAACATATAAAATTCTTCCGTTACTTGTGACTGAGTGACTGACTGCCAAAACTACTGGTCGTAGAAAGCTGAAATTTGGCATGTACACAGCTTCTCTACACTCCGTAGGAGAGCACTAAGAAAGGATTTCCAGAAATTCCTACTTGAACGGAAAAAACGGGATTTGCGCGTATTAAGTCGCGAGTAGAAGCACCTAAACTTAAAAAAAAAAGATCACAAGTATCAAAATAATTATTCAGTGGTGGTGCCAACATAATAACAAAAAGACACGTTGAAATAAAGAAAGTGACATTATGTAAGTAAGTAATTAGCAAAAATATTAAACAGAAAATGACAACCATAGTGCGATGTACGCTTCAAGATTGCACCTTTGAGCCCAGCTCAGCATGTTTCAGGTAAATATACCTCATACCTGACGCTAATATTCTACTGGTTTTCTTTGGTGCCATACGGACGTCCAGCTGAATTTGATGGACAAAGAGTTATGTTTCTGTAGAATGTGAGTAATATTAGGAGTGAATACAATATCTATTATAATATCTTGGGACAACTCACACACAGTCATCCGATCCCAAACTAGGCAGAGCCTGTGCTATGGCAATCAGACAACTGATAAACATACTTATATATTTCTAAATACAAACATATTATAGACAAATTACATCCAGACACAGAACATGCTCATCACACAAAGATTTGTCCTGGGGGGGAATCGAACCCACAACCTCCGGTTTAGCAGTCAGGGTCACTAATCACTCGACCAACAGGCCAGTCAAAATAAGAATTTCGCAAGTATTCCTGCAATTCATGACATTTAACATTGAATGCTAAAAGTAGTAAAGTTTAGCAGTGGGAATCGTTCTCAATATGAAAAATGCATTTCATTACTTGATCTTTAGACCCAATCTATATTTGTGGTTCATAATTTGAGGAAGTATATACAACGTAAACGTGTATTTTTTTAAAGGATCGGAAATCATCAAATGACTTCTTCCGCTCTGGGTGGAGCAGCGTGTCAGACTCTTACCGACTAAAATTCATCCTTGTTTCTGCAAAAGCCCTTTGCGTTCCAGGGCCGCGGTGACTCTTTCGAACAAATTCCGCAACCCTGGCAGGCTCTAGCCCTAGCGGACCCCGTCTTCTATGCTGACATCTCTTTGAGGCGCGCGTGAAACACAACGCGCCATCGACCCGGGCCTGTTGGTGATCGGACAGCGAGCCACCCAACGATCGCCGTCCGCTGTCCCGCGCCTACGGTGGCCGGGGATCGCCCCGCGACTCCCGACGCCCGGGGCATCTTCTCCTGTAGCGGCGGTTGGGGCGAAGGCCTTGCCTTTCCCTCGCGCGGCGCGCCTCCTCCTTCGCTAGCATTACTGCTTCGGATACAAGTGGCTAAACATGGAAAGCCCTTTTCATCGAGCCAGCTTTTTTGTCCACCAAGAAAATTAACAAGATATTTTAAACAGGATGTCGTCTGAGTACCTTCAAGTTCGCTCTATAGACGTTTTCGTTTATTCCCCTAAACGTATTAAAGGAGTTTCCTTTCCTTTTAATTGTATTAAACAAACAGCTTGGCAACTCCAAGTCTTCAACTTAATTATATTCCGTACCTTCTATAGTTATATCTTTACTTTTTGCGTCTATAGATTCTGTTCGCAGATACGCGCGCGATTACAAAAGTGGGTCAGCCCCCTTATAGTTCGTCCGCGTTGCAATTCCTAAGTACGAAAACAAGTTAAACGATAATTTTAATGACTTTTAGTTTGTTAGCTCAACATCGGAAAGTTTACTTCAACTTATGTTCTTTTCGGGATTTGTCGGAATAATGGGGCTGAAGATGCATATCTTGAGTCTACGCTTTTGTGGAAGAATTTCGTTGGGAATAATCCTACGTTGTGAAAGTATGAATGTATATTTATCAATTTCACCTCAACGACTGAACGGACTTGGATGATACTTAGCACACGGGTAGACCCTGTCACGGTAGGATAAAGAAATTAATGACTGATAGTCGACCAACTTATAAAATGGAACTGGTTATTTAAAAAAGTCCTAATAATTACATAGAAAATGACTTAAAAGCAATGTCATTTTCTAAGTGCATTCGTAACTTTGTAATCTAATAATAGTTAAGTACATTTTATTATTTTTCTGATATGTTTTAGCAGACGAGTAACTTCGGAAACCTACACTGTGCGTGGTCTGACACGCCATAGCAGGTTCGTCGATAGTCTGTGGAACCTTAACTGTCAATGCGTGATTTAAGCTACAGCATACAACATAATTTTGTTTAAAACAAATAGTGAAAATGGACAGCCATTGGGTAAATACCTCGAAATCATTCATTTTAGTAGGTAATGTATAGTAGATTAATTTGAATTTGATTGAAACTATTTCATTAATTTGAAATATTTAGTTACTTCCGCAAACATTACTGCATAGGAAAATGGGATATATTTTATAGCCTATTCTTTTTTCTGAGTGTATTTATACTACTATTCACAAATAATTAATTATTTTTTAACCACGATAAGAAATCTTAAATGTAACATACTAATGAAGTTTTGTTTTTGTTCACAGGTAACTTATGAGCACACCAGTTAAGTTCGCGTGAGTACCGGACTTTTAGATTCGAGCTTTATTCTTACGTCAAACTACAATGCATAACCCTAACATCATAATAAATTGTGTTAATAATAGCCCAAATGTTAATTCAAACTCGTAGGTTTGAATTCCGTAACACAATCGCAAGTGTACCAACCTCAAAACGATTCAAAGTACTAAATTCAATAACGTTCAATCGTAACCGCCACGTATTTTAAAAATAGAAAAAACGTCACCCCTCGTTCTAGAACTTAGAAAAGCATTTTCACAACAAAATTTAAAGTTCGAATTTTACGACCGACCATACAATCAACGTTGCGTCACGAACACATCGAGAATGTATAATAAAATCCGGCGAAGGAAATGAAATTTGATGTTGCATTTTCTTATATATTTTTCACGGCAGCATTTGCATGTGACGTCCGCATCGCCCAGTGTTGTGAGCAAAAATGAACGCGAGCTAGTTGCCATGCGAAAAAAGAAACAAAAAAATAATTTAATTAATTCTCTTTGCTAAATCGCAGCGTAAAGCTTAACTTGTCTCTGTGTTCATATTTTAAATTTTAATGTGTTACAATGCTGGCTGAGGGTTTTATAATATTTTTATTTTTTATAAAACGGTGTTCTTGTAAAGGAAAACATGAAACATCAAAAATAGAAATTCTAATTGGATACGAATTGCAACTGTGCAGTATTTTTTATTTTTGAAGCGTGGCACACATTTCTGCAGTCTTGGAAAATGCCACTATGGGACCAATCCTGAAATTCCGTAAAAATCAACTGCCCCATACATTTTGTTAGCATATCCCGATACGATGTAGCAATTTTTTTTGCGATTTAATGTTGGTCCTATAATAAAAGTTATTCAGGTTTTGCGTTTAATCTGTTACACGTTGTTGTAGAAGACTTCCAACGTGACACATCCAATTATCTCCGAAACAGAACCACGATTCTCTAATTACTAGATAACACAACATTCAATTTAGTTCTTGCTAAGATGTCCGTCCGTCTTCGAGTCTCCCATAGCAGCGTTGACAACATGTCTAAATTCATTCATCGTGATTTGGACTACTGCCAAATGAATTCATGAATGAATATAGTGTCCTTGTATCCACTCTCAGACCGCAACAGTATAATTCTGATCTTAGTTCAATGATTAATTAATCTAAAAGACATTTGGGCTTCCCATTTGGCTATCAGATTGAAAACAAATTGGGTCTTGCCAAATCGAAAAGTGTTTAGTCTGGAAACCTAGTTCCATAGGCCGTGGAACATTTGTACTGAAAAATCTGGCTTTATTGATTTTTCCTATAATTAATATTCTGTACGGTCTCGGACGTAAAAGAATAGCACCATCCCATCACTTCCCGTGGGTGTCATAATAGGCGAATCACTAGAGAATGGGCAGCAGCATTCTCTGTACATTGCAACAGCCACACTGCGATCACCAATCCACCTGCCCAAGCGTGGCGATTATGGCAACTCCCTCCCCCCCTCTAGGAGGAGGCCTATATCCAGCAGTGGACGTCTTTTGGCTGATATTATAAATGCGAAAGTGAGTTACTTTGTAACGCTTTTACGACTAAATCGCTGAACCAATTTTGATGAATTTTGGTACAGATACAAATGGAATCCTAGACTGCCCTGGAGATGGTTATAGCCTACTTTTCGCGAGCAAAGCCGCGAGAGAAAGTTAGTATGATAGTTGTAGCGAGTCTTCATTGTTTTATAAGACGTTTGCCCAAATTATATCAAAAGCATAATAACTTGTAAATAAATCTTGATTTATGTGAATAATGTATTAGTGATTTGCAGCCGTTGACCTTTTATAATAAAAAAACTTAGTTTGTTACAACGCCTATGAACAAGATTTTATAAACGTAATACCTGGAATAAAAACCTCCGAAACTTTTACTTGTCAAACGCTCACGTGCTAAGATTTATTCAAGTTAGTAAATATAGGTAACGTTCATACGAAATCTGAATTTAATTTCTGGAATATGGTCGGAAAATACTTTTTTTTTACTTCTGAGTAAAATATTGGTCGTATAAGTTTGTTTTCATACACACATAGATTATTAACCTTCTTATTTAAGTAAGTACACGTGTATAAAGGTGAGAAGTTCATTCATAATTTATACCAAAGAACCTCACTCGGTCCGTTTACTTTTTAGTTTACAGTGACTTAGTTATACAATCGGGTAGCACTACACTATCCTATTTAACAATGTAAATACATTGAGTTTTAACTTCAGATTAACCCACAAATATTTCAGCCGACGAACAGATATACCTCCACCTAATTGTTAGTTTAGGACGGAAAAGCGGCCGATCGATAGTTCTAATTAAATTCAACTCGGCTACGAACTATTGTCATCCCTAACGGAGTTGTAAGGAACCACGGGGGAATCGCCCTTCATTGCTCGGAATTAAGTTATTGTCAAGTTTATTGCACTAATGTGTGGGGTTAGGCCTGACGATGTGTGACGCGTGTAACGTTTTGCTATTGTTCTTTATCTATGACTTGATAAAATAAAGGATGCACGCGTCTCTGTAAAGTGTAATTAACGAATTTTAAATGTCAATTCACTCTGGTGTTCCCTTGTCTTGACTTTTGTTATTTCCTGGATGCAATATTTTGTTGAAGCAAGGAAGAATGCACTGAGAATAGGGTATTTTACTGAACAAATCTTATTAGTCCGTTAGATAAATTTCCAAAAAAGATTGGACACGTATTTTGTTTTTCACGTCAACAAAAATCAAGACGATACAGTGCGTTGAACATTCGCGTGACGTCACGTCAATGGTGAAAACTATTGCTCAGTTGGCTACTCCCACATTTTTATATTATTTTGCCCACTGCTGGGCTGTCCTCCACTCTTCTGCCCTCTCTGGCCAATGCCCCGTGAACTGTCATATATTATGGTAGCCAGGTAGGAAAGGAATTACCAGCTTCTGCCTTTCCTTTTTCCATCTGTCCTAGGATCGGCTTCCAGTTTAACCCGATACAGCTGAATACTTGTTTATTGCATGAAACTGCATTTTTGACCTCTTTAGTCCAGTTTCTGATTGATACCACGTGACAAGACGGGAAAGGGGGGATCTATTTTTAAACGGTTAAAAGCATTTGTTTTTTCTAGGTTTTTAAGCACGCTTCTATGAAAATAAATAAGCGATAGTTTCTCACAAATACAAAGTGAGTAACGTGCGAAAGCTCTTCAAAGCGGAGATACTGCTTCAGCGAGCTGCAATATGTTATGACTCAGCCACATTAACTGACAAGTGCATGTCAATGGCAACAAAACAAAAAAGACTGCATTAACTTTCACAATTTTATTTGAAATGTAAGATTTATGTGTTAGTTCTGTAATAGTAATGTTTAATGTGTACTTTATACCACAAATACTATTCATACGCACCATGCCCAGATTTCTCCAGATATTTTACACCTAATTACAGCATACAGCAGTGATTTGGTGTTTGTTACGCTTTCACGGCTAAATCGCAGAAACGATTTTGATGATTTTGGGTACATACATACAGAAGCAGATTTGGGACCCTAAATACGGATACAGGCTACGTTTTTTTTGCAAAAAATTATAATTTAACTCCAGCGAAGCCATGAGCAAAAGCTAGTACAAATATAAATAAGTATGGTGAAAATTGTTATGAAATAAGAAACTTAGTTCAATCCAGTTTATGAAATTAACTATTGAATTTAAAACATCAACCTACACTTTCATGCATCGTCAACTGTTTTGCAATCAATTTTAACAAAAAAATAAACAAAACACAACATTTTCAAAATTCGAACGCCAACGTTGTTTTCGTTCTAATTAGGTATATCATCTTTGGCGCCTAAAATAACGGTTCGATCGATACGTCATTCGTATTGATCGTCCGACACGGTCTAGTGTGCAGGGCAGTCCCTTTGTCAGCGACGATACGGCGCATTAGGCTACAAATTGTGATAAATATCTATACATTGTAACTTGACGTATATGATGTATCGTTCGATTCGTTCGCATTGTAACGTGCGATAGTTAGGGTGAACGCTGTTTGCGAAAATCATTCGATCGTGTTTGACGGATTTTGAACTGAAAAACTTTACGTCTTATTCTGTGAGGTTATTCATGTGTGAGGAAAATAAAAACATGTTTTATTGAACCTCACCCTCCTCTCATCTTGGTGATCGTTAAGTTATCATTCATTCTTCCCTGACAATAAATATATATAGGTATCAACCACCAGACTCTTTCGCTATTTTTCTAACTAGAAAGGCCGGTTTTGAATTGACTATTTGGAGTACGCACATGTCATACCCTACTTAAAGACAAAAGTTTCACAGGATTTCATGCTCAAATAGTTTGACAAATGCTTAAATTCAAATTCTTAATTCCGAAATTTCCGTTATGTCTATCATCCTAACTTATTATTATAAATAAGAAAGTGAATTTGTTTGTTTAGTTTTTACGCCTAAATTGCGAAACCGATTTTGATGAAATTTTGGTACAGAGATATATGGGACCCAAGTGACGATTATAGGCATCATTTTTTGACGAAAATAATGCGAGCAAAGCTGCGAGAAAACGCTTGTAGTTCATAAAACAAATAAAGTCGAATAAACAATGGCCTCCATAAATACCTTTTCGAAAAATACAGGTTTTTCAAAAACGTGGCCTATTCCTAACATAATCTACATCAATCCCATCCATATTTCTCATTACCTAACTACAACAAACAGCTTCCAGAAATAATGCTCCATAATCTAAAAGCATAATAATTTTAACTAAAAATATCGGGCCGTATAATCTGTTAGTTACTACCTTGTTGGTATCGGCTAAGTGCTGGCAAGATATTTTATTAATAGACGGACTTGCATTACGTGTTACCAATAAATGTTTCGATGTCAGAATTAGCGGACGATACTGAGGTCAATAAGAGCAAAGAAGTAGCTTATTGTAAATATTTACGACATTTACAATAAGCTACCGTCGACCATTAAAAATGTAAGCTCCTAAAATGTAATCAAAGTATAAGTTGCTCGAGTAGCTCGAAAGCTAGTGTACTACAGAAAAATAATGCAAGAGCGAGCACAGCGAGCTCACAAAATTTCGCACTACGCCCTAGAAATTAGTGAATATGCAAGGTTCTATAATATTATTAACGATTTTTATAATATATTTTATCGAAAGCCAGCAACCATGCAAATATTAATTAATTAAATATTCGTTAATGAAAATATTATTTCTAGAAAATGTGTCATTTATTTCCTATAAATAAACTTACCACGATAATAACATTTTCAACACTAAAATACAAGTAACGTAAAGTTACTGTGAAATCTATTTCTGGTCCAAATATTGGATGAAAAACTGATTCCAATTCTCGAACATCCCTCATATTGTTTTCAGTTAGTCACTAGCTACCGAAATAGAAGGAATTTAATTGTTATTTTTATCTGTTATTTATGTTCCCATATTATGTATGTTTGAGTTAAGTTCACCATCATCATCATATCAGCCGAAAGACGTCCACTGCTGGACATAGGCCTCCTCCAAGGGGTTTGACATACAGTGTAGCTGTTGCAATGCACAGAGAATGCTGCTGCCCAATCTCTGGTGAATCCCTTAGTCGCCTCTTACGGCACCCACGGGAAGTGATGGGATGGTGCTATTCTTTTACGTCCGACACCATACAGAACAGCGTTATGAGTTAAGGTACCGTGTTCTTATTAATTGAAGTATCCATAAGTGTCCCTTTACACAAAGACACATATCTGTGTATTCTGTGTCTACGATTCTCATCATTCTCTCTAATCGCAGGTCCGCTGGAAAAAGAACTTTTAAAAGCAGTTCCTTGAGCTCCAATATCTTTGAAATATTTTTACTGTCATATGTGTTGTGCGTCAAGTAATTTTATCATTTTCTCATTCCTTCAATTTAGTATCTGAATTGCTCAGATTGCTACAACACTGATCTTTAAACCGACTCATATAAGTCTATTAGCACAGCTTGGAATGCCAAGTTCCCCAGAGAAGCAGGAATGACAATATAATATGTTCGCCGGGTACCATAAACTTGATTCAATTAAAACCACGCGTGGGTACAATCGAGGCAACCATTAGGATTAGTCGCTGAGTGGAAAATACATTACCACTTCGTTTAATAGAATAAATAAACACTAAAAGGACATTCGTGCCGAATGATTAAAGGGATAATAATAGGATTTGTTTTATTTGGCTTGAAGTCTGGAACAGCGATAGGGATTGACACAACTGTGTTGGTCCTAGGTGTGCATCGACTGCCTTATCCTAACTTAATATTATAAATGCGAAGTGAGTTTCTTTGTTACCTTTTCACTTCTTGACGGATGAATGGATTTGGATGAAATTTGACACACATGTAGATGTCGTGGAATAAAATACATTTCATCTTAGGAGTTGGAATATTTTTCAGTATTTTCGCGAGTGTAGCCGTGATGGAAGATAGTATGTAATTCGATTCTAAAAAGACTGAAAATCACGATATTAGTTTATTTGTGATAAGGATGAAAGAGAAAAAATCGTCTAAAAGAATTTTTTCCTGTATTAAAAATCTGATACAAAAATAATTCTGCTTTGTCTCTTATCTTGGCTAATCCATTCGGATTACTTCAAAGTACAATTATTTTCCTTGAATTGTGATTTTACTGCTGCTGTGTCTGACGATAGGTCATCAGTTCATCACAAATAACTAAGAGATAAGATCCACGTAGTTTTTCTCATATTTTGAGATAACTTTTATGATCATCTAAATAACAACAGAAGTTGTAAACCGTTATCCATTTCATTACCAATTCAAATGATTAAAACCATTCATTATGATCGTAACATTTATTTGAAACATATGCCTAAGTTTTTTCATTTTAAATACTCAACTACTAAATGAAAATTTTTGTTTGCTTTAAATCAAAACTTTAGTTTTTAACTTTTGTATCAGCTGTCGGATCTTTTATAAGGTGCTTTGTTAAAGTAAAAAGTTGGTACTTTCGCGTTGGCATACAATTTTTATATTTTGACAAATATTATTGAAACAAATATTTTTGAAAAAGTGACTAGCATAGTCACTTTTTTACCTTATTAATTTGGACATAAAGCAGAATTAAATCTAGATGTGGCAATATTTTTTTGAATATCTGCATTGTTATAATTGTGGCAAAAAAAATGGAGGATTCTGAGTTTAAATAAAATTAGTTCAAGAAATATCTTATTTTACTTAATTTAATTTATACTATATTCGTAGGTACTTGTAACATAATAAATAGGTATTAGTGGAACGGAAAAAAAATCATAAACAAAAAAATGATTGTCACAAAATTTACATGCATACAAATTATAAAGTTAATCTAAACATCCTTAACGATAATATTAGTAGTACTCGTACTACTTAAGCAGCTAGATATTAAATAAAGAATTGTATAGTATTATGTAACAGTATTTGTCACTACACTAATAAAAGCATACCAACATCATCGGTAACACACAATTTGTAACCTATGTTTTCCTTTTAATAAATTTATTCTTATTCTTATTCTAAATACATTCATATTCATTGAATAAAATATATTACTTAAATAATGTTACTTAAAAAGTATTATTTATTTATTATATACTTTATTGTACACCTCATAATAAGAACAGGACAATCATACATAAAATAAGTGCACAATGGGCGGTCTTATCGCACAAGGCAATCTCTTCCAGACAACCTTTGGATGGATTGAACGAAGGGAGATAGATTTAGGGCTGTCAGTGTACAAACGTTTTAAACAATACTAATTAGATATAATAATATAAAATACATAAATACAATACCAATTTATATACTAATAAATATCAAATATATAATTGAGACAGGAGCGGAAAAGTTAAAGTGAAAGGTAATGCTCCTTCACCGTTCTTTTAAGTAATATATTTTTAGGATGGATTTTTGAGACGGGACAGTAAGTATCTTAACCGTTATAGTTTAAGGAAAAAATATTGCCGATTTCTGTAATTTCTAGTACTCTTACCTCTCTTTTGATCCCTACATGAATATAGGCGTAATTTTTTTTTTCGCTGACTTCATTTTTTCGAAAATCTGTGAATGCAGTTCAGAATACAACAAAAAATTGTGGATGGTCTAGGACCATTTTCCTGTAGGTAACTATATCAATTAAGGTACCTGCCCTTACTGTTCCATCTCAAAAATCCACCCTGTAGGTATACAAGCTTGTAGAAAATATGTATAAATATACAAGCGGAATAAATATATTATTTATGGCCAGTTTTACCCCAACCAATCTAAAAACGAACTAACAATACAAATTGGACTAACTTATAAAGCTACACAATTTGAAAAGCTCACTCACACAGAACGAGCTATGATTGACGCTCACACGTTTACTATTTACGGTCCGTTGAAATCTTCAGTTAAACAAACGAACAAACACATCAACATCTCTATTCGGAGTGCACTTATTTTTTTAGTATCACCACATGAACGCGTCACGTTTTCATTAACATACGATGTTATGCATGCGTAATGCACAACCGAAATCCATCATCCATTTTGTCTTTAACCCGTCAGTCCACCCTTTCACCACTTTTGCCTAAAAAAACTAAAACCCCTCGTTGAATGACAAGTCGATAAGGACTGTAGCAGCCCACCAGAACAGCTCTAAGAAATACATTAACTATTTTTAGGGTTCCTCAAATCTTAATACTGATCTTGGAATTTAAAAAAGGTGAAATTTATCAGTTGCTGCCCACGCCTGATGTTTACTGGAAACGGGTCGTTTGTTGCAGACAATCCGTCAGTAGCTCATTGATCTAATAATTTTTAACTCTGTTGGCTGTCGGAAATAATTGTGTTGTGTGGGTGCGAGGTTGACTTGATTACGGTGATAATTTGTACATTTAGGTACCGACGTTAATATTGTTTTGTTGCATATTTCTTCTAACTGATTATGCACTAGCTGCTTGAGAATACTGAGTTCCATATTTTTTATTTTTTATGTAAGCTAAACGATTAAATTGTAAAGATTAGGTTTATAAAGTTTGATTTAAAATATAGTTTCTGGTACAGAACCCGACGTCTTCAATCAACATTTACTACATTTTTGGTTCCCCAAACTTGCAGCTTATCTTAGCATTCTTTGGGCATGAATGTATGATACCATTCTTGTAAACCGCTCTACATTATTTTACGATAGAAATAATCTCAAAATTCCGTTTAAAAACATTAACATGATAGGGATGCCGAGCAACCCATTAAAATATGTACAGTGATGTCTCGTGAGGTAAAAAGAGATAAAAAAGGAAAAGTTAATTCCAGAACCAAAAAGAACAATAATATAATCGAATAAAAAACATTAACACAACTCATTCAACACCAAACAGGAAACACGAAAACGGAACGAGAGTATCGGAAACTCGAATAAACAAACTCAACTGGCCACTCAACTAACGCACAATGTTACTTAGTTCATATAAAAAAATAACAACAAACGCTCACTTCGAGTGCTATTCGCGTTATTATTAGCTGCAGTGCATATATAAACAAGGTTACAGCTAAACGTCGCCTCCGGCCGTATCGATGCGTCGACGGGCCCTGCTTCGCCGCTTTTAAAAAGCTAACCCGTCCCGCAAGAAAAGGACGGGTGGCTAGCACGTGGGAAGTGAATTCCGAACGCACGCACCCCCTCCCGCTCCGACCCCCACCCCGCGCCCCTCGCTCCTTGCGCCGCGCACACCAGTCGCGCGCCGACCGCCGCATGGGCAACACGTCCTATAAACTTACCCTAAGCCGAACCCGCCCCGACGTTGTGTTAACCGTAGTGGGAACGAATACGTTGTGATTTGTTTTGAGTGTGACGTCACTAGTGCAAGCTGTGAACGTAAACGCATAAAATTGGTGTTTTGAGTGCACTATGAGGTTGTTTATGACGTTATGAATGGTTTGGACCGCTGCTTCTTCGATCAACGTAAGTTTGTGTTTTGGTTATGTTTGGTTCTTGTTAATGCTGAATTGGGCGGAAATTCGTAAATTGCCTCGTTCGGGCTGCGGTTAGCGTTGGCTTTATTCGCGTGTAATGGGACGTGCGTTGCGGCATTTCAGCATTTTCAGCGGCTATGCGGTGACTTGGGTCACGTAATTATTAAAATGGTCTAAATTAATTTAATGTAAGATTCTCTTTCAATTTCTCGCGTAGGTAGGGAATTAGGTTTGCATAATGTAAACATTACATTTAAACTTTGTGATTATAATAGACGGGCTTTTCAGTGAGTTGTTAATTAAATTTGAAATGAGTTATGTTTATTATTTAGTTAAAATTCAAGTTCAAAGCAAGGAAAACACAAGTTTCTGATGTTTTGGAAATTTCGCAATTCAATATTGCTGAAAGAGAACTTCTGATTTAATTTCTT
The DNA here is from genome assembly GCA_002192655.3 of Mamestra configurata. Classification (NCBI taxonomy): domain Eukaryota; kingdom Metazoa; phylum Arthropoda; class Insecta; order Lepidoptera; family Noctuidae; genus Mamestra; species Mamestra configurata. Next base: position 267,141 of record NDFZ01005193.1, read on the forward strand.
AATCAAGAATATAAACAAACAAGTGCTACCAGTTTACATTATGAAAATAAATATTGAAATTTAACCAGTGACAGATCCTACAATGGATATAAATAAAAAAATCCGAACTGTGTAAAAGATAGCCATTGGAAACACAAAAGTAGCTAATTTACAAGAACATCACAAGAATTTGTCTAAGTCTTCAAAAAACACAACGATGTGCATGATTCTGACTAAAACCCAATTGAATTCTCAAAATAAAAGAAATACTTGAAAGAAGATAAATTGAAGAGTGTTAGATAAAACGGAAGCCAAATGAATCATTATCTTAGATGAACTGGCTGTAACAGAAGTCAGTGCACTTAAACATTGAACCGAAAAGGACGAACTTCGAGTATATATTAAATCCAACAAGATAACTACTAACGACCGTTGAGTCAACAGCTTTATTTTGTTAAGATATGAGCACGAACACGAAGTACCAGTTAAATTGGTAATGATTTGTCCAATTAAGACGAAAGGGCAAACGATGGAACAAACAGGATGGCTTGTTGTGAAATCATTGGAAATGATTTGAGGAATGCTTGGACAGTAATTGATTTAATGAAAGAATTGCTTGATGCACGACATTATAATTTTAATGAAGACTTACGAGAACACTTTTATCATGCTCAATTGCCTTCAGATTGAAGACAAGCTAGATGATATTGACATTATTAAAACCATACTCCGCAACCGCACTTTTAGATCAATACTGAACTTGTTTGTTTATATAGTAGACGTTATGGTTACAGAAGCAAAGATTTTAAATCAAAAGATCGAATTGAATGTAAATAAAAAATCCGCCAATCGCTTAATGTTAAACTTGTTCTTATGAACTTACATGTTTATGTCAATTTTATCAGTAAAGTATATAGAAACATAATTAAGCTCGTCAACAGTTCCAAGAAAGTTCATATTAATCAGTTTTGCTTGAATTATTTACGCCTGTGTGGTACGAAGAGATTTTCATATATTTTATTAACTTACTTGTTCAATATGCGTGTGATTTTAGTGTTTTTTGACGTTAAACAGAACCGAAGGGCCTTTTGCTTTTGACTACCTTTACCAGATTCCTTTTGACATTCTTCATTTTCTTCAAAGGATGCTATTGTACCTATAGCTCTAATTCAATTCTACTGTATTATCTTCGTTTACGGCTATCTCGTTTATCAACTACTTTAATAAATTCTCGAAGTTAACTGGTTCAGTGTATTAACGGCAATAAGTCATCCGAAACTCCAAAAAAATGAAGATATATTTCTCTTTTTGGGCATTTTGAAATCGATAGCCAATAAAGAGCAAACAAATCACACTTATGTTACCCAAACACCTTCGTGTTAAACCAAAATAAATCACCAAATAGTGCTGGCAAATAATAAAAAAGTAATATTTAAATAGTCCGACCGCACTGGACCACCCGCGCGATCCGTTCAACTTCATCCGCGGCACGAACGTCCCCATTATACTATCAAAAGATAGTTGGACCCGCCCGTTTGTATTCAGTTTTTACGTAATTTACATCTCTTCTATTCTTATTCTTATTTTGTTTTCGTTTTGTGATCTCCACGGGACAGGTTTTTATTAGAATGTGTCGCGTGTAAAACTGCAGCATCATCCGGCTTTTGTTGTTTTATTTCCTGTTTTAAATTGGATGCATCTTTATCGATTACATTGTTCGCTACCGGTGATTGGGTTTGTTTTTTAGTCCTTTATTGTTTTTGAGCATACGTTTTATCTTTATTACTGTGTGATTCACTCGTCCACCATTTGGACTGACTACGTTACTATTAAGACGAAGTGTTTTCTCTAAAATTATGTCATCTCGAATTTTGATGTTGTAACTTCGATCTTAATTGGCTTCGTAACCTCTTATGAGTTTACAACATCTATAATATCATCCTCAGATATAAATGTCATAATATTGGTTTAATAGCCGCCATTACACAACGTTGATACCTTCGATCTACCTTCTTCAACTACTTAAATGTAAATGTTGTTTGAGTATAAAAAGGGCTTAGCACCAGTATAAATAAACAAGTCAACGTCGGCAATTTTACGACTAAATACAGTTTTCTCATCAAAGCAAATAATTAGGCCATTTAATATTTATTCAACAAATACAATTTTGCTCAACTAAAGCTTAGAACTTTATAATTATTTTAAAATTTCAGTTGTGGCTTCAAATTTGAGAAAACTTAATTAAAGCTCGTTGAATCATAAAGCGTTACTAAATAACAGCTATGATATTAAAACTAAACATTTTTTTTATACACAATCGTATTCCCTCGGTGTGTAAAACTTCGTACGGCGTACCTGAGCCGAATCTCAACTATTTCCCTTAAGTTTCCGGTTAATTTAACGCGGGGTCGCCGTATGCATCCAAACGACAGGCGAAAGACAACACAGCCGGGACTCCCACGTGTGTTGTACAAACAACAAACTTCCCAGAAAACACAATGTCATCAGAAACAAAAACATTGCACCCTAATTGCCTGCTATTACCACAAAAGTTCTTCCCAATGATAATTAGGGACGGTTCGTGAGGCCGATACTGTGTATTTAGCGCATCGTAATCATTGCCTATGGTATAGAAAGGGCTTATTATCGTCCCACTGTTTGGTCTAGGAAACCATTATACCTTGAAGAAACCCAGTTTTGTCTATTTGTAACTGCTTATTAGTTTACATATTTGCCTGCACCTCAGATTAGAGAAAGGTTTTTCCAATATTATGCTTTAACTTGGCACTTGAAAATAAAAATAATAATATACACATGTCATATTCATGTTGAAATTTTGTACTCAGTTATGAATGAAGTGTTTTCTCGACTTTAACTTTGCTTTCAATAAAAATCAACCCGAAACAAGCTTTTTTTAAGGTAGCGTTTATCATTTTGGCATTTCCTGTTTCCAAATACTGTTAAGTTGTATCATTGATGAGGCTCTTTGCTGATATCACATTAAAGCCGAAAATCAATAGTCGTTTATTTAGCCGAAGTACTATTAAAAAGCTATTTAGGAGAACAAATGATTTCATTCAATGATAATGATATTCGATGCGGTGGAAATGAAATCGGCCAAGTTCGAGTCGAACTCTCACACGAAGGGTTCCGTATCATTAACCGAAAAAAAAACATTATTGTATAGGGCTCCCATACAAGAAACGTGTTATTTACGGTCTTTAATTTTTAATTTAATTTTTAAAATTTGTTGCAATAAAAAAAACACTGAAAATTTCACCTATCTACCTATTACGATTCTTGAGATACAGCTCGCTGACAGACAGACGGACGAACAGACGGAAAGACGGACGGACGAAAAGACGGACGGACAGCGGAGGCTTAGTAATAGGGTTCCGTTGGTAACCCTTCGGGTACGGAATCCTAAAAACAGATACAGATTTTTTATGGTGGCCAATAAAAGAGTTATGTTAGTAAACGATCAAAGTTAAAATGCCGTAAAAACAATACTTTCGCTCATTGTTTGATGCTTTAGCCGCGATCGTAAACTTGAAACAAATTGGTTTTAAGGGAGATCGATTTTGGTTGATTTCACGTAAGAACTTTTGTAAATTTTAACGAAACTGTCTAGACATAAATTTACCTTGATGGTATGCCTTCAATTACAGATAAGGTAAAAGTCACTAACCCATCTTCTATAGATATAAGATTTATCTCCTACTCTTTATTAAACTTAAAGCTACGGGAGATGAAATGGATAATAGACTATTTTTACTTCATTGAAGAATCTGCATGAATACGAAGCGGTAAAGGTCGTGAGTTCAAGACCTGCTCGCTTGAACTGTTAAGGTTTTGCTCCCAATAAGCTTTTCATAGATTGTGACTTTATTTAGATTTTTGTAACTTTTTTGGTATACATTTACCTCCTTGGCTTCACTGTACAAAGGCTTAACAAAACCAGTTTTGTAGTTTTAAAATTCAAAGTTCTTCCGAATGCTTGCATCTCCAGTTTCTATAATTTGATTCGCCTTTCAATTAACCTACTTTGCCAATTAACTATCGCTGAACATATGTTGTTCAAACTTCAGTTTATTACCATTGTGTGCGATAATTTCCACTAGTTCGTAGAATTTCCTATCGTCTCCAGGGCATTAATTATCACCCAGTAGGATTATCCGCCATCTTGGATTCATTAGTATTAGAAGCTTTACAGATAAATCGTTGACTAATTAAATGTCTATTAAACACAATTGTAAGGACCAATCATTTTGGTAGCACAAATTGTTTGTGTTCTCCTTCAGGTAGAATTTCAAGTTCAAGGTGTGAATTGGTTTTCCTTATGACAACTCTATCAGCAATATTTTGTTTAAGTTTGATATTTTGTACTTTTGCAGACACGTTTCATTTATAGACTATGGAAACTATAACCACCCGCACTCATAAAATTATAATGAGAAATCCCAAAATGGAGTGATGGATGAGACAATTATAGTAGGACACCTATTTTACCCAATTATAAACAATCAAGCCCTCATGATTCCACTTCTCCTGTGGAAAGACAAACCGTTGTTTATTTTCACACATACTATTTTAGAAATATGATAATTTAATAGTTGTTGAAATATTATTCTTGTTCTAATTTAGGTGCGTTAACATCTTGGACAGTGTCAGAAGTGTGCAATCTCGATGCCAGCTGCGGAATCCCTGACCTATTTTATTTTACATCACATAACGAATGCTGATGTAGATAGTTATGTAAGCACTAGAATAAAATTATCTTTACCAAGTAAATAGTTTTCTTCTTTCATCTAGCGCAAGTTATCCATCTTTTTCTAAGTAACGCCCACAAATATTGTTTGTACAGTAAGACTTTCTTTTTCATATGAATCAACAAACATCAAAGTAATCCCAAATTAAATTGTCTTCTTTACCCATATTAATAACAGTAGGTTTCGTTCCTACTTGTATATTTGTTAATAGTGTTGAAGCATTTTTAAACACAACTAGCCAAAATGGCTGCACATGCCTACCTACTTCAGATTTGATTTCTAGGATTCAGATTTGATAGAGCTTTAACTACACAGTTAAAGCCATATCAAATCTGAATCCTTTTAACAAAAAGGATTCAGATTTCATATAGCTACAACTATACATGTTAACGGTATTAATTCTAAGCCAGATGTCAGTATACTATTTAAAGGTGACACGTCAACTGATCAACTTGTGTCATACGAGGATAAAGTTGACAACAATGATAATGTAGGTGGTCTCAAGTGATTTGGGCGTTACTGTGATGACAATGACACTTGGGTGGCTACATGTTCCGTGGCCTGTTTCAACTAATCAAGAATCAAAAAGTGAGTGTAGTGTTATAGCAATATTTTTATTTTTATGATTAGTTTTGAGTTCTTAATTCTCTGCATGACCGTTATTTTATGAATATGCAAATAGCAAATAAAATCTTCTCAGTTACGTGCAACTCTAATTTATTATAATTATCTAGTTACTTCCCAGAATTTAGCGTTGAAATTGAATATTTATTACACTCCAGCTCTCAAAACTTACTCCTCACACTATCCTTATTCTAGAATCAGTTTGGAAGTACGAGAAAGTAGGTGATATGTATTTAGATTCTTGAGGAAATAAAACTAAGATATTACTGTTCACACGTTGGTGAGAGGTACATCTGTTTCTATGAATATATGAATCGCATATAAGCGTACTCTACTATTTTTCAATTTTCCGTGACAATAGGCTCCATGAATGGATAAGTCATTACCATATGTGTTCGCTTTCTATATTGATAATACAATTGTGGATGTGAAAAGCCCATAATGGAGATTCGAAAAGCGTTTTTATTATGTTCCTTGTATGTTTTTCTGTAGATTAGATTTGCCTGCCTTTTAATTCGAATGCGAACTGGTCAAAATGTAGGTATTAATAAATATGATGTGTTGTTAAATGTGTGTGTGTGTGAATGTGATGTTGATTTTTACAACAGCCAGCGAAGTCATCTTCATTACTTTACTTGTTGTAACTAACACCTCAGCTGTCTTCATCAAACTTTTGACCTTATGAGTCTTTTGGGGTGTAAATGGAGATTCTTTGTCATCAAGCCCTAGACCACACATATTACATCCATTAGGTCAAACTTTATGAAGATGAATACCTTCCCAATATTTTTCCCATGTCATTATGACACAAGTGCTGCAATAACAGTACCTACTCCAAATTCACTTCAAAACTGACTCAATAGTGAAACCCCAAATCACATAACATTCATTCGAAACGGCGATAAAATGAAAAAAAAACTTCCCAATTTTCACTTCACGTAGATAGAATTCCCACAAAAAGGGCTATAATAATAATAAACGCATCATAACACTATAAACGTAGCTGTAAACGACTTTTTTCAACTGCACTAACGTTTTTAGTTGCTTCGAACGGCTTCTTTGACGATTATTCTCGGGTATAAGAATTAAATTGGGTTGGATGGACAAAAAAGTATGAATGGAAGACTTTTTTGTAACGGTCACGCGTTTGCTCCCGCCTACGGAAGTCCATCGATATTTTTAAAATTTCCTACAACTTAGTACAATAATTATTAACAATATCATGTATAATTTAAGTTAGTGTCACACAAAATAAAAATAAATTATAATAGTAATCGAAACAAAATTGCGACTAGTAACGCCATCTATTGGAGAGTAGCGGTAAATGTTGGCAGTGAACTTTATGACCGACCAACCGGCACGGCAGCGGGCGGCGACCCTTAAAATATTCGAAGAGTCATTGTGGCGCCATCTGGAATCGTGGAGTGAGTGAGAGGTCCAATTAAATATAGTTTTTAATGATTTAATGTTTTCCTACTAGAACCCTAGAAACCGATATTTACTAAATAATATCACATTCATGACATAGGCAATCCATTAAGAAATGGTCTGTCTTTCTGCATAACTATGACAGATATGACCATTATTTTGCTAATAGTGTATTATGTAACAATATTTTTTGCTGTGCCTTTACAGGGTCTACAACGGCTCTTAGCTCTAAATAAATGAATATGAATAAGAATATTTAATCACCCCAACTATGTCTATCGACTACACTGAATTACACCTCAGTAGCCATATTCCAGGAAATTTGAATGACGCCTAAATGGCCTACGTTCCACATTCATCTCTTGATTAGTCGATCAGATTCTAGGCTTCTAATATAATGCTTCGGTTCAAAAAGTAATTCGATGTCTGAGGTTGAATCAAGACTTGGAATTGGATGGGGTACTGGAACTTTTTGTTTGGCTCGAAAGATTTTGATTCAACTTTGATTATGAATATACCTAGTCACTGATGTAGCTACGGTCTATTTATCATTTTGATCGAAGTGACATACGTCCCATATGCGTTCCTCGCCCCTTGATTACCATACCTACACTGAAAACTGTTACAAACTAATTACTCCGAATAATTATTCAAATTGACGGACTAATAATTCATACGTAATTTGGTGATAATTATCGGAATTACAGAGCGGAGTCTAGTATCGATCCGTCACTCGAATCGGTCAGTTGACCGAACAATAAATTAGGACCAACAAGATCTATTTAAACTTGCACAAGACTCGAGGTTCTTGTGTGACAAATTTGGCACGACCTCTGTGACACACATCATTTAGCCCGAAGTCATGGTTTCTGGGTGTAATGGGAGGGGGTGGGAAGGTCTCGTGAAGATGGTCGATATCACAGTGCTGTCTGGTGTCGGCAATCTGCAGCCTGTGACACTAGAGATTAGCCGGGGCAACGCGTGCGCTGTCAATCACTGCGCCTAGCCCTTGCGATGAGACGATCACACATGCTTGAACCGGAGAGGAATCTGGGATACGACAAAATGGCCGCCCTTTTGGCGGGAACGTATTGTCATGAGCTAAATGTGGGTTCTCCATTGTAATCGTTGATAGGATTTTTTTAGTAACATTTTTAATCTTCGTATTTACACTTATGGTGTTAAAGGACTAATAGATTTAATAAAAAGAAATAGGTTCGACTATTGTTGGGTTGATTAAAACCGTAATCGAATTCGCCCACAACAACTGCAAGTTACTGTAATAAAATTATCAATCACAAATATAAACAATGCATTGCTGTACAGTTACGAAACAAACTCCTAATATGATGCACTCAATTAAGGTCAGTGAAGGGCCTTGCATAAAAATTACATAAGAAAAAACTCGAAGAGAACATTAATCGTATGACAAACCCATCCATATCAGTACATGAATTATGTAAAGTTCGAAAGCCTATAATCCGTATAAAGAAGTGACACGGACTGGACAAAAAATGTATGATGACCAATCGTGGCGACAGTTACAAATGTGAGTTCTTAAAGGCGCATTCATGAGTGCAAGAGCTTAAAGTAGGGATCAATAAGTGAAGAACCGCATCGAAAGTGTGACAATACAGAACAACAATTCGAATGTAAAGTTAACGTTCAACAGAGTTCAAGGATTTCCATAATACTCACGTAAATTGTTTATTCAGTGGCTTTTCATATTTTCTTTCAAGAAAATTATAGTGAACTACCTACTTTTAAACCTTTTGTCAAATGGTTTTAGTATGTTTTTTTAAAAGACCACGATTAGGTTAGTCATCACGGTACTGTAGAACAATAATCGAGGAATTATGTCCAAGGATATGTCCAATAAACTAACAAATATGACTCTAACAGTTACTGATGGATTCATGATTGTATTTAACGTTAAAGAAAAAAAGAGCGCGAACCTTAACCATTCTAGCGTGTACCTTTGATATAACACGGTCGATTTACGAAGTCGTACAGTCTCAAACGTGTTAAAGAAACAAATGTGCTTCTCATTCTGTCAGGATAAGACCTCTGAACGCGAACTATTGTTGCGGCTTTGATTAAGAGTAATGGGCCGAAGCGAGCTGTATTCAACGCAGACCTTGTTTAAAATGGACTCTGTTTATACTTCTGTCAATTCAATGTCAATATAGAAATGCGAAACTCCAATAAAATTGGTTTCTTTATGGCAACATTTATTGAATCCAGCACGAGACAAAAAATCTTATTCCGTAGTTGGATACAGATTCATTACATGGGGTTCATTTCTTAGTAATTTGTGGGATTGCTGCTTATGTACTCACAAAAAATTGCGACATGAGTTCAGAATAATTAGGTTTTGTGATTCTGCGATATTACCATTATTGTTCCTGTTGGTATATTTTGCTAATGTTCGTTTAGTCTCATTCTTATTTCAAAAGATCTAAGCAATACATTTATTTGTTCATACCGTGTTACCCAGCTAATGGGTTGTGGAGGTCTGGTAGGCAGCCGCTCCACGTAAAATACTGGTATTCGGCTGAATCCGTTTTGACTGGAAGCCGACCCCAATATAGTTGGGAAAAAGCTAGGCAGATGACAACTGGATCTTATTCGTGCGGTACTAACACCTAAAGTTATAATCGTTCCTAGAATCCCATCGTGAAAAGAGACCGTAAAAAAATAAGATTGTCACCATACCACGGGTATATATTTAAAAAATCCCCGTACAAGCCGATGCTGCGGGGCGTTTATCAAAACTGTCCGGACGTATCGCCGCATGTCCGAAACGTCCCCACACTAATGCGACTCGTGTTTCAGTATCCCGAATTCGCCCAGAATTTACTAGTTTTCTTTTTTTTTTGTTCCAACAGTTGGACGGCGATAACGCCGGACAGTCGGTTGTCCGAATTAAAATCTCGCTCTGGGCGCTTGTACGAAAAATGTGTCACTATTTTAAGCTAAATTAAGTCCGTTGTTTCTACGGTATTTTTATTTTCTGATTTGAATTTCTTGTTTTTTTTTTTGCTTGTGTATTTTTATTAAAATAAAGTAAGCAGACGTCTCCTCTTTAACGGAAATTCAGTGTCGTAAATAGGGTACCGCCCGAACGTCATTGTAAAAAACACGGAACCCTTACTCACTCGTATGTCTGACTGTCTATTTTATCAGGACATTCCGAAATGAGTAACGACGTCACGTGAAAGCCAGTTCGAAATTGTCGGATATTTCCAAAAATTTCGGCCGTCTGGGATCCATTCCGGTCCATCTCCCGTAAGCGATAATTCATACAAAATTATGGACTGACAATTGCCGTCGACGAACAATGCCATGCGAGCTACTCCCAAAACGTGTGCCCCACTAAAGGCACACGCTATATATAGCTATATACAGTCGGTTACATGTAGGTGGTTCATAATTAATCGTTTTGGTCTAGTAGGTGGGTAACGTACCTATTAATGATGGATGAGAGGAACTAAATTGATTGTTGTGTCGGCTAGGTTATATAATAGAAATAGTATTCAATGACTTTGTCCTTAAGTTGGTTTAGATATTTTCAGTTCCTATTTTAGTCAGTACCTTACCGTAGCTGTTTTAATGGCTAACCTGGTTTTAAATTTTATCTAACCTCTGTAGAAAAACACCAAAAGCCAACAGCGTATTTCTTCAACTCAATTTCCAACGGGCTGAAACGGAGTAACCTCAAAACATATCGATCGCCAGCAATCGGTGACACGATTCCAACACAATTTGTCATAGGAGGAGCGTTTAAGCCGAGACAAACTGACACCCGGTAAGCCGTAGCCCGTAATGACTTTCAAAACAAAATTTTGCGCGGTATATTCGAGACATTAGCTCATTACTGGGTCTAATTATGTTATTGTGGCGACACATGGCGCTCGCGGCTGACTTGACGACGAGTAGCAGTTTATTAACCTTTGGCAAGTCGATGAAATTGTTACGGTTAGTTGTTGTTCTTGTATGAGCGAGTTACATAGCTCATGTCGCCTGCAATTTGGTTTTCGGGATTTCTCTAAATTGTAAGGGCCTTTTACAGGATGTCCGTTTAGCCAGCCACTACTTACTGAATAAATTCAAAACGGAGCAGAATTTGTATGAAATTGGTTGGCAATTAGAATCGTAGGTGGTGAAAAGGCCCTTATGCCTCGTTTATCTATCCATTAACGCTATTTGTCATAACGCCATTGGTTGGTTTGTGGTTAGTGGTCAGATAAACGACCGATAACAACTTCAGAAACCGGGAAGACATTTTCTTCACTAGACTCATCTTAATCAAAGTGACAGAAGGATTTTTTCCGTTGTCATGGCGACTGACTAGAAGATGTTTCCTCTAAAATAATTTAGATTACAGGCCCATATGTTTCAAAACAGTTTCCTATCATCTATATCACATCACATCACACCTCACACTAATATTATAAAGGCGAATGTTTGTGAGTGCGTGTGTGTGTTTGTTACTTCTTCACGCGCAAACGGCTGGACCGATTTAGATGAAATCTGGTATAGAGATTGTTTGAGTCCCGGGAAAGGACACAGGATAGTTAGATAGTAGTTTTATCTCGGGAGTATGTTCCCTTGGGATAATTTTCGACATTCACTCGGGCGGAGCCGCGGGTGACAGCTAGTTGCTGAAGTGTTTATTTGAACGCGCTAATCTCTGGAACTACCAGTCGGATTTGGAAAAATCCTTTTTATATGATAGCTACATTCATGAGGAAGGCTATAGGCTATACAGGAACGGAAAACACCTACGGAAACAGAAAAAAAACGGGATATGCGCGTACGAAGCCGCGTGCAAAAGCTAGTTTCATATGTTTACGTTAGAAAATGTTCGAAAGCGACAGAGACTAATCACAAACGCCTATTTAACAAGACGTAACATTCTATTTAAGAACCAAACATCTCTCCAAATAGACTTAATCCTTTTCTAACTTCAACATCCCGATATCTCGACAGTAATAATCCCACATGTGCGTCACTTATCAAGGCAGTGTGTCTTAAACACGACTTAAAATAATAAAGTAAGAACTTTGCGTGCGTACGGGCCTCGTAAGCTTAAACTTGTTCAACTCCGCTTTACGTCCTGTTTGTATGTGTATAGTGTGTTGTTTATAACTGAATTGTTAGTTGTTTGCGCTTTGAGATTCCGAATAATGGGATCTGAAATGCGTGGAGGATGGTGCGGAGCGTTGGAGCCTAGACCTCTTCCCAGAAGGGCTTCAACTGACAGATTTTAGTCATCGGTCTGTTGTCAGTCCTTCGAAGGAAACCCTCGCTACACGTATTTTATGCCAATTCACGGTCTACACTCAAAGCTTTTACGTATGCGTGAAAATCGAACTATCAGAGTCTACGAAGTTAGTTTTTTGCTACGAATATTCGTAGCAGCGCTACGCTTTTCGTAGACGTGACTCTAGGATTATATCACTAGAATAGACAAATCTTTTACGTAACGTAGATACGTTTTAGGAAATCTTAGTATTGGATTATGAATGTAGACTTATCGAGGGTCGATATGCTAATATTTACTTCAATACAGCGTATTCAGGTGATAAATATTTAAATTTTCTTACAATGCAAAACTACTGAAATTCAAATACAAAAATCAACTTGAAACAAAACACTGCTTTCCTCAGTAAGGCCGTACATTTCCGACCACTTATTTACGATAGGCTTCGGTCCGTTCACAACCTGCAAGGGTTTCAGTCATTATTTCAGACGGGATTAAGTGGTTTCTCCAAGGGGTGGCAAGAACTGTCACCGTCCATCAAGAATTCGGGCATCGGACGGAATTTCTAAAGGCCTGTTAAGATTTTTGGCTTTTGTTTATTTAAGGAACCCGTAAACCCGTTGTTAGAGGACGCTCGGGTTTCGGATTTCGACGGATATAATTGAAATACAATTGTTTCTTTGACCAACTTGACGACTCCGGTTTTTGAAGAAATAGAATATTTTTTTGTGAGGTTTGAGCCGTGAGTGGTTGACAGTTGTATATATTTTTAAACTAGTCACTGTAACCTATATAAAGCAGAATATGTTTAACTCAAGATATTATTACAATAATATATCACGACACAAAAGTGACAACATGTGTTCACCGTACTAAACTCGTTTCAACTCTGCCAAACTAGGCTGGGAAAAATATGATCACCACCATTTAAAATAAATATTAATTAAGTACTAGAGATTATACTAAAACCCATTAAGCCATATTAAATGTTAGTTGTGTACGATAAACAGTCGTTAACATTAACGATTACACTGCAGGCCCGATTAACTTGATCACTTTTACAGACAACGATTAAACTAAATCTCGCGCACATTTGAAACCAATTAGGGAATTGATGTGTTATTGAATTCGTTTTTTTATTTAACACTTGTGTTTCATTTAATTGGGCTTCTATCGAACAGATACTAATCATAAATTCATGGTTTCATCAAATATAAAATTCGTTGTATTTTGGCCTGTAGTCACAGTAGTTTTATTGATAATCACAGAAAAACCTACAGTGTTGGTGATAAAATATTCATATTTACAAATGAGAGCCGATAAAATTTTTATATTCATTTTACAAAACAATTTACTCAACAGTTTCAATTTAGTTCTGATATCTTTTGAAATTGAGGTATTAGCCATTCTTATTTAGACATAATTTAGACGAACAGCTGTTTATTTGCAAGTCTATTCAACTTCAACGAAATTATTTTAAGACGATGTAGGTGTCAAATTATAATTCTGTCTTATTATTCTTGAAATTGTTTCGCTTGTCATTTCGTTTTAGCGAAAATTTTCACATTCGTCATGTCTGTGTTAAGATACTTATGAAAACTTGCGATGTTATAGTACTTAAAATTAAATTGAGAAATTTTAATTAATTAAGTACGTAGACAACCTTGACAGCATTTTGAAGAATGTCTTTTAATGTTGAGTACTATTTAAAATTAAAGAATAAATTCGTAAGGTGACTTTCATATACGATAAGCAAATAATATGGCTTTAATTGTAGCGTGTTTTTTTACCTTACGACTATGTGGTTTACTAACAAAGCTGGTTTTGTTTCATGACAATAATTAACCATAAACTTTATTAAATACTAGTTGTCGCCCGCGGCTCCGCCTACGTTTATGTCGAAAATGATCCAAAGGGAAAATACTCCGAGGATAAAAATAACCTGTGTTATTCCAGACTATAATCTACCTCTGTGCCAAATTTAATTAAAATCCATTCAGTACTTTTTGCGTGAAAGAGTAACAGACATCCATACATACAAACTGTCGCGCTTATAATATTAGCAAGGAAAGGATAAATAGCGTTGAATAGTAAAACATTTTAAACTTTTAGTTTACATAAAAGCCCTAACACCTATTATAATATACCCAAATTGAAGTTGCCATTCACAGTAATATTTTTGAGGCAAGTCATCGCCAGCAGCGGGAAGTGAAACAAAAATAAAATATTTATTACTGCAGCATGAAGTGAGCCATTAACTTGGCCCCATTTGTACCGCGTAATGATCAAAGTGAATTGTAGATAAAGTGTAATTGCTTCCATGTGCTAGATACATTGTTTTTGTACTATTTTCGGTGCTCCCTAATGTAAAACGTTATCGAATTATGGTAATTTTGACCTTATTTTTTTAAGGTCTTTGATTTATAAAACATGTAGGTATCTTAGTTTTTTTCGCCAATGGGTTAGGCAGAGGTTTCTTGATGTCAAATGTGTTACAAATTTTAAACTGAGTTTCACTTCTCCGTTAGGTTACTCATAATTTAACATATGACTTTTGAATTATTTTTTTTTTTAATTTTTGAATTTATACTTTTTTTAATCCCACCACTTCTCTATTTTTCTAACCATGGTGTGATTTTGAATTAAAGAACATTTTCCTTCTTTAATCCAAATTTTATTATTAATAACGATCTGACTTGTCTGCCTTCGCACTTGTAGCCAGTATACTTTTCTTTTACACTTTTTCTTGTAGAGTAGTTTTCGTAGAAATTCACCCTGTCTTTGTAGGGATGCAATTGGATTTTTGCTATCTAATCTAAGCTTTGACGATGTAATCAGCGCAAACTGAGGTAGCAGCTTAATAGCTGGTTTAGCATAACGATACTTATCTTTACAAGCTCGTTTTCAGTTGAAGGTTGAGCGAAATTGGTTAAGACTTCTCTTTCACACCCCTTCGAAACGTTGTCTTGGTTTTGGTCGATTTGAAATCGTATACGGTAAAGGTTCCCACCGACAATGCGATGACGCGTTTTGTGACGCGGAAATTGTTCTGACATTGCACTTTAAAATAACAAGTTCCATAAAAAAGCCTTTATGTATATGAAAATACGTTTTCCAGCCTAGTCTAGTGTAGATTCTATAAGTGGCTTGAAAAAACAAACAGTCTCGAAACAGGTAATATTAACTAGCTGCCACCGCGGCTCCGCCCGTGTGAATGTCGAAAATTATCCCAAAAGAACATACTCCCGGAAAAAAAGTAGACTATGTAGTATTCCAGACTATAATCTACTTCTGTGCCAAATTTAATCAAGGTTCGTTCAGCCGTTCTGACGTGATTGAGTAACAAACATGCATCCAAACATCTAAGCTTTCGCATTTATAATATCAGTAGCTATATATGTAACTGGCTAACACCAGTAAAGTGAACAACAACGAAAGTTAAAGGAGTTTCGTAAAGTACCTATGCAAACACGTTACTCCATCAGGTACTGAAACAATATACCAATACATTTGTACACCAAAAGCGTTAATTAAAAAGCCCCCTTTCACTGAAAGGCGAGCCCAACAATACCGCGTTCTCGATTATTGAAGATTAATTATTGTTATACTAAAACCACGCACATAATTTTATTAATATCAGATTCCACGGAAATAATGCGTAATTCGACCTATGAAAATATTTATAGGGCTGCCTAAAATGCCTTGTTATTAAACGAGATATGAATATTCCGATATTTAAATAGGTATACGGTTGGCAACCGCTGAACATAATGAATCGTGTGATGTACGATATTAATAACATTTTTGTCATTTTTCGGTGAAGGCTCGTCGATATTTATGTAATTAGGTATTCATGCCCTTTGAGGTTATCGGTAAATACGGATTCTGCTACCGGAATTTTCATTTGTATTTTTATATTTTCATGTCAAAAATGAGTAATATATTTTGAAGGCACATATGAGGTGATGCCGGAAGAAAGCAATATTGGGAGAAGGCTCTTGGATCACAAGTTAATAACCCAGTACATGAGTCCGACACTGCACACAATTTGGTTGTAGCCCATTCTTACGTAAATAAAAATTGTTAGTATTAGTTCTTCCAAGTTCAACCAAAGTTATCATAGTTCGAAATGGCCTTAACCTTTTGAACGCCACTGTCACGTATACATGACAAGATTGACAAGCAAGCGCGTGCCCTGTACGCCAAACGTCACAAATATGTGACAAAAAGTTCGGCGAATTTGTGGCTTGGCGTCAGGGGCACGCCGATGCGTTTATGCTCTGGCGTTCAAAAGGTTAAACAAAAACGCCAACTTTAAAAGTGAAGACGCCATTTAAAAATTATGTGAGGTCCCTGTAGAAACATACTCCTACACCCTCAATTGCTAAATGTCCTAAGTAACAGATGGTCGGCCCATTTCTCCTAGTTGCATATAAAGCTGCCTCCAAGCCTGGCTAACGATTATGAATGACGTCCATCGTCCCATTACGAACTAGGGACTACGATAGATCTCTTTTATAGGAAAATGGAGCGATTGACATTATTCTTTACATACTGGTCGGGCTATATTCATGGCAGCAATATGAACAGAATCTTGTAGGTGACTCCGCCTCATCATATTTTCACAGATCGTGGCTAAACAATAACAGCCGCACAAGTCGATTTTCAAGGTTAAGCAACGCTTGCCGAGGTCGGTCTGTGGATGCGTGACCATCTTAACATACCAAGATTCCTCCGTGTCTCGGAAAGCATGTTAAACCGTTGGTCCCGACTGTCATTTGGAGATCTTTGAATCTTTGTCAGAAGCCAGAAAATCTGACACCAGTCTTACCAAGAAGTACCGTGTAACTTTTTGATACGAGGGTAGTCCCAAGTAAGACACAAAAAATTTTGAGCTCTTAAATTATTAATTCGAAAAATTATAAAAAACGATTTTTAAATGAAAAAAAATATTTAACCTAGTACATTAACCTCTGGTGCACTCAGTCAGTTCATCAACTCTCCTTCACAACACTTCGGCCTACACTGCCAGCACTGCACTTCACTACCATGGACTTATACACCAAATTGTCAAGTTGTGTGGAAGAACTCTCTTCAACATTTGCGTCGAGGATGTCACAGTACGAGGAAGACTTAAAGAATGCCAGTGGAGAAGCATCACACAAGTCAGTAGCCAGTCTGTCCAAGGANTTCCAAGGACTTTATCGAGTTCAAGGGACTTATGTGGAAAACCTTGAGTGCTTTGAAATCCCAGATGGAGTTGCTTGTCGTGGGGCTGGACAGACATGAAATGGCTTCCCGTGCTAAAGTTCTCCTACTGCATGGCTTAAAAGAGGACAAGGACGCTGACCCTAGCACTGGTCTCCTTAAAATATTATCGGAGCATCTGGAAATGAAAAATGTCCACCTGAAAGACATAACAGCCTGTCACCGCCTCGGAAGCAACACCAGCAAACCTCGTCCCCTTTTGGTTCGCCTTGAAAGCCGCCTAGTACGGAATGAGATGTGGCGAAATAAGACCAAATTGAAAGGGTCCGGTCTGACGCTGTCCGAGTTCCTCACTAAGCCCAGGCATGACATTTTTATGAGTGCTCGGAAGTACTACGGGATACATAAGTGTTGGACGTCTGAGGGAAAGATTGTCATCCAGGTCGCCGATGGTACGCGACGGAAGATCGAGTCTGCTTTGGAATATCGAGAACTGGTAGCTAAGTTTTCCGTTGCCGAGTCCATAGCTGTGACATCAAAGCAAGTGCCCGAGAAGAGAACACGCAAGCCAGCAAAATGATGGTACTTCTTCACGACTCTGCCAATTCTATATGTGTATAGGTATATATAATTTTATTTTTGAATGTCGGTCACTCGATTTTTGTTTTGTACTTTATTTCGTCGTGTTGTTTTGACACATGCCATGTAAATGNTCCGGTTTGACTGGGAGCCGACCCCAATACAGTTGGGAAAAGGCTGGGCAGATGATGAGTCTTATTTGCAGCAGATATTATATTGAGTGTTGTAGTAAAGTTTAAATGGTTGGATCTATGGTAGGTGCCAAATAAAGCAATAGCGATCGTTGCCCTCACCTGTCTTTATTCTATTCTTAATTTCAAAAACTAAAATAAAGATGTTAACCTGTCCTGCCTCGACATCTATCGTGAACCTTTTTCTAGTAATGTAAACCGATTCATAATTCTAATACAGCAAGGTCAATGTACTTTATAATAAAGTAAAAAGCTTTTCTATCATAATTGCCGTATAATATTATCAGCTTTTTGTTTTATGAATATGAAATCATCAAATGATTTCTTCCGCTCTGGGTGGAGCTGGGCGTGTCAGACTCTTACTGACTAAAACCCATCCGTGTTCCTTCTAAAGTTTACGTTCCAGGGCCGCGGTGGTTCTTTCGAACAAATTCCGCAACCCTGGCAGAATATTATCAGCTTACAAGGTAAAATAGCACAACATTCTACAAAAAAAAAACTTGCATGCATTTCGTGAGCTATAGTGATGGATCTCCCTAAACTTGTTATTCTGTTTACTACAAACAAGGGCGAACGTCATTAAACAAACAACACACTATAGTTCTTAAACTCGATGCGAAAACCTTAGGATTTTACCACTTAACTTTGCCGCCAGTGTATGTAGTGTTCAATATCAAGTTACAAGTAAGCGAGTACACTTGAGGCCACGGATAGCCCGTTTAAGTGCACGGACTAAAGTGACACGCTACCAAAGCGAATAAACTTTGTGGATGGTATTTCATTTAGTGTAACTATTATGTAGTTTTTCTTTGTAACTTTTCTTTGCGGTTGCCTATTTTTTGTCGAATGAAGTCTAGTTTATTTTGTCCTTCAGTGTACGACGGGGCTGATATTGGAATGGTGGTAAGGGCTATATTTTATATTTTCATTTATTTGCCATCCAGTTTAATTGTTACATATTCCGGAATAACTTTTCTAAAGAATATAAGTTCAGGGAAATGGGTTATATCGCTAAGTAGCAGCTATTTTATTTAACGTAGAATTTGTGATAATAGTTTAGGTATTTACCGCGGTCGATGTTCTATAAATCGGGGACGTGGTCCAAGTTAAAAGGAAAGCTTTTGGTAATTAACTAAATAATTGTTACAAAATAATTGACGTTGTTGACTTCACCATTATCCTTTGGCATATGTATTTTTACTTATACTTTTGTGTCTCAAACTCTTAACTCAGTAGTCTTTATTTGATGAATTGGTCCACAATGGGCTTACTATAGTTGAAAAATACTACTAGTTTTATGTGCTCAGTAGTTGTTCATTTTTAAATCCGTAGATTGCTTTCATCGTTATCGGTTAAAGTTTTGTATTTAGTTGTAGAAAGGTAAAAATATAACGTTAAAAATATCAGTCCATCCCACAATGCAAATTCATATAACCATCGACAGCCTTCCAAAATTATCTAATACAATAAACCCAAAACTTTACAACCCTCGAAAATTATTCACAGAACGACGGCCAAACATGAAATCGAACAAAGCCCAAATTAGTTCTCTTAGATCGAAAACCGCGTCTCAAGGACATCACTATTAACATGTCACCACGTCTACCAATAACACTTAAACGCGTAGTTTTATAGCGCTCACGTGGAAGCTAAGCTGAGCTGAGCTTATTACTTAAGCCATATCGTAAAAGCTTACCGCAGTAAAGTACACAACTTACCCTCCGGTGTACTGTAAATTTACGATGCATGCGCCGTGAGAATTTTGTTACGCCTTAACCGAGTGTGGATTTGGTGCAACGATTTTTAGCGCTGCTGCTTAGGGTTAGGGGTGTCGAGTTTTTTGGCTGAAAGCACTGTTTGGTGTCTCTGTGTTTGTCTTTCTTTGATAGTACAGTGTGATAAACTGATGACGGTAGGTATTTTTTTATACGTTATGCTATATGGAAATTATACCTATTTAGTGACGTGTTACTGTTTTTGGATTTGGTGCAACGATTTTTAGCGCTGCAGCTTAGGGTTAGGGATGTCAAGTTTTTTGGCAGGCAGTGTAAGTTGCAGAGCACTGTTTGGTGTTTCTATGTTTGTCTTTCTTTGATATTACAGTGTGATAAACTGATGACGGTAGGTACTCTTTTTATACGTTATGCTTTATGGAAATTATACCTATTTATTGACGTGTTACTGAGTTTGGATTTGGTGCAACGATTTTTAGTGCTGCAGCTCAGGGTTAGGGGTGTGGTTTTTTTGGCAGGCAATGTAAGTTGAAGAGCACTGTTTGGTGTTTCTATGTTTGTCTTTCTTTGATATTACAGTGTGATAAACTGATGACGGTAGGTACTCTTTTTATACGTTATGCTTTATGGAAATTATACCTATTTATTGACGTGTTACTGAGTTTGGATTTGGTGCAACGATTTTTAGTGCTGCAGCTCAGGGTTAGGGGTGTGGTTTTTTTGGCAGGCAATGTAAGTTGAAGAGCACTGTTTGGTGTTTCTATGTTTGTCTTTCTTTGATATTACAGTGTGATAAACTGATGACGGTAGGTACTCTTTTAATATGTTATGCTTTGCGGAAATTTTACCTATTTAGTGACGTGTATCTGAGTTTGGATTTGGTGCGACGATTTTTAGCGCTGCAGCTTAGGGTTAGGTGTTTCGAGTTTTTTGGCAGGCAGTGTAAGTTGAAGAGAACTATTTAGTGTTTCTAAAAATATGCAGTATTTTTTATATGCAGTATGATAAAGATAGTTTCCTTGTGACATGTGCCTTATGGGCGTTGTATTTGGTTTAATACATATTAACCCGGTGTGAATTTTGTGCAATGATTTTTCGATGCAGATTTAGGGTAGTTTTATGATTGCTGATATTTAATTAATAATTTGATTCTATAAAAAATTAATTATTTAAGTAGTCAATTTTGTCACACCTTACATTAATCGAGAGTAAAGTTGTAGTTAGAACAAAAAACAATTTTAAATTCGTAGTAGATTTAGTTCTATTAATATAATCTATCATTTAACATTGTCTACTTCAAAATAATTAAATGGAACCAAATACCCAAGATTTCTCAAAATTCAAATCGAACGCAGCAAAACCAGACAGTTGAAAATTCGTTATAATCCGTCAGGTGGCAAGGTATTAAAACATAATATCATCCACGTTTAATAAACTTTAATCATATTCAAAGCTAAACTTACATTGAAACGTCACCTCGTCGTCCTTCTAAACCTCGTACAGTTAAGTAAAACGCTCTAAAGTTTTATCATTTAAACTGAGTGAGACAAAATGTTATAATATGCGACACAGACTTTATCTTTTCGCTTGGAACCACACATCTGTAACACTTAAAACTCTACACCGATTCTTTAAGTTAAAGCTGCGAGTGTGAACGAAGCGTAAGTTCGTCTTAAAGGATCTTACTTCGCACGTGAACTTACTTCGCGTAAGACCTTGGAAATCTTGGGACTTGAAAACACATGCACAAACGTATGGTCAAAAATAAATGAAGATTGAAAACATTCGAATTTAGAATGTCATGAAAAACCACCATTTTGATAATGTGCACAAAAATATATCTGCAAAACAAATGAAGGTTGAACATATTCGAACTTGTGAGTGCCATACCAAACCACCATTCAATTTAAATACCATATCAAAAATATCTATATAATAAAAAGAGAAAACAAAAGACGATTAAACAATCGGAATTTCGA
Organism: Mamestra configurata; assembly: GCA_002192655.3. Lineage (NCBI taxonomy): Eukaryota > Metazoa > Arthropoda > Insecta > Lepidoptera > Noctuidae > Mamestra > Mamestra configurata. The sequence goes on from NDFZ01005193.1 coordinate 288,897, forward strand.
GTATATCAATATCTTCTATGTCTAATGACCATTCACTGTTACTACCATGACCAACATTGGCCATATCCAGCATTTTGCCCGATGCGCTATGGTAAATTATTGTAAGAATCCGGAAACTGATCTTGCAACCCTACTCACGGGGGGATTCGCCACGGTTCGCTGTACAAAATCATCAACCCTAGGCAAACTTTGCACTGTCACCAAAATCATTAGTTGCAAGAAATTAACGGGTTAGAGTAGCTCAAATATCTGGAATCTCGCAGTATCAGCCCAGAGTCCGGTTGATGGCAACAGGCTCACGGCATCGGACTTAAACATGACTGGCAAATTGTGAGTTCCCACTTCTGCTTAACCTTTTGAACGCCAGAGACAAAGCATCGAATGCGCCTGCGTTTTGTGGGTATTACTTTTATATTTTTGTCAAGACACTCGTGCTTGGTTTAAGTCACATGATATTATTAATTAATCTTACTGTAATTATCTTATATTTTTAGTATCTATTTTCACATGCATAACAGACTTGGTTTCCGTACGTCATGTCCTAGACGACCACTGAAAATCAGCGCCGTGCTGAGGGTCCCCTACGGCTTAGCATTATGCTGAGTGAAAGCCCTTTTGCCACAACCACGACATGCATCTACATTATTTATGCTCATATTTTTGTCATTTTTACTCTTATTTAGATTTTAACTTGTCTTTACTAACATAATCTATCTACTATCGTTTAGGATTTAGTTGCAAAATCCACTTATGTATGTATGTCGTTTTGTGGCAATGAAATACTTTTCTTTCTTTTTTTTTCAGAGTATAAACGCATCGGCGTGCCCCCGACGCCAAGCCACAAATTCGCCGCACTTTTTTCACATATTTGTGACGTTTGGCTCACAGGGCACGCGCTTGCTTATTATGTATACGTGAAAATGGCGTTCAAAAGATTAACAATTCGGCCAATACAGGCATGAATGTTAAACCAACATTTGGGACCATCTTAGAAAGAAAGAAAAAAGGGTTTATTTGCGCCAAACATGACCAAAAAAATACAAAAATAATCAGGATTATGCAAGTTAGGAAGATATGTGTCACATCCGTGCAAAAGGACCATCGCTCAGCATAATGCTGAGACACATGTGCGAGACAGAGCCAGAACGCTGGTTTTCAGCGACTGGAGCAGCTTCAAAGCTTTACTGAAAGAAGATTAAAATAATAAAGTACCTACCTCAAAAAAAGGAAAAAAAACATATAAGTACTCCAAAAGCTACTTAAAATCCAATCTCATAACTACGACTATTGTATTATCGTTCCAATTTCAATATAGAAAGGGTATATAACCCTACTCTATAAATAGCAATTACTCACAAACAGCAGTGAATTGAGCCCTTCGCTTGCAGGCATCGCATCAACCTATTTTAGCCCGAGCCCACCTGTATCTGCGTGGGGATGTCCAATACCAACAAGTTGTTCGGGCTTATGATATCAGCTGTTATCTGTCAAATGTGGATGAGTGATCAATGTGCGGAATGGTTTCTGTGATTGGTGTAACTGGGTTTGGGCAAAAGTTTTTGGATGTTAGTTAGTACGTAAATTAATCGAGCTAGATGAATAGAATATGTTGAAGTCACTTAACAACTAGAGCATCTCTGGCAGTTTTTCTTCTTCACGAAAATCAGTTTAAGTGATTACCGTAGCTTTTTTCCTTATACATTCTTCAGATAAGTGGGCAAAAGACATACTTAAAACTCTATATTTATAGGTACGTCAAAAAGCGATAATCCTTTTTTATTATCTCACCTGATGGGAAGCGGTGATGTGGTCGACGATGGAGCACGCTTGCCTAGAAGTAACTATTATTCACTCTTAAACATTCCAAAAATCAAGACAAAACTGCCCGTTTCCTACGAACTTCAACCAATCATAAAAATCATCTTGACTTTTCTCCCTACAGCTAAAAGCCAAGTCTTCATTGTCCATGTACTTCTCCAAAAATCCTTCTCCACACTCCCAATTACACTAAAACATTTGTATAAACCACTTCGAGTATGAACATGACACATGTCGCCTTCAGTACTACGAGAGGTTAAAATCCCTTAATCCTTGGACATGCGCACGTGCGAAGCCTAGGCATTCGGCCTTAAGTGGACACGTTCAGAAGTACATGCATCGTTCCGAGTTGGTAATGCACCCTGGAATCGGTTTTTGTTACACAAAGAGGTTCTTTGGGAATAAATGTATTGGGTGGTTATGCGGTCTAAAGTTTTATTAGTGACATCATAAATAATAATAATAATAAGAAAAACTGGGTCACTGGACTGTGACAGAGTAAAACTATAAATTTTTGCAAAAAATTCACAATGAAATCCAAATTAGTTAGCTCAAAGATAATTTGTCAGTAATAAAAGTTACTTTACTACAAGTAAAACACAGCGTAATTTTTCTTAATTTACAGTATTATTTTAATCTTTACGCTATGAAAACAATTCGTTTAATTCCGTCTCCACAATTAGGCCGGTGTTGAGCAGGAAAATGTCCAATTTTTCAACGGCGACAACACACCGAAAACATTTTTTTTCCCTCTCGTATTTCGTATGCTGGGATAATGACATCCTTATTCTGTGAAAGCCCTAGTTTTGCCTACAGCGACGTTTTAATTTCGCAATGTTCCGCTTCGAAGGGGAGGACAGTATTTTTTCCAACTCCCTTCGAACCGACCGTGACCTACTTATGGCAAAAAAGTTGGAAAGATTCGAGTGACATTTAAGTTGTAATCGGTACATCGAGTAATCGATTTTATTGATTTATCTCCGACGTTGTAACACTTTGGTGGACTGGCTGCCAAGAAAAATGCATGTTGCGTGAGTCAGCTGATTGTTGCCGCCCTGTTTGTCTTGAGAAATAAGGGTAAAGGGTTGTTTTGGTAGCCACATTTAAGTACCTATAAGTCCTTGATTCTTCATCAACATCTATGCAACATTATCAATCTGAGTTTTTAGCTACTGCTCTAGCAAAAAGAGGAAAACGGTAGCAACATACGCATTCCGCTAATACAGTAAATAAAAGTTTTATATATTATGACTTTACAATACGGTATCGAGCAAGTGCATTCAGAACAGTGCCGTACTCTGCAATATTGAAATATCTTGAATATTTCTGCTGCTCAACAATGGATTTATTACATCCAATAACATTTTTAAACTATTTCAGTGCTTTGTTACATAAATATGTCACTTCACAAAGATATTTCTATGAAGTTGTTGAGGCAGTTTCTTCAAATAAACTTGTTTATTTTTTCGAAGTTATCAAAATGTTTCAAGTCCATGCGAATTGTCTCGGAACGCCCCAACACGGCGTTACTTGACATTGCTTTTGTGACCTATTTATCAAAAAGGACCAACAATTTTATCTCGGCATTTCTGTGTACATCCGCCTCCGTTCTCTTGGCTTGTTTACACTTTTTGTATTGTAAATATATCAAGATATTTTTCTGTATTCCGTACCTTTTAATATAAATACATAACTGTTTAGTTGCTGTAAATATTTGCTAGTCATCATTTATTGATGTGTGATTTACTTAGAAAGGTTATGTTTACGGCAAAGATCATTGTCTTTTATGATAAAGATTACTTGCCTAATTCTTAACGTATTAATAAACAAATAGAAAGGAATCAATTTGATCCAAAAAAAATCCACTGCAATGCTGCAAATTCTAAGAAATGGCCCCGAAGATCGGAGTTTAAAAGATTTAAATTCTGCATAAGTGTCTTGTGCCTCGTTAGTCACAGAGCTACCGGCAGAACGCACTCGATCGGGCCCTGACCGGCCGAAATCGACGGCTATCCCGAAAGCGTGACTTCTGCCCCCGGAATTGACGCGAAACGCGGGTGCCAGTGTGGGGTATTGATCGCGGATGCTCGGGCCCACTTCGGACTCCCTCGGCAAAGTTCGACCGACTTCGGCTTTACTTGAGGGTCGTCATACTTGGTGCAGCCACAGGCCGCCGACTATTTGGTCAGTTGGCGTGTCAACTTTACCGGCATCGAGTTGATTGGAACTTTAATTGGGACAAGGTTACCGGATTGAGTTTGAATCAGTTCGCAATATTGTATTATGTATTTGATTATTTCGAATCCACCTGTTAATTTGAAGAGTGTAATGTAAACCTAGGATTTAAATTTAAAGCGATGTCTTTAATTATTATGGACTGTCGAGTATAAATCTTGTGCTTGTTTATTTTGTTTCTTGACTCTATTGATTAAATAACTGTCAAGTTCCATGCAATGTTTATTATATCGTGTTGGGTGGAACAGATGTTTATGACAGCCGATGTAGACTGCGGTGAAATTAATGATTCTTTTAACATTCCTTATTAATAATATTTATAAAGCAAGGTAGTGATGAACTACGTCGTTATTAGGTGGAATTTTATCGAGTAGGATGTCATTTGACTAAGGACTAAAAAATTATAATATAGTAAAATCAAAATCAAAGTTTATGCTTCAGAACGTTCAAGATGATATTAATACTTTTGCCCATTTTGAGGCAGGACAATATTTCTTGTAAAAAAAATCTACACATACAAGTAGGTTGATCCACTCAGAATTTACTTTTACAAGGCTAGTAAAGGATTACGTCAAGAGGATGTAGAGTAGGCGCCAGATAAATGTGCATTTATTGACTTCCTTAATATCAAAAACAGAAATAAAGACATAAAGCTGTCCTGAATCGACTTCTATCGTGATCCTTTACGTTTTCCAGTAATGAAAAACGGTTCATAATTTATTGTTCTGGTATCTACGAAGGGATATTAGGGAAAGGTCAATGTACTTTGTTGCAAGTTTATCCAGTGCCTACCGTAGGCAGCATGTCTAACTAATAATAACGACTCACTGCGATCACCAAGTACTTCGGGTACGGAACCCTAAAAAGTAGGCAGTTTTTATCGTAACAAAAACATAACCGACGTACACAAATATTTTCGTGTTGATTCGTAAAAGAAAAAAGAAACATAGCGTGAATAAAATATTCGTGTCGACACACTTACAAATCGTTGCTTTACTTCAAAGATCTATTTTCACATTCAGCCTAGATTTTTCGGATCAGCCTACAAACGTTAACGGGGGGCTGTAGGCACTCTACAAAATGCCGTGCGCACAATCCCTGCCTGCAAATTCGGATATTCGGAAGCTTATTTGCGCCAAAGCCCCTCAGATACCAAACACAATTTAGTCCTGAATGACGAAGAATCGTGCGTTGATAAGCTCAAATATAAGACGATTGCTATGTCAACTCATGCAAATATATTGTCGCGTAGGTACCTTGCAGACAATTCGATCTAAGAAGGTTTCCGAACGAATTGACGTTTCGTCGTGACCTTTTTTTTTATTGAGATAGGAAATTTTTGTGCCAACAGTGTAAAAAGTTTTTTGTTGTCGCTATAACCTTATTTGTCGATAAATAAGCTGGCTGTATCTGTGTTTTATTTATTTTCATAAAATATTTTATTGGACCATGGATATGCTCTAGTTTTTGGAACGTGGCGTCTTGTTAAAATGTTGGAATGAAACCGTACAATGCTTCAAACAAATTAAAAATAAAGCTTTAACCAACATATAAATAGAAAACCATAAAAATAACAAGTTTAAAAATGGTTTAAAAACAATTTTTTTATGTAAAAAATTTGACATGTCAAAAAAACCAGTCGCAACACATATTAAAGGGAAGTAGAAAATAAAAGTGGACTAGGTATGATCAAATCATTTTCGAAGTAGAATTTTGTTTTTCTTTATTATTCCACGCGAGTTGTGCCACAAAACACAATCAAAAGGTTTTCATTTCGGCAACGCACCGGCGCGTACCGGACTGTGCCGGTCCGAATCGGACAGAGCCGGCTGACTCCGGATCTGGGTCAGAATATACCCGCGCGGCCCGTATTCGCTTAATTGAAAAAGTTAAATCGGCCATTTCGCAAAATCGTTTTCATTTTTTTTTGTCTTTAGTTCGCGAGTGCAGCGTCTCTGTGCGTTTTGATTTTTGCCGTTCATTGGTCATTTGAATATTCCAACTTTTCGTACCAGTCAGCCACTCAAAGATTAAAGCAAACAAACATTATATCATTAAGTGGTTAAAAATATAGAGGAGGCCCGTGTTTTCTATCTGACTGAGATAACATTTACACTTTCTTCACTACCATAACCCGAACTTCCTATTTTATCAAACAAAAAAAAAAAAAACATTTACACAATAAAATTAGCCATAGGAAAAAAAACCTACAGATAACATCCCAATTCCCATACATAAAAAGAAAACGCGGATAAAAAAGCGCAATATAAGCTGTCAACACTTTAATATATGGGATGGGTCAAAAAATCGCGGACAATTCTTTAGCGGACTGTTTATTGGAAAACTTACTATTTTATGTTGTTTATATTAGTGCGTGTTAGAGAAGTAAACAAGCAATAAATTAAGATCGCTTGAACTGCGTTCATAGATAGACCGCGCTATGTAAACATACAAACCCAACAATGTAATCTAAGATACTTTAATACATTTTTTTATTGAGTCTTTCACAGAACAAAAGTATTTGTTTAATATTTATTTAAGTGCAAAAAAAAAAGATTTAGATAGAAGAGCACAAAAATGCTGCTGTTTTTTGTATTTGGAATGTAGTCAGCCCTAATATAAAAGAAAAAAAAAACAAGTAATAAATTTGAAATAAATACATTATTTTGATAGTAAGAACTTGTTTACATACTTTCTCAAAATTTTTAGAAATGTGATTTTTTTTTTTTCTAAAAAATAAAATTGAGTAGTTTAACGTGCAAAAAGGTCCCAACTAAATTCACACACAAAATCATAATTAAAGAATTCCTTGCGTAAAATAAAACAATGACAAATAAAATTTGAAACAGTTTCGCTCCTTAGTTTCGCGTCACACCGTAGGGACGCGAACAATTGTAAAACCGCGGATTTTACAACATCGTAAAGCAATCATACGGTTAATAACACGACCGTAAAGTTAATTGCAATAAAACTTGATGTCACGTGTCGTTAACTTTAAAGTAAATATGCAGATCGCGGTTTGTATCAAATCATCTAGGGATACGAATGAATAAAATCGGATATTCGGATATTTACGCGAGTTACAACTAGTTTTAAACTTTAATACGGTCCCATAGTGACCAATGTTAACAATGGAGGGTTATTTGTTGTTATTGTTAAAGTTAATTGACCGAGTTTCATTAGTACGGTGTAGTGATTTTGTAAAGAATAATTTTATTCGCTTACAAAATTATATGTTTGATGAAATATTTGGGTTTTACCCGGCATTTTCGTCGGAATTTGATAAATCCCTTTCAGCTTAAATGTTCTTTATTAAATCAGTACGTACCATGAAATCCAAAAAAGGAAACGTCTTGGATAACGTTTATTTTTTGGATTTCTTAGTGCACACTTTATTTGTAAAACGAAAGCGATCTTTCCTTATTTCCTGTGAAAATCTAACTGAAATAAAACCGCACATTTTTAGAATATTAAGTAGGTATTCTCACACAATTAGTTCAATCAAAGGGTGTTCCCAAATTTAGTACCCGAACTTCGTTATATTTTTTATGATCTTTTTATTTGAGTTTGAAAAGCGGTTCAATGGGTCTCATTAAAACTCTTAGACATCCTAAAAGGAGTTCATGAAAGGAATTCCCGAGAGAGCGGTTCATTTATTTGTTCCGTTCATTACTTAATATTTAATTTTTCCCCAAAACGGGGGCGTTTTGAAAGGCCTTCGGGCTTTATCGAAAGAATTTTCCAATAATCGCCGCATTATTGAATAAGCAAGTCGGTTTTATGATGAGGAATTTGATGATTAAAACTTATTTAACGGTGCCTCTGTATTGGAAGAAAAAAAAGAGTTTTGGGCGCGTAAACAGAAATAACTTTTTAAATCTGTAGCGTATATTAAAATACTTACGTACCATAAGAAAAAATGTCGGTTTTGAAGACTTTAAAATTCGGAAAAATATTTATTTCTTAGTCACCGCGTTCGTCGTCAGTCGAAGGAAATGGACGTTTATCTCTTTACTATTATGCTGCTTCCTCTAAGGTCATAATAGTTTCTTTACTAACTAGTGACGTCACAAACATATTCTTTTAGAACACGTTTTAAAATAAAGAAGCTAGTAAGTGGTTACTTTCTAGTTATTTATTTCAAACCGTGTCGAGTAGATATAGTGTAAATTTTTGAATGAACAATTGCTTAATTTGGGACTTTTGACTGTCGTTAAAAGTAGTGATTAAATGAACCATGATTGTGTGCACTACTTCATAAATATAAAAATACTAGTTGCCGCCCGCGGCTCCGCCCGCGTGATTGTCGAAAATTATCCCAAGGGAACATATTCCCAGGATAAAAAGTATCTTTTATGTTATTCCAGACTATAATCTACCACTGTGCCAAATTTCATCAAAATCCATTTAGGAGTTTTTGCGTGAAAGAGTAACAAACATCCATCCATCCATCCTCACAAACTTTCGCATTTATTAATATTAGTAGGATTACAATCTATTTTATAGCAAACAACTTAGAGCGCGTGGAAAATAGAAAATATAAGTTATTCATTTGCGCTTTTATTCATTGGTCAGGAAAATTCAAGGAAAATTAATTTACGACTAAATATTACTTATCGTAGCAATAATTTTCCTTGAAACTGCTTCATATTTTAATATTTACGATTGTGCACTTTTCTTTTTCTGCCACTTTGTGTCTTTGAGCAAAATATTGTAAGATAAGTAGAAATTATAGATATCAAATATATTTACCAACATACGTAGGTAGCCACTGATCTGCGTATTCATTCAATAAAGAAATTCTAAGCAAATCAAACGAACATCCTCGATTTGTTTCCTTCCGCCCTTCCGTAATCAAATCCATTCATATTTCGAATACACGCCAAGACACCGAACACAAATGACATTTATTATCCGAAAAAAAATTACCAAAAAATCGGAACAAAATAAAAAAAAAACTGTCATCTGCCGTGATTATTAGTAACAAAAATCTATATACAAAATTTGAAACGTCTGTCTGTCTGTCGGATGAATTTCCAGACGGCAAACTCCCTCGACACGACGATTCGAGTGAAATATCAATTTCCTATCCAGTGGCCACACAGACCCGTTCATTTATCAGAAAGCAGTGCACGGGTTAAATAAAATATCCTACGTACTTTTATTCTATAGCTACTATCAATTTGATGATTACATTTCGTTTTTGTAGCGAGTTTAATGTGGTTTCATTGATATTATGTTACTCTGAGCTTTCGTTACAAGAAAACAAATGCTCACTCGCTTTTTGATATGAAAAATGTTTTTTACAAAACGGATGCAGGTATTTAATTTTATTTATAAATACGTGCATTACAGTTGACTGGCTTGTTGACTGGCCTGTTGGTCGAGTGGTTAGTGACTCTGACTGCTAAACCGGAGGTCGTGGGTTCGATTCTCACCCAGGACAAATCTTTGTGTGATGAGCATGATCATTTGTGTGTCTGGGTGTAATTTGTCTATAATATGTATTTAGAAATATGTAAGTATGTTTATCAGTTGTTTGGTTACCATAGCACAGGCTCTGCCTAGTTTGGGATCAGATGACCGTGTGTAAGTTTTCCCAAGATATTATTATTAGTTAAAACGACACAGAAATCCGCTTTGTGAACTTTTAATTTTCGAAGAGATCACCTTATCCGCGATTAGCTCAACCAGTGAATAGACCTGATTATTTTTCTCAATAACTCACTATTCTCAGACCACATCTACGAATTCCAAAGCATTCAGTGACAATATCTTCTTGAAAACATGAGAAAAACAAGTGAAAAGCGTTACAAGAATTCTCTCGTAGCAGGAAGTCGCCTTGCAATTTTTTTTTCTTCAGTCTTTATCTATTAGCCGGGTTCCGACAATAACTATTTGTTATTGCAGCCCCACTTTCACTTTTATCGGGAATTAGAGGGGCCACTAGTTGTTATAGTTTATGTTATTGTGAAAAAGTTCGATTTTCTTGCTTTTATCCCAGTTGAAGAAACCGAGGCGTTTGGTAACGTGTTTCTTGTTATCAGAACAATTGAAGGGTTATTGAAGAAATAGATATGTATCGATTTTTTTTATGTAGCAATTTTATTTGGCTTATAATTTGGTCGAATGTGGATGTGGACTGGGTCATTCACATTTTTTACAGGTTCATTATTCTCGAGATTTGATAGGTTTAAGTTCCTGTTCAAAATATTTTTGATGTATTAAAATCTTTCTTCTCGCTTTCCTGCAATCTGTGGGAGTGATTTCGTGAAATGGGACGGATGTGTGTAACAGGAAGCCGAAGAAGCGCGCGCTATTTGATTTGACCATTGGGCGCACCCTATTCGATTTGACCAATGAGCGCGCGCAGTGGTCGAGTTGGTTGTCAATTGGTACTTTAATGTTAATGTTGCTTTTACCAAGGTGGGACGTCAGATGTTACACATCCTATGCGAATACTGTAAGACTCGCTCGTTTTTTTTTTAGAAGATCTGTCAAATCATAGACTATTTTAACCATGGGTCTGGAAGCAAGCCATGAATTTCCAAAGTTAGTCGATTTGAATTCGAAATTTCATTGAATTTCACCAAAGTCTGACTAAGCCTCTATTATATTTTTTCTCTGCCCACAGACGGTTTTATGAAAATTAAGTTTACTATTTTGTTACCAACACAAATTTTGTCAAAGTTTGAATCATACTTCGTAAACATTTCTTTACTCAAGCAGAAGATACTCCAAAGACTCAAAATTCACTTCAACTAAAATATGAAATATGCTATCTACTACAAACCTAATTCTAAAATTCCCCTTACAAATGATAACTACGAGACTCATATACAATTTATGTGCAATCTCTGTCTGCACATGGAGCTGAATTTTTAGAAAACTTGCTACTTTGGCTTCCACTATGTTTAAAAATTATGACCGACTAAACTTGTTCGAATCACATTGTGAATCCTCCATATTCTTTCTTATTCATTATTTTATTCCCTAGAGTCACCATAGTAGGATAGATAGCAGAAAAAGTTTGAGGATTAAAATTGCATGCAGCTTGGAATATCTATCGCAAACCACAGCTTAACTTAGAGCCTGTAAACATTAAAAGGGTTGGCAAAGGTGTATACACCCACATTTTGTCAGTAAGATCCCAGTAACCTCATCACCTGCCTCGCCTTTTTCCCAACTATATTGGGGTCGGCTTCCAGTCAAACCGGATTCAGCCGAATACCAGTATTTTACGTGGAGCGGAGGTCCCATTAACATATGTACAGGAAATATGTCATGGGGATCCTTATACCATTTTGACTGTCTCTGGCATCGAATCCGGGATCCTATGCTCAGAAAACACGCCTAACAAATGATAAGAGATCTCCTCAGCAAGTAGTAAATAAAAATAAACCTCGGAAAATGATATTTCCAATTAATGATATCACAAGGAAAGCCAGAGCCTTAAAAGCGGTTACTACACTACCCCATATCTCTAACACTCTTCATAAAGTAAACAACAAAACGTCGATAATCTGCGGAGGTGCTATACGTCAGCTAGCTCACTTTAAGTATTATACGGCGGCGCAAGTTGAGCTTAATAATTTTAGCTTAAAAGCTCGTCTCACTCTAGCTCACGTGTGAAAGGTTCCGGAAGTTCCCACACTCGCTTTTTAATCCAATTTTTGGCTTTACGCAAAGTTAAATTTCGAATGTATTTTAATTTTAAAACTATTTTTACACGGTTACCAGGGCGAAGGTGGGTCACGAGTGTAGGTATATGAACGTGAGTGTACACTATACATATACCGCTCATCCTTCAAATTGATGTAATTTTTGGAATGACCCGTTCTCTGTACACACAGTTTACTTTCCTCTCGGCGACAAAAAATACTGGCTTCACATCGACAAGTTTAAAACAACAACTCCTTTTACACAAATAATTTTGTTAAAAGCTTTCGCTTTTTTTCTAATGTCTACGGTTTGATTTTCCAATGGGTTTTCATGGAGCACTCGGTAATCCTAAAACGCTTACAATATCACGCGTTTCGCAGATTATTTTTTCCGTATCCGGGATTGATATCAAAAAGTGCACTTTTGTACAGGAAATATTGGCAAACATGGTTCAACAAATCTTGTTTTTTGAAAAACTTCATTCTGGTATTGAAGCATAGCCCGGATTTTTCGTATCTAAAACAATGGCTGTTTTAAAAAACTGGGAAAACACTTTTAATATTCTACTAAAATCTAATACATTAGCAGGTGTCACATTAACATAAATTACGATCCCATTCCGAAATAACCTAAAAACAAAAGGAAAGCGAAACAAAAAAAATATCCGCGGCAAATATCTATAACACGGGAAACGAATATACCTCTTAAACGGCGCGTCCCGGTCGGAAGTCGGCGCACTAAATCACAGGTCGCCTCGGCCCATGTATAATTCAGGAGGCTGAACGCGACACCCAACATACACACATAATTCGAGCAAACGCCGAAGAAGATACCGTATACGGCACGGCACGGTCAGCGTGCCGGCCAATTTTACGGTCTAGTGCTGTCCACCGGCCGATTCAATTTCGGCTAAAATTTTATTCGTCCGAATTCGAGCGTACAAGTGAAATTCTATCGATGGTCGTGCCATTCCCTTGGCGTTTTCTAGTGGCCTTTGCTTTGGCTTGGTCGTTAGTAGACCATGAATGTTCCTTTGATCAATCGTTTGTCCAATTCGTTAGTGCGCGTGCTGATTCGATGTCGGGGTGTTAATTTGGTATATAAAATAACTGTGTAAGCTACTGCGTTGCTTGTTGACTTTGATCTTAATTGGTAATGGATAAATGAAAACTGATGAAGTGGTTTTAATTATTATGTTAGAAAGGAAATATTTTTGATCTATGATTCATTACGGTTTGTGTAAGCACAAAACACAGCCTATCAGACATTTAATGTTTTAATTGATGATATATAGAATAAAACCACTGTAGTGCTTTCCTCCAATAATAACATAATTATCGGGACCTACTTTATTTTGCCAGTAATATAATATGCCACGTGTACTCCATTCTGCCATTTATCAAACAAATCAAAATACTATAATTCAATTCAGTTCCCTCTCGAACATTAGGATATTTCATCATCAATATTAATAAATCTCCATCAGCAGTCGACACCATAATTCAAAATATTAATTAATGTGTATCCAAAACACATTAAGTAAAAAGTGTCACAAAAAGTACTCGAGGGAAAGAATGCCAGACTAGAATACATAAGGGTGTCCTCAAGATATGTGAAATTATTTCGTCCCCTACTTCAATACCATTAATCAAACGTCGAAACCTATTCAATGGGGTGGTGAAAGATGCAAAGCAATCGCATGTCTCTCCGAACTGAATTTATTGTGTAGAACAATGGTTTCCAAACTTATTGTCTGAGCCAAAAAAAAAACATATTCAGCCCTCAGGGAAATTGACATTATAATTTTTCGAGGACGTGTTAAAGTTTTTTCTTCACGAATTTCAGAAGTCCTTTCACTTCACCTTAAAAGATACTAAATCAAAATATCTTTACAATAAATGGCAGTTCCAAAAAGTTTCGAAGTCAATCGTAAGCACTAGCTAAAGTCTAGACATTCGAATAAAACAATCTAATAGTTATTTGTCAACGAAACTTCAGCTTTAACAGAAAAATAATAGCAATTTTAAAATAGAATATTTCACGGTGACATATCGCGTGTCGTATCTAAGCTCGTATCAATGGTTTTACAAATGGTAGTTATGCAATTGGTACGTGTGTATTTGTAATTAAAGGTATGACAATCGTGAAAGGTGACAACCTCGTTAGGTATAAAAGTGACGTTTACTGTGAAATGCAGTAACAACAAACAAGGTGCATTTTAATGACGAGTTCTATGTGTTGTTATCCGTTCTAGAATGTAGAAGTTTAGCGACCAGCTCTGGCTTCGCACGGGTGGAAGTTCACAAGCAAGCAAGCTTCCTCGTTTATCGCTCTTTCTATTAGGGAAAATTGTATCAAAATGCGATGCTTCGTTTAGAAGGAGGAAAGAAACAAATAGTTTGTAACATACTACGTATTTAGAAATTTGTCGTTCATGTTTCGTAGAATAGAAGAAATATGGATTTTATTCCGCCGTTGAAAGTTAAAACAAATCGAGCCAAGTGCGAGTCGGACTCACATGCAAAGGGTTCCGATCGAATCTCATTTTTGTTACATGTTACTTTTAAACCATATACTTCTTACATCTGTTTTACACACCCGAGAGATAAAGGTTCCCTTTTTCCATAAGAGATTTGGAACCCTAAAAAACTGAGATTCTAGTACCGACTCACGTCTCAAAGGCAACTTAGGGCCGTACTAATTATAGCTGTTGATATTCGTCGTACCCTTTACAACTAGCAATGATAATTTGGTCGAAAAGTTATAATATCGTGCTTGCTACTTCTCTGTTATAGGTACTTAAATACGGTACAGGAATATTTTATTACAGCCATATCAATTAACCTAAAGCTGTCCTATATTCTGTCTCCTAAATGGTTATTGGAAACAATTATTTGGGAACCACTGCCTAATAAGCAAGCTGCGAGTAGATACAATATTTCGCGAGGGGCCGTTCGATGCTAACAAAATAAATGGCAACCCTCATAATTTAGTTTTTGTTTGAAGTCACGCGTCATGAAGCAAACGTTATGTGTTTTCGTTATGATTTTAATTGTATAGGCAGTCTGCTTTATTTTCGGTAAGTTATAATGTAATCTTTGCCTTGGACTAATTAATTCACGACAAAGCTTTTACGTAAAGCATTGATGTCCTATTTCTGGGAATTGTACTGGGTATGATATTTATGATCTACCAATTTAAATTTCTTTCGACCGTAAACAGCCTAATCAAACACAGAAAGATGGTCGTAAACTGATTCTCACCATGACAATAGCTTACATTTTATATCTACCCTACTCAAATGCCCTTACTTTGGGATTGTTAGTCGAATCGTTGAGCTCCTTAAAGTTTTAAATTTGAGCTACACGATAGCTGACAAATGCTTGCACTATCTGGACAGGTTCAGGATCCACTCAAACCTGCGTGGTGCTTTCCTCAAAATGCCACCTCAGACGCTAACCTACATGGCTTGCAAATGTTTTTGACCATTGTTTGGACTTCAAAAGAGACTATGACCTCTGAATGTGTTTCGGTGTTTCTTTTCAGGGTAGTCGGCTAGGAAACACCGGCCTCATCTAGATTAATACGACCAAAAAAAAATTGACGTGTAAAAAAGTTACTTGTAATCATAATATCATTTATTTACTACATATAGATATAACTTAGTAAATAGTTTCAACTTGCCCGTACTATCATAGTAGTAGCCGGTGCTATCATGATTCTACTGTGAGAAAATTAACTTACTAACTAGTCTAACAACTGGTCTCAAAGAAAATTCAAGATAATAATTTGGCATACCTGTAAAAAATATTACGAGAAACCACTCTCACTCATCCAGTACAATTGCCACACTAAACCTCACCCATTATTCAGGCAATACACAACAAGATACGATCGACGATAAAGATAGAGCTGGGTCATAAACGATTCTTAAACAATATCCCTTCCCACTCGCGGTTCCTAAAGGTGCGTTTACACGGACAATTTTTCGAGCAATTATTGCACGGCAACACATGTGGATCAATCTGGAGCAATTAGTGGAGCAATCTGCAGCAACTTCAATAAAATACGTCAATTTTTATGCAATATTTATTTTAATTCATTCATGTATTCCATATTGCTTATTATATTATATTCAAGTTATGCATATACCCTAGAAAAAAGATATTGAACACAGGTGAATTAAAATATCAGGATAATGATATAACCCAAACAGAACATTTATTTTACCTGAAGGTGGAAGATTTAGTGAAATGTAACTTGAAAAATACTCAAAATCCCCTTACCACCTTACACTCAAAAGCGAACCTTGTGAGAATCTTCACACATTCGTCAAAGTTGGCAACAAACAAGTTCTTCTGATCCAGAAACCCCAATTTACACCTACTTACTGCTCTCTCTGTGTTTTTTTTTTCAACAAAAATTATCGTGTATTACTTAGTTTCTTGGAGTTTCTTCATATTGCTCAATATTGTCATTGCAAAACATTTCGTCAAATTGACGCTTGCTGCCGTTTTCATAAATTGCTTGTAATTTTGTGACGTCACAATCGACCGGTATTGCTTATAATAGATCAATTTTCATTGTCCGTGTAGGCGCACCTTAATAGCAACTAACAGTTATAGTGATGACATAACGATAGGATTCCTCGCAGTTAGCAGCATCCGTCGCAGAATTAGGTAGTAACTGTAATGGGTCCAAGTTGGGCGTTTGATTCGGATCTGAGAATGTATGGTCTCTGGTAAGGGAATTTATAGACTAGGTTCTAAGTTTTAGGTAAAATACGTACTTGTGTTAACACCTAAATTTGGCTCAAATTCTAGGCAAGGGTATTTAAAAACTGGTAGATTTTCTTGAACTAGCAAATGAGTTAGTCTATAGAGGTATGCGGAACAAGGTGTAAACTCCCGCAAAGCCCCATTGGAAAGGGAGGATCACCTGACCAAGCGGGTGTTGTGTATAATAGGCAACTGACCAGAGGTTGTTGTCGGCTATTGATGTGTTCAAATCGGACAGAGAACTTTGATAGCACGATGTAGGATTTCTGCGGTTTTAAGCTTATAAACTTTTTTGGATAATATTTAAACATTCTTAGTGTATTCTATTAGACACTAAAAGGGTGATTCATAAACCTATCTAACCTATCTTTACATATCAAGTTCAGTAAAATACGAGATTTCATTTAATGTAAAGAATTTGTATTTTGGCTGGCAATTCAATTGTTCACAGTATCTTTTGACAGATGATTTCAACACTTTATCTTTGGAAAACCGACTAGAAGCTACCAGATAATAATATTTAAGTTGTCAGACACATTAATCCCATTCAGGCTTTTATTTAAAACGGACAAAAAAATCACTTTGGAACCCACACACGAAAATGGAATACCCAAAATTTTAATCACACTCATTGTTCAAAAGCCTAAACCCACAGCGCATTGTTCTAAAGATTTAGCCATGTTTAATATACCATGTGCCACCCTAAGGTCATAATTTCTCGTATTTTAGGGCGCAAGGGTTAGCCGAGTTATTTATAAAGCAATTTAAACGTGAACTGGAACCTGCAGATAAGGAGATCGATTGGATTGTAACACCCTTTCGGGCTTTTAGTGCGCGGACGTCTGCTGGACAATGAATTTATTGTTTAATTAACTCCATTTGGGAATTAATTCTTGTCTATTTTTTGCTGTGTGCGTAATAGCAGGTTGGTTGGTAATTTATTTAAGATGATTGATTTTTGTTATGAGTAGGAATTTAGTAATGTAACAGTCCCTGGTTTTGATATAATGTAATTATAAAATCTTTTTCAGTAAGTAACAACTATAATTTATTTATTTTAATGCAAATCGACGAGCACCATAATAAACTAATACTAAAGTCTTGATAACTCTTTCAATTCATATTCTAAACATTCAGACTATTAGCGTTTGTACTGTCTCACACAATATCACGTAAACATTGCTTTGGTTCCCTTCTACTTACAATAACAGTATTCTATTGGCTTCTAACACTGACCTATTGATTTCGCAGTCTTTGTTGCTATGATTGAAATTTATATCAACAAAGACGTCTTACTTGAAGTAAGCCGAGGAATCATTAGCGAGACGTTTTGCTAGATCTGTGAGGAAGCTAGAAAAAAGGAATCGATATTTTCACTGGATTAAGACGCTTACGAAGCCAATCTTTAATCGACCTTTAGTATTCTAACAAAAACAAAACTCGTCCCACAGCCTGTTGCAATTTTTTCCATCTCGTCAAACGTCAAAACTACAATGTCGTCAAATAACGGAGCGAGAACGTCAATCTCTCTTCTCGAGGTAGATTTGATTTGATCTAAGATTTGCACTCCCACAAAACCAAAACGACCAAAGTCTATTTCCTAACTATGTCACTAAAACACATCCCTCACAGCCGGACCCGTAAATCTCTGGCTCGCATCAGCAAGCCCGAAGCTAAACGTCAAACCCGTAATATTGTCGTTAATACGGCATGGAAGCCATGAAAATTATGAGGCGATAATGATGAATTAATGTTTTTTTGGTGTGTGACCTACCTTAAACGATAGACACGGTGGCCTTCCCGAGCTAATCTTGACTCCACCGATGGCAGCTTTACATAAAAAATCAGAAACACTAACATAACCGATGATAACTACAGGCTAATCCCTCACAGACTGACCAGTAAATCTTGCCCATGCTGAGGATAAATCTTGAGTCGACTCATGGTTGCATTACAAAAACAAAATGTCATAGCTATCTCTATCCAAAGAGTAAGATAACCAATGACAACTACAGGCGTCTACAGGCATACGCATCCTTCCCAGCCTGACCCGTAAATCTCATCCCCGCATCAGCAAGCCTGGAGCTAAACGTCAAACCCGTAATATCGTCGATTAGCGAGGCAACGGGGTCGCGCGACCAAAAAACAGAAACCTCGTAACTGATGGACGACATCGCTCATACGCACAATGATTAAGAGGACAATTTATTTGTGGGACAAACGTTTTGGACCGCCGGTTATTGTACGTATTAATAACAATGGGATTCTGCGTGGATCAACTCATTTGTTCTGTGGCGGTATTATTTTTTTTGGTTGTATTTTTAATGGTATTTTTTTCAGAATTGTATAGTGTGTATGTAGCTATGGTCTATGGATAAATTGAGTTTCCAAAAAATAAGTTTCAGAAAAAAATAACAGCGCAATCAACAAATCATCAAATCCAACGTATACGTAAAGAAAACTTTTACAAAACTCATGAAAAACTTCTGAAGTAACTAAAGTACAATTCCCTCATAAAATAAAATATCTATTTACAAAATAAACGTCAAAATCTCACCCTAGTAAAGCGCAATCTGTTAATGCAAAATTCTAAAATGAATTTCCACATTATAATAACCTCCGCGTAGCGTAGGTCCGTAGCCAATAGCCTACGGCGTAGCGGCGTAGCAGCGTAGCGTTCACGCACTAAACTCTACGGAACTTGAATTCGCCCGCGGGTTATTGCGTAGCAAGTTACAGTGTGTGTCTATATATTGTTAGATATTCCGACTTATTTCTCATGTTTAGACGCGCCTACTTGAACCTAACCTTGCATGTTAGCCTGAAAAAAACATTTTCAGGCTAACATGCAAGGTTTGGTAAATCCTATCAACATAATATTACAAATGCGAAAGTTAGTTGTTTGTTTATTTATTTGTGTGTTACGCTTTCACACCTAAATCGCTGATCTAATTTTGATGAATTTTGGTACAGAAACAGATAGGACCCTGGAGACGCTTACGCGCTCCAACATTAAAATTAAAACATAAAATCTGTCTTCAAAATTATGTTCGTACTTCATATGGTTCTCGCTGTTCCTACGTAAGTAATTTACAGAGATACTTTTAAAACACTGCGTTCTTTAATTACCAAAAGGCAAAATTCGGGAAAATATTTCAAATATAAAATGGAATTCGTCGAACAAATATTTTTAACATCATTTTATTACTCTCTGTAGTCAAATAATCCCGAATCATACCCGTTTATTTTCCAACTTTATGCGTTTACGATCGAAAATAACTTCAGAATTACTATAAAGTGGTTTGTTATTACTGAAACACTGGTGTTTATTCCCGAATTTCCCTGGCCTACCCTATCGTCATTAAATGCCGTACAAACATGGATATCTAACAAACAAACAGACAAACAGTTGAAATCTCTTTGTACACGGAAATGTGTTTGGCAGACGCTTTTCAATGCCGACGTTTGAAGATTAATTCGTTAAGTTCGGACGATTTTCGGTGTTTGACAACATTCGGAGAAATGACATTACGGGGAATTCATTTGACGTTTGCTTTTTGAAACATACTATACATGCGTGTCATTTTATGATAAACAAAATACGAGTTTGTGAAAATTTAAAATTGTTTTAATTAAATTCTTTAACAATATTTGTGTATGGTTCAAACATATATTGTAAAATAATTCTGTATTATTTTTGTAGTAGCTTAAATTAATATTTTCAGTTATATTTTTGTTTGTCAGGCAGTAGGTTAATTTCAAACATAAATTAATACTATATACACAACACGATTAAAGGTTGCGATCATTACTGCCTTCTGACCTTTTGTGATTTGGAGGTCAATGACTTTTGGAACTGTAGTATTTTAATAAAATAAACCGAAAACAAATATATTATGCATGATCGTGTACCGTCTACTGGCAACAGTCACCTCTCGATTTTATTTACGACCAATAAAACTTTTATAGTGCTAATTTGAAAGAAATACGCCGTTACGTAGTGCATAAAGCGCAGCCAGGGGAAACACTAAAGGTATTTTTCTAGATATTTCTAGAAATAACCAGTGGGCACCGTAGGATTTATTGGTGGCATAAAAGTTGGAGTCTGGCAGTTTATGTAAGTCATAATGTACAGGTTCGCTTCCCGACAGTTTGTTGAACGAACAGCTTTCAAGTTCCCTAGATTTACTGCCTTAAATGTTATATTATTAAATGTCGTGTTGTCGGTACAGAATTTGGCTCTCCGGTGGTTGTGTCGAAGTTGTTTTGTTATTTATATAGCGTGGCCCTGACTGGCCGGGTTGTGTGTACACATATACAGACAATGGTCTCTCTCCCACGGGGCAGACATAAACAAGTGCGCCACGTGCCTGCAATCCATGAACACCTATTTCAAGGCGATGTATATTTCAATTTAATACTGACTTAATGTTTAAGTTATAGGGGTCACTTACGTCTAAATAAATATCAAAGGACATGGCTTTTAGTGAAAAAATCTTCGATAGTGCAGAGGGCTTTCAAGTATTTTGATACCATAGATAATTGTGTACCCATTTTCTTTAACAGTACGGTTAACAAAACATTTGAAGCTTCTATTATACTCTGAAGAGCACGTTAGCTGCAGTTGATCATTTTATCTTAAAATGATGAACAGGAGTGCCTTTGGCCTCATCCTTTGAAGAAAATCGTGAAAAACAGAGCTTTGTTGAAAGGAAGAAGCGAAAGCCAGTCCTCTGCTGCGACACAGGCCCTTTGTTATCTCCATTCCCAAACAAGGATTTAATTCGAGTGCTTAATTTAAAATTCGCCTTTATCCGCTGTGCGTCCAGTGCTAAATGACCCACAAACGGCACATACAGGCCGACAACACATAAATCGAACAGTCGCAATCGTAACACTGGCCAATGCGTTGTCAGCTTAACACGTTCTGGTCAGGCCACTAAACTGGCGACTGATTCGGTACTGGTCATCATCTGCTTGGCCTTTTTTCAACTATACTGAGGTCGGCTCCCTGTCAGATAGCTGAATCCTGTTTGACAGGGAGCCGACCAGTATTTATTCGCTATTGACACAGATTATGAAAATTTTAAACATGCATTGCATAGGCAGTTCCTTCTTCATTACTGAAGGTAGTGTCCATTCTGGAAACCTTTTAATGGATTTATTGACGAGTTTCTTCTAGGACACATAGACTGTAAAAATCCAGTTTTTTATACGAAAGTTTGCACAATTTATGCACGTTTTTCACAACCTTAAGAAAGTCACAGTGCGTAAGAACCATCATCGTTTTCTACAGCGCGTTAGTGTGTCATGCCTGGTGCAAATAAACTCGTTTTCTTTCCTTATTTTCCGTCTCATAAAGGTACCGACGTATTTACTATATACTGACGTATTTTTGCGTCACGCTTGTTTAGAAAATCGTTGTCACAGTGTCGTTTCGCCGTTGTTTGTGCTAACGGTCAAACGCGTGCCTATCAATAGTAAAAAAGGTCACGTTAGAAAGCCCGTCAACAATAATATTTTGGTATACAAAGCGAAAAAATTGTAAACCTCACGCCCCAGAAGAAGACGTCCCGGGCGTCAGGAGTCGCAGAGTGATTCCCGGCCACCGCAGGCGCGGGCCTGCGGACGGCGAGCGATGGGTGGCTCGCCGTCCGGATCCGGAGGCCCGGATCAACGGCGCGTTGTGTTCCACGCGCGCCTCAAAAAGATGTCAAGTCGGGGCCCGCTAAGGCCAAAGCCCACTAGGGTTGCAAAATTCGTTCGAAAGAGTTACTGCGGCCCTGGAACGCAAGGGGCATTTGGAAGAACACGGGCGGGTTTTTGTCAGTAAGTCTGACACTCCCTGCCGCTCCGCCCAGAGCGGAAGGAGTCATTTGATGAATTCCCGTAATTCCCAGAAACAAATAACATTAACTCACTTACCCATCAATAAAAAAGTGTCGCTCCCGTCATATTTCGTCTTTGCACCACCTTAAGGTCGACTGCTACGAAATGCGTAAGGCATTAACAGGCCCAGGTACAGTATGTTTTACTTGTGAATAACGTATTAGTAAAAAATAAAGTAAACTGGTTCTTATCGACTTTCAAACAAGAAACTTCTAACTTTGTATAATCGTTAGGCATTTGATATTTCTAGACGCCCACGACAGTTTTATGGTACCTTTAACAGAAACAAAGCGGGGTTGTAAAAGTCAAGTATGTTGGTATTACTGTTCAGGAAACTTGCTGCCTCATAATACATTTTATGTTGTTCTAACATATAACTACTTAAAGGAATATTGTTACTCTTTAGACTTTTTTAATTTTTAAGGATGGGAAATCATTAAATGACTTCTTCCGCCCTGGGTGGAGTGAAAGGGCGTGTCAGACTCTTACTGACTAAAACCCATCCGTGTTCCTTCTAAAGCCGCGGTGACTCTTTCGAACAAATTCCGCAACCCTGGCAGGTTCATTACTATGTTGGGGTCGGCTTTTAGTGTAACCGATTTATGTTTTATCCGGGCTATCTGACTTCCGTAACCCAAAATCTAGGTAAGACCCCTTGGTAAAACTGATTGTTATACTTTCGGGGTTCTGATCTCTCCATGTCTGTGAAAAATCTTAAAATGACAGCTGAGAACAACAACTTGACGTTGTTTTCACAGCATGGAGTTTATTGGGTCGAACTAACCTCGACAACTGTTGCTGTAATTATTTGGCTCACGAGTTCCTAGAGAGAGACGCGTTCTTAAAATGTATTCAGTGAAACGCTGATGTAGTGGCCCACACGTTGTTCTGACAATGGCTTGTCGTTCTGATGTATCAGAATGGCTCTTTGTCGCAGTAGGAAACTGCAATGCAGTGAGACTATGACAAATTGTATTGCGAATTAGTGCGCCGCTGTGTTGCACTGGCAACACCTTTTCCAAAAAGGTATTATGCAGGGTTTGACTCAATTCTGGATAGATACTGTTAGGTTTTTGACCTTTGTATGTTTTTTTTTTTCTGATGAAAATATTGTATGGAACAACGAGAGCTATCATATTTTGAATGGTCAATGTGTGGATATAAACGTCATTTCCGCGTGAATGTTGTAGTTGCGCAAACTGTCTAGTGATAACTCGTGATTCAATTTCCCGTTTAATTTCAATTTTAGCGGATGTTACCCAATACAAACAAAATGCTTCCACTAAAAGAACATTACTTCGCTTTACAGACTAATTACAAACAGTATTTACAAAACACAAATGAGTCTTAAACATTCAATGTAGCCCAATGTTCCACAAAACTGTAATACCGCAAAATATTCCTAAAGTAACAAAGAAAAAACAAACCGCAAACCGTCAAGAAACTCCTAAAGAAGCATAAAATCGCTTTATAGCTACGAATTTCAGTACTGAAGACAAACTTCAGGCTTACGGCCTTCGTATCGTGTAATTAACCGCCCTGAAAACGCTTCAGAATCCCTTTGAAAAGCTCAAAAGATCCTTTACATAATATAGTCCATGGGCGGCCATTCACGTCGTGATTACTACAGCCGTCTCGACGGCGCAGTTCGTTATTTTTGTGTAGGCAACCGTATGTAACTTATATTCGACGCCAATTTTCATTTGCAGCTAACACAAGCAAGAATACACCCTAAACAGAGGTGCTAAGGTCCTTTTTAATGCTGGGTAAGTTTGTAAAACAGTACGCGAGCGAAATTTGCACGCGTCGAGGCAATATTTCAAAGAATTGTAGACCGTATTGCGACGGTGTGAAAAAATTGCCGTCGAATTCGTAACGTGGCTTCAGTCGCGCGGCTGTAGTTGTATGAATGGCCTTCTTTATTTTAACGTTGAGCGAGACACGGCTTTTATTCATTCTAAAGACGATATTTGGTTACTCGCGTATTCTGATGATCGTGTGTGTCGCTCATTAATTCTTTCCGGGTGCAAATGTTCAGGGAAACTATCCTACCAAACCTGATTTTAATATCTTACATGTTGATTCTTACTATGAATATAATAACAGAAGTTCCAGGGATTTAGTTGTTGTGTTTGAAAATTTAGTTTTTGACTGGCCTGTTGGTCGAGTGGTTAGTGACCCTGACTGCTAAACCGGAGGTCGTGGGTTCGATTCCCACCCAGGACAAATCTTTGTGTGATGAGCATGATCATTTGTTCTGTGTCTGGGTGTAATTTGTCTATAATATGTATGTATTTAGAATTATGTAAGTATGTTTATCAGTTGTCTGGTTGCCATAGCACAGGCTCTGCCTAGTTTGGGATCGGATGACCGTGTGTGAGTTGTCCCAAGATATTATATTATTATTATTATTATTTAATAGCACAAACAAATAGTTCCAAACGATCCCAATGTGTTTATAAATTCATACATTTTTGGACCAGATATTTCTGTATCAACAAAACTTCCTTTGTAAAAAGTAAATCGAAGGCATTTGCATTATACATACCTACTTAGTTTTAAATAAATGCTTTTTTAAGTTAGTAAGCTGAATGAATGGTTTCCATCTGATTTATTTTGGTTGGGCTCGCAGCGGGAGATGTTAAGTTACAAGTTGTTGATTTAGGACTATTTGCTTGAGTGTTACTAGAATTTGCGCTAAGTGTTTGATTTTAGGTGAAATTAAATGTTATTTACGAGTTTCGTACAATGGAGAAGTAATGATCACAGTTTGGTACAATAGTAACTAGGTATTGTTTGTAACTTTTAGGGAAAGTAAATGTTGGAAGAAGTAATTGTGGTACGGGTGGCTCTGTTGTCTGTACACTTATGTGGACACTAGTTACAGTAGCTACTAGCTACTTTACAAATTTGTATTATTTTCTATATCCATACCGACCGGGCTGGGCGGCGTTCGGGAAGCTGCGTGGTATCTTCTCGTCTCACATACCACAGTGTCTCAAGACGAAAGTCTAGGGCCAGTGCGTGTTGCCAGTGATGACTTATGGAACTGAAACGTGGTCGCTCACAATGGACCTCATCAGATGGCATAAAGTGACCCAAAGAGCAATGGAGAGAGCAATGCTCGGAGTTTCCTTGCGTGATCAAATCAGGAATGACGATATCCTCTTAATAATATATATCTATAATGAGAGAACCAAGGTTACCGACATAGCCCGAAGGATCGCCAAATTGAAGCGGCAGTGGGTAGGGCACATTGCTCGCAGAACAGATGATCGATGGCGCCGAAAAGTTCTGGAGTGGCGACCGCGTACCGGAAGA
This sequence comes from Mamestra configurata, assembly GCA_002192655.3. Lineage (NCBI taxonomy): Eukaryota > Metazoa > Arthropoda > Insecta > Lepidoptera > Noctuidae > Mamestra > Mamestra configurata. Next base: position 314,600 of record NDFZ01005193.1, read on the forward strand.
CGCTACTTTGGAAGGCCTCCCACAACGTGGACCGATGACCTGGTGAGGGTCGCGGGTAGCCAATGGATGCGAGACTCATAGGACCGGTTGTCTATGTCCAGCAGTGGACGTCTTTCAGCTTATCTGATGATGATGATGTTCTTTTGTATATCCATATTAATATTATAAATGCGAAGGAATGTCTGTCTGTTACATCTTCACGCTTAAACCGCTAAACCGATTTAGATTAAATTTGGTATAGAGATAGTTTATGTTCCGGGAAAGGATATGGTAAAGGTATGTTCTATTGGGATAATTTGCAACATTCACGCGGGTGGAGCCGCGAGCGACAGCTAGTTTGTTATAATATTGGAAGGATACAACCGCAAAACGTGAGGGCTTAGTTGCTCTAACGCAACTCAGTCAGTATTATAAAAGTAAAACCGTACTAAAACGTGATAAAATTAAACAGTGAAAGTAAGATAATCACAAAATCTGTCCACAGTTTAAAATAATGCTCTCACAAGCGTGATCCAACAAGCATGCTTTTGTGAACAGCATTTAATTTTTTCATACAATTCCAATCTAAACTAGCCTCTTTACTCCAATACTTCTTGTTCATAAATTGAACAGTTTTTACTCTATTTGTGGGTAAAAAACGATTGTAGAATCTCAATCGGATGTCGACCGGTGCTGGCGACTCGCACGATTGCACAGAGGCACCCAAAAACTATAATTTAGTATTATTTAGAGCACAAATGCGGTTAAAAATGATTGCATTGTAAATAGAACTGTGAGAAATTGTGCCCTGCCTTGTTGCTATCGCAAAACTGAGTCTACCAACCGCAAGATTACAAAAAATATTTAAAAATTGCTGTGTACCACGTAATCTCACTAAGATAAGTCTTACGCTAATCATTAGGCGGTATCATATCTTTAATGTAATCTAAACCTTAATACTTAGTGCTTAAACGTGACTTTTAAAAAGCCAAAAAATAACGAAAGCTATTTTAAAACTTCGTCTCCTAGGGGAAATTTAATTCGCGATAAGTTTTGTTTTATTTTTAGATATCGATAAAAGTTTTCGAAGCATATTTGCTAGAACTTTACGTGAACTAGTTTACGGCTTTTTCGAATATTGATTTCTACTTAAAGTTTGTTTATTTTAGAGCTAAATGCCAAATGGAATAATTCGAGCTTATTATCAAAAGTCAGTACAACTATTAGCTTAACAGAACTAAAAAGCGATTCCTAAGCTGTGCCGAGGATTGGCACCGTCGCATTAGAGGAGGCTATTCAAACTACCCTCTTTTGATAGTTAATTAAACGTCAAGCGGGAAATATTCGCGTCATTAGGAGAACTCGGCGGCTCGGAGTCGGAAATGTCGCCGCCCCACACCCTTCGCACTTTCGACCAAGTATTGATACTGTGGGTTCTCGATAGAATCTTTATTTTTGGTCTAAACTAATAATGGTAAGATTGTTAGTATGTAGTGGATGGAGGTATGTATGAAGTGCTCATCTAAATACAAACATTATTCCAGTCATAGATAGCACACTACAGCCAAGTTTTGTACACGCTTCGTGTGTCTTAGTTTATAAGTTATATTTTAAGCAAGATTGATATGTATTAGTTTGTTTTTATTTATTTTTTGTATGTTTCATTTGTGTATTTTATCTATGGGCCTTAGTTGCCTCATAATAAAGAATTAGTATTATTATAGTTTGTAAAAGCGTACAGGTCTTTTTACAGCGACATTTCTAAGTATTGTCAACAGACGCAAGATGGTTACTAAGTACATAGTAGTAAGCACTAGATTGAGTACTCGAATACTTCACAAATCCTACAATATACAATCAAATGCTACAAACAATAACTTTTAAATTAAATATCCACACTTTCTAATATTCTGAAAAAAACCCCAACCACTCCAATAAGATTCAAATAAAGCCAAGAAAAAAATGGCGGAGATGAGTCGTAAACCCGCGGTAGAACCGGCGTCGAGTGCTAAACAATATTTCATTAGACTATAAATTTTATACGTGAAGACGTTGTCGATTTATACGGAATTTCGCCAGTTTTAAAACGAGATATTTTAAGTTTTATATCTTTCTGTAGAGGTTGGGCTGTTTAAAATGGTGGGAGTAAGTTGTAAAGTATTCAAGGACTGGATGAAAGGCAAAGAGCATGTAATTATAGTACTAAAATTAACTTAACGCCAGCTTTGTGTACTGTCAGAGATCAGATACCTTTTGAGCGTCAATATATAGTACAGTTTTATTAAGTACAGCTAAATTCATGCAAATAGATTCCATGTAATACATACAACTGAAACCGGCTGGTATTTACATGGTCTGTCTGTCTGCCTTTTTTTTGCAACAAATGACTCCTTCCTCTCCGGGCGGAACTAAAAACTCATCGGATCACCTCCAAATGCCCTTTGCGTTCCAGGGCCGCGGTAACTCTTTCGATCAAATTCCGCAACCCTGGCAGGCTCTGGCCCTAGCGCGCCCCATCTATTATAACATCTATTTGAGGCGCGCGTGGAAAACTGCTCGCCGTCGACCCTGGTTCTTTGTCTGTCTGCCTGCCTGTCCAAGCGAAGCCACTTCCCAGAATCGTGTTAAGTTCGCTTCCGAGAAATGAATTCAGGTCATGCTCTTTGCAAGTGCCTCGACTGTCGACAGTCTGATCCATTGATCCGATGATAATACCTATATATCATGTATAGTAAAATACTTTGCATACTATTGTATAAATTCAAGTTTTTAAAAACTTTACAGACAGATGTGTTGCTGGGGAGTTTGTTGCGCCACTTCTTCTTCCCAGCTACAACACTAGGAAGTGGTGACGGGCGGGCGTTTTGGAGGACTGTCTTTATGTAGAACTTTGACGTTCAAACAGTGCTGGCACTCAGCCTAATTTGAATAAATGACTTTTGTTGTTGTTCTTCTTTAATGTTTTTCTTTTTTTTTTTTTATAGGTTACACTGGATTGCTGAATTTTGGAAGCGCCTTAGGTCTTCGAATGCTCAATATTGTGGTAGTGGTTTAAAATCGTCTGTAGCATTCATTTGAATGTTTTAACGATACCTCAGTTGAGTCAGTTCAGTAATAGCAGGAGCTATGCCTCTTCATCCATCTACCCTTAGCTCATCTTATTGATGGATTCATTCTCAGAACTTATTTTCACACTATACCTCCATTGTTTATTTGGTCTCGTCTAGATTAATCGTCCCCTTAAACTTAATACTAAATATTAAATTATACTTACATATAAACCTTCCTCGTTTATTGCTCTTTCGAAATGTGAAAACGCTATCAAAATCCGTTGCGTGGTTTAGCAGGAGAAACAGACATAGGTAGACAGCAACTTTTTATACTCTTCTTACTTCTTAAAGTAAACTTAACGCGGTCTTTAGACTCCGGAACATGTCAACATCTCATATTAGAATGTTTAAGATCACTCTATAAGGGAGACAATCGTGATGATGCTTACAAAGATAGTGCTGCAAGTAAAAAAACTTCACACGATATTGAACAGCGCTAGTGTTGTGACTCCAGAGCCTCTTGAACGACAATGGTCCCGTATATCTGCTTCCCGACATTATTATGGTTTATATTTTGTTTTGTTTTGCTGGTAGTCATGTATTGTTATCAGTTTTATTGAATATTGAAGTATGTGATATTGTGTAAATGTGTTTGTTTATTGGTCTGTGAAATTTACTTTCATAGATACGTTGGTACATTCGAGAATAACAACATATTTACCTATCTATGGAATAATAGAAAAAGGTCACACACAACCTTTTTATTTACATACATAATTCCAAACCGAAAAGTCGATCGGAAGGAATAAAAAAGAAGCTTAAAGACACATCATAGACGCACCGACCTTAGTCGACCTCTTTACGACTTTTAGAAGGACCTTTCTCCTAATATGCGTACGTGAGAGAGCCCGCAATGGCCACGATAAAGAACACCCCCCCCCCACCTCACCCCCCACCCATGGGGACCGCGTGGTCAAAAATATAAAGGCCCAAAATGAAATTCCTAGCGGCCCATAAAGTATAGTGTTACGTCATTATGGATAAAAAGACGACTACCGATTTTCCATCAAAAAGTTTTCTAAGCTTTTTGTCACTCGATATTTTGGAACTGATACCTTTGAGCACTGAAAACAAGGTTTTTTTTGTAAGGTGATCATATGTTTTACTGGCTTCTGTTCTAGATTTCACTGACCCAGTTTTATGGGCCGTAGTCGAATGGTTTATAACAATAGGTGTTTGTCTATTAGCCAGTTAACAACTCGACTAATGGTAGGCGTATGAATATACAGTATTATAAATACAGAGGCCTTTAATTTTAAAATAAAAGAGCTGTAACGATTGATTTATGCTTCAGTAACTTTGTATTAATAACCATACGAGACGGAGTGACTTAAGAATAGCTTTTGAAATCCTCAAACAAAACACACGGAAGACGTCATTACGACATTTTAAGGAGTTCCAGATTCATATCTAATGTCGCGTGACGGTGCGATATACATTGACGTGACGTTACAGCGCTTAAAACCACCATTCGCAGTTCAACCCTACCCATTCAGTAATAGAATTCAATTTTGATTGAGAATGATGACACGTGTCGAGTTTTACGTGGAGCTTGCCGAACTCCGATCAGAATTTCGACTCCATTTTGAGCTTTATTTTTCGTGTGTCAAAGTTCACGTTTCTTTGTTATATAATAAGTCATTATTTTGTGAATGAACTGTCCCTATAAAGTATACTTAGAAAAGTGTTTAGATGTTTAAACATGTTTTATTTTGGAACGTGACGTCACGATTTCGTAATGGACGTGAATGAATTTGTTTGAACTTTACAAAGTTTGGTTTTGCGGTCGACAGACCAACGTGAGCCCTTTAGATGTACTCTTGTTGTATTTTGTGGAATGGACGTTGCTCCACTAGCTACTTACTTTTGCATATCATAACATTTTAATAAATATTTATTTTTCTTTTTTCTTTATTTACAGGTGAGTCGCAACAGAATGGGGATGATTGCAGCTACAGTTATATAAGTGAGTATATTTTATTTTAATTAAAAAGGCCACCATACCGATACCACCAAGAACAATAAAACAATGGAGGTATTTAATTATACTCAAAGACTTATCACGGGGTTCAGACATGAGTACTTTGAGTTACAAACGTATATTATATAAGAAAGAGGTAGATATCGCACTAGCGCGCAAATTATTGAAAATTCAGACAATTGTTGTAATTTAGCATATAGCTATCTCTTTCTGTTTCATACGTTATCTATGGCAGTCGTACAGTAAGTACATTTGAAATAAGAACGCAACAATATCTAAACGCCGCTCACTATGAACGTAGCGTATCTTTCCTTTATAATATCATTGTTTAAACACAAAATTTGACAGGTTTAAGAGTAAAGTAGAATTTGACAACACGCAAATTCTTAATTTATAAAATAGAATCGAATTACACTTTAATCGAAGTTACGCAAACATCGAAATTGTATTCCTATTAACAAAGTTTATTTAGGCAAATAGAAAAAAACTTAAATTCTAGTTAAAACCTAGACCCGTGCCTGCCACTATAAACCAGGTAACGTTCATTCTAAATTTATAGACCTGTGCCTGTTCAGGCTCTGAAACGAAGCACACCTAATTGAAATGTTTCGATGTCTCATGAATCGATAATGCGCAATCCGAATACGAATTCCTATATATCGAGTTGAATATATTAGCTCATTTTATTCGGAAGGCCAATTCTCATTCTTAAAAGTGTTTAAATTCAAGTCGCAATATTATATCAGCTGCCGGGGTAGCGGAATTTGTTCAAAAGAGTCACCGCGGCCCTGGAACGCAAAGGGCTTTAGAAGGAACACGGAGGGGTTTTAGTCAGTAAGACACGCCCTTCCGCTCCACTTAGAGTGGAAGAAGTCATTTGATGATATTCCACCCTTAAAAATAAAATATCAGCGACCATTAATGAGAAAAACTTGTCAAAATGTATGGAAATGAGAGGTTTTTTGACAGGTTGCGACAACGATGCGAATGTGAACGTTCCTTAACCTTTGATCGCCAGAGCATAAACGTATCGGCGTGCCCCCGATGCCAAGCTACAATTTTGCCGTATTTTTTGTCACAAATTGTGGCGTTTGGTGTACAGGATAAGCATTCGTTTGTCACATATTTGTGACGTTTGGCGTACAGGGTAAACTTTTATTTGTCACATATTTGTGACGTTTGGCGTACAGGGTAAGCTTTTATTTGTCACATATTTGTGACGTTTGGCGTACAGGCTAAGCTTTCATTTGTCACATTAATATGCGTTAAAATGAGTATTGGCCCACAGTTATCTGCTTTGGTACTATAATGTGGGAAGGTACATGTCCTTTTATCTCCAAGAACTGGATCGGCCTTCAACGACCATGTACCTAAACCATAATTAATCAGAAACCTAAACTTGTGTTTGTTACTTATAGTAAGTACTTACGGCCTGTGTCATATCATACAAAAAAGCCCCGCCACAAATATTTTCATAAGAGGAATGTGTTTAATAACTATTATTTTTTCCATCATTCATATAAATACCTACTCATATGACCTTTATTACAGTTTTTGCGGTGAATAACCGCAATCATTGTCATTACTCATAAAGCATCTACGAATAGGTACATAAATACCTAACTAACTATTCCACTTCAATATATCCACAGTCCACTTAGTCCATCCGTTGCAAAGTGAATCCGTTGCCAAATAAAGTAACTTAAAATAACTTGCATCCACTCTCACTAAATCATGAAAAGATTGAAGAACTAAACTAAGGTACTAAAGCGTTCCAGAAGCCAAAGATAAACATAATAAAATCTCCATTACCTTTAAAATATCCATGGGATACTTGAAAAACAAACTCAGGTAACTTGGTCCATGATAATAAGATTGCAAGGCACCACCCAGCTCTCTTCACTTGAAAATATACCGTTAAAATTGTGGGGATTCCTTAGTTTGATTACGCCCTGGCGTAAAAACAATCCACTTTGAATTTCAACAAGTTTGTTCGACTCTTCAATAACTTAATTAGTAATGTTTGTCTGTATTCATTTGTGGGAGATCCTCTTTGGACTCGTAGAGTTACTGCGTTTGTAATTGCTTGAAGCGATAATTCTGACTGGGTAAGCTTGGCTTTTGGCATCATTCGGTCTCTTTTTTGTTACTTCTTATGTGTTTCAATTATCATGTATATGTCACCGGAAAATAGCAAACTCCGTAAGATAATAAAATAACTTGAGAGATTGTAAACTCTCGATAAAATGTCAACTGAATAATTGGAATACATCAAAATTTGATAGTCTATAATCTCGCGAAGTCATTCCGAGAAATTGTGGATTATAATAAAATGGCGACCAATCGGAGGACAAGTCTACAATTTATCTGTTTTCGTGTGAAAGTAAACTCAGAAACAAAGCTCTCATTGGTCTTTTCAGGGATAACAAAGACCAATGAGCTATCACACCAAAACAGATAAATTGTAGACCAGACAGCTGATTGGTCTCCAGTTTATGTTAGTCCACAATTTCTCGGAAGATTATAAACTATCAAATTTTGATGCGTAAAATGGTATTCCAAATGTTCAGTTGACAATTTTTCGAGAGTTTACAATCTCTCAAGTTATTTTATAATCTTACGGAGTTTGCTATTTTCCGGTGACATATACAACGTGTAACAGAATAAACGCAATACCTCTTAAGGGGTCATTGTACTCATCATTATGAACAACTTTTACTGTGAGACCAATCTCGAAATCGCGAAAAAAATATCTGCTGTTCAGTACATTTAGTAAAGTTTTGCGCACATGCGCAATGTATGGGGCAGTCGATTCGAAAAGTAATTGCGCCTAAATATATATAAAAGAAATTTAAAAACAATGACGACGATTTATTCAAATACTGTAATGTTATGAATGTGTTTAATAAGGTGGAACTTTCCACCCTAGTGGAAATAAATAGGCCCGAATTGCTAACAGAAAAAACAAGACCTGACTTCTTGAGAACTTCAAAATAAATATATTCCACCAAAATTTAACAATGTATATGGGACGAGGGTTGCTGCATATTTAGTACCTTACCTTCTTAACAAACTTCCAAATGACTTACAAAATGTATATAAAACAGGTTCTATGCTCATACTCATTAATACTCATAATGCGTTTTAATTTTTTTCTAACAATGCATTGAAATAAAACATAGTTTTTTTTTGAGAATATAAGACCGACTCGCCAGCACACAGATAAGCCCTGAGAGGTTTGCTTGTATGGCAAAACTATTGTAAAGTAGAATAAGAGGTTTGAAAAAATTTTTTTTTTTTTTTTTCGTTTTCATTGTTATTCCTATAGTTTATCGTATATTCTGTCAATCACACCCACTGATCACTAATTCAAAATAGTCTGGAATCCAACCTGAAAATCAAGAGCAATGACAGTGAAGCTTATGAAGTGAAAAGCTTATGAAGTTGATTCATAAGCTTTTCAGTTCATCTGCTCGAACAAGCCACTCCTATAACCACTGACTTCTTGGTGAAACCTTAGTCCCTAATTTTCAGCATCAGCTACTCAAATCGAAAGAATTCCAAATGATGTCCATTTGCAACAGAAAACTAACCGGTAACGCAAACTAGGTTGAAACTGCATCCACGACTCGCAATTCGCATTTACAATTCAACTCGCGTCTCAGACTGTCCGCATATCATCTATCCTTTTCTGTACAACCACTTTTTTGTGAGCCCGTCTCTTTCTAATGCATTGGATTGCAGAAAGCCGATTTCAAAGGTACCATTCTCACGTTTTGTTTCGAACAGGGCGTCGAGGTACTGATTTTGAATGCCACATATGAACGGGACCACGTAGAATTTTCGTAGGGAACGCGATTTTTAAAGTTCGCTCGATTTTCCTTTTTGTTTCGCGCCATTTGTTGGTTTTGTAGTTTGAAAATGTTTTTTTTTTTGAGCGGAAACAATTTTTTTGTGTACGGCCAGAGTGAAATTGATCCCATGAAAATGTATTTTCAGTTTAAACGAGCTTTAAAAAGACGATTCTGCTGTGGAAGTCGAAAGCAAAACAAGACTCCTCGTATCCCATGCAGTAGTAAAAGTCAATACAAGGATACAGTTTATACGGGACTAGATACCATTACATTTTATGCTCACTAGCTCTCCTTAAACCCACCATATTATTGCTTTGATACAAACTACTATTGTTTGAAACGCAATCGATACACTGAACCGACCACAGTCAAGCGCATGATGTTATATCGGTGCACCTGGGATCTTTATTTTAAGCTAGGAATACACAATACACACCAGGAACTTGCACAAAAGTAGGCAAGATTGCATGCCATTGTAACGTACTCGTGTTAGCACCAATATTAGAAGCTGATTTGGCACAATCAAGTTAAACTATTTTGATCTTAGTATATAACAATTCAGCCGTATTAATTTCTTAGGCCAGGTTTCTGCACGACGTTCACAGATATCAGTGATTTCTAAAAGAAACTTAGAAAGCATCACCCGAATCGGGCGCAAAAAAAAACCGAAAATTGAAATGATTCATATTCATTACAGTTTATTATGCCTTTGAAGCTACGAGCAGGTAGTCCTTGCAATTTTTTGTGCAAAGCAATTTAAATGTGTAGTGTTTGTGTAGTGTTTCCTTGCCTTATTTAAACTACTGACCGATTCTCGATTAAAAAACCTTCTCACGATTTCGTATCGTTCATCAATTGTTTATTACATATATAAAAATTCGAGTCGTCCCAATGGTTACGGTTCACTGAATACATAATAAGAGCTATGACCTCACATTGGCGTCATGACCCTGAAGGATTATGCTCGCATAATGGATTTGGACCGAATTACTCAACGATGTGTTTATTGGTCATATGTTTGAAATGAGTTCCTAGAATTGGTTATCTCTTGAGATTTATAGTTTTGTAATGGATCAATATTGAAAACTGTTGTATTCTTGGCAGATTTTAGCTCAGTTTCAGCTTAAAATTTAGGTCAAAACATTTCAATAAAAATTACAGATTTTCAGTAATATCTAAATAGAAACTATTAAGTACATTATAAAACTAGAATATCTCATATGTTCGCTAAGTTAATTTTGTTACATTTCTCATCAGTTAAATTAAGGAACTAAGGTAAAAAGGAAAATAGAGTTATTTCATTGACCCATCTATTTCTGTTTAGAAATTCCGTCAACGATGAACTGCATATAAACTTATATATCAAATGCATATATAAGTTAATATGTTCATCGTTAAATATCGTGTTATACATATTGAAGCACAAGAACAAATGTCATCAAAATATAATTTCCAATAATGTTTTGTTCTGAAACTTTCTTTTATTTTCCAGTTTTGCGAACACTGGATCCACGAAGATGATCTGATAGTGAAGGTATTGAACAGTTTCACCACCTTTGATCACCGCTTCTAACCCATATTCTGTTATGTATCACAGAAGCACGAAATACTTAGTTTGGTTTGTGACGTCTGAATATACCTTTATGTATTTCACAAGTATATGTAGAGTTGTTTTAACCCGTATCTATGTATCTAAATAATCCTTAATAAATCAGGATTACCATAATATATTGTATGCTGCATTTTCCCCAAAAATGTACCGTAATCACTAAGTTGACCGTATTTTGTAAATGACCCTTCCCGTATTAAACGCTTTGTTGAAAATTGCATCCTCAAAGCCAAATATCTGAGCGTGGCGTTTACACTGACAAATAGCACATTAACGCTTTCCTCGTTGATTTAACACCCTGAAACTTACGTACAAAAGCCTACCCTAATAAAATATAGAACCACATAAAACATATAATTATATTTTTCTCTCGCCTCTCGAAGGCAGGAGTCGTTTTCATTCCACACACCTCCGCAAAATATGGTCTTTCATAACTCCCCACAAAAAATCCCCTGTAATTTAATGCTTCCCCTGAAAATAATATGTAAAAATACGCTCTGGGTAGGGGCCACTTTCGGCCCGTTTCGGGCCATTTCGGACAATTTCGGGCCGGTGCCGACCATTACGGGCACATCCTTCGCGCCGTTATCTTGCCCGTAAGAATAAATCAGGATATTATTTTACCCCGACAAAATATTATTCTTCATATCTAATCAGTGAGGCAAGAAATATGGATATGATACCGACCGAAATTGTATTTATGTGTTATGGTTCTCATAAGTGCCGACGCGCGCACCCCTACGTGCCAAGGTTTTCAGTTGCCTCCGTAGTTGGCCCGGGCCTACTTCATCAATGACACAATTGTCTTTAACGTAATTCGTGGCCAGACTGTGTGTGAACGTCGGTTTACGTAACTTTAATAACTAGAATACTTAATCAAGTTTTCAGAACTGATATCGAAATTAATTCTAGGCAAAAATTTGAAGTATGCGCAACATTTGAACGAAAATACAAATATTGGCATCAGAATGTTCGACTTCGCATCATTAAAATTACGAACAAACAAATACAAATGTACATAATGTAGAACTTATTAAAACATTTGTTTAACAGTATGCCAACAATCTTAGAGGAGATAAACTAAAGTTTTCAAATTTCAAAGAGGCGAGCGTAACTCAAAACACGCTCTTCAATAGTAACAGCCACAGTCACTCCGTTGAGACGTTTTAATCAAGAAATCTTCGCGTCTTTAATCAAAGGGAAACTTGAATACCTACACAACACTTGCTAAGTAACACGACGAATTAAAACAGCACTTCAGTTCTGTATTTTCAAGCTGATTTGGCAGAGGAATGAGGCGGTTTCTCGGATGGGTTTCTTTGTGAACAACTGTTTTTATATTTACTTGTAGACTCACCAGAGAATGGGCAGCAGCATTCTCTTTGCACAGCTACACTGCGATCGCCGACTTTCCTGCCAAGCGTAGCGATTTTGGCAAATCCAGGGGGGATTTGCCTTTGGGGGAGGTCTATGTCCCGCAGTGGACGTCTTTCGGCTGATACGATGATGATGTTGATGATGAGTGTATTTGGAATTTGAATATGAAACGTTCGTTTTTGAGCGTGTTTGTCCATATCAATGTTGAAGCGAAGAGTATATATATAGGAAACGATAAGAAACTTAAAAACGACAACTGACTCTGGGTCGACGTCTGGATGGGAAATTGTGGGTCTTAGAAAGTAAGAAAAATTCTGATCCAATTGAAGATCTTGAAGAACTGAACACACCCACATATGTACGTTATATATTCTGAATATTACACCAGCACCTCACACTTTCGATTCCTACGAAAACGTTTATTTTTAACACACAGCTGTCGACTAAAACATTAAAATGCTATTTGTGAACGTCGAAACGAATGAGCGATATCGATTATTTATTCTACAGACAACTAATCGAGTAGATTGGATTTCGTTTGCGGTTGATGCGGTCACGGCATCGATACTTGGTGACTACAGACTTGTGAAGTCATTAAAAATTTGTTAAGAAATCAATAGCAAAAACACGATGTAATACCAGACCTGAAGGTCGATGCGCGTACTGTGAAAGCGTTAAAATTTAAGTTGCAATATCATCTCAGAGATTATCAGTGTTAAAAACTTGTCAAAACGTAGGAAAAATTCGAGGTGTTTTTGACTATGATGAGAATGCGCAAGGTCCTTGAAAATACTAGCATTACCCTTAATCAAAGTCAAAGTCAAAGCATTTATTACAAATAAACCATTATCAGGTACTTTTGAATTGTCAAAGTTAGACCCTCAAAAACATGAAGCCATTTGCTCGTTCCAAAGCGTAGAGAAGAACGTGCATGAAACTCCACGGACTCTCTAAATTAAGAGTACTACGTCACATGTTATCTATTGTAGATCCATTTCAAAGTGGATATGCTTCAGATCAACCTTGAAAAGCGTCTTGTCACCAATAAAAGAAACCTTCACCTTTGATAGACAAAATCATGTCTGATCTGTTACTGACCATGCTCATGAGTGGAGTAGAGACTCCGTTATGCTCACTTCGACTACCATTCGGTTCGTTGGGCTCAGGGGGTCCTGGCTCCGCAGTCTATGGCCCACCTCTTGTCTTGCGCCGCATGCCCTGTCACCTGTACATGTGAGGACCTTATGACTGCGCGAACGGTGTTGCCGTTGCTGAGTACTGGGCCAATTTGATAAGTGTATTTGCCACCGACACGCTAAGAAGAAGTTGGTCCTGGCTAACATAGCCAGCACAGATGCTTTCTGAGGGCTTGGGAACGTTGAGAAGCCACAGCTCGTAGTCTATGCCCATAAAATTTTGAAATTTCTATCTATTTCTCGGTTTGTCTATATAATAAATTTATTGATTAACTTAGGACTAGATTACATTGCACGGTTGAGTTACACAGGTATACATTTTTTCTAAATCTAGTTAGTGGGTGCAGTACTGTTCTTCTAGATAGGTTACGAGGTAACCTGTGTTTAGAAAAAACAGTTCCGATCCCCTGTGATAACATAGTGGTTTACTTATACCTAGTACGTGCAAATCAGAATGTTTCAAAAACATCTACGGTTTTGAAAGAGTCAAGTATGTACTAAAAGAAAGTATTGAGTTCAGCTAGAAAACAAACATAAAACAACCCGATCACTTTCTTAGCAAACTGTGACATCGTATGTTTTCTCAAGAATACTATTCACGTTATAAAGTTAGAATGAACTCAACCGCCAACGTTTACGATGTCTATATCTCTCCACTTTCCCCGCAGACCAATCTACATACATCCAGAGTATTTTCTTTACCTAATACAGTCTTCTCGGAGAAAAGCGGTGGGAAGCGCGAACAAATTGGCACCTAATAGAATTTCATATGGGCACAATTTAACCGTACTGTACATTCCCTTCTGCATAGAAAATTTCAACATTTCAATTGTTTATTCAGAGGGCCAATAATTATTCTACTAATTTTTAAACAACGTTCACATTCGCATTTCAGTCGCAAAACTGACAAAAAGCCTCAATTTGCGCACATTTTTGACAGATTTCGACTGACATGCGAATACGAAAGTTGTTTAAAAATTTGTAGAATTGCCTTCTGATATGTCTTCGTTATTAATAGAATGTAAGACAAAGGATTGCATTGGGTGCTTTATGTGAAATACAATACCGTTTGCAGTGTAGTGTACTTTAAATCCGACACTTGGTAAGGCTTCGAACGAAGCTAATCAGTAGTTCGCTTTGGTATGTTTTGATGGAATGTTTGTTTGTCATGAATAATCAGCCATAACAGTAAACATTATCCTTATCAAGCTTTTGTGAATTTCTTTCTACAGACATGGATCATGGCAAAAACATTCCATCTGGTTTTGGTGAGTCGGTCACTGTGGTAAGAGTGTTATCGATCCCCATTTTTGGATCAGGTAACATGGCTGTACATAACCGCCATAGTTAAGCCAAAGTATTTAAGCTTCTCTCAATTTAGAGAAAATTACTTGATTTTCTCTTTTTGCTCAAAACGACTTTCAATGCGATCCTTCCTACAGTCTCTTGAACCTAAACCAATTCCCAAAAACCAAACAAAAATCAATCTAAATCCAAACCGTTTCTAACTCGGAATTCGTCGAGTCATTTAGTCTCAGCTAATGCAAATCTGCCATAAATTGTCAATAAACCAGGGGGCGGGGAGGATAGTTTTCGATAGTTCCCGTTCGGCGGCCCGTGACGATTTATAGTGCAAGTTTCAGATGGAAAAAGTTGGTGATCCCGTCTTCGTACGGTGTCTCTGGGGGGTTCGAGGGGGGGGCGTTGTTCTAATACGTACTGTCAATTGGGAAAGTGCGTCGTTATGTCTCTGTGTACGCCAGGCTTGCTTTTCTTTGGGTGTGTTTTTCTTCTGGGTGACAAAGCATCGTGTATTAGCCAGATGATGCTGTGTTGTGGGAGCTCTGAGTGATGTGGGACATAATATTGTAATACTTAATGAGTATTTAATGGGTAATAGGAAAGGATTATTTAAGTTAAGATGGCGAAGGTTTAAAGACAGAAGTAGGCCGATGGTATTATGTAAAGTGTTACAACCCTTTTACCCAGTTTATAATAGCTCAATATATTACCGACGTATGTAATATGTGTTCCTGTTTTCCCCATATTTATGCCCGCTACTTCAAGTTATTCGAGCCAGTCGCAATATACATGTTACGAAATAAATTTCATCTCTCAGCAAAGAACACTAAATAAGCTCCCAACAAATTACTTCTCCAGTCCCCGAAGTAACTTACATAATGCTGAAACAGTATACTTAAAACACTTGAAAGTTATCAAAGGAAAATCAACTTTAAAATGGAGGATGTAAGTCACATTTCTGCTTAAGGTCTGGAGCAGCCGAGATAATCTTGTTGGGGAGTCATTTTTGACCAATTTCCCTCGGTATTGAAAATATTTTATAGAGGCCGACATTGCAAAGTCACATAGGACCCGATAGGCTTTGTGTGGACGCCGTTCTGCGTTGTTTTGTTCATTGTTTTCTATTTAAGCGACGGAGTTATGTAGACAAAGCTTGTTACGGCGGCCATATTGTATGAAAATCAATTTTACATAATAAAATGCTTATACTGGTTATTATGTTTTGCTGAAACATAGATGAAGCATTTTATTCGGGAAAAGATCTTGCGACCGCTTGACTTGGTTATGACGTAGGGGAAATGTTAGCCAGGCATTATGATTGGTTCGTTGTAGAATCTCGTTTAGGAAACAAGCCTTAACTTAAATAAACCCAGCCTTTCTTTCAGATAAAATACATACGTTAACCATTCGACAAAGATTGTTTACTTACTCGGGAATCAAGGTCTAGCAAGAATCAATATGTTACCTTAACGCAAAGACAATACATTTTCCTTCAATTCCCAGATCACCACAGATTCAAAATACCCCGTGAACCCGTTTCTCCACTTTTCTACGAACATGAAATAATTAATAAAACGGCATAACTGTTGAAACTTCGTCTCTGTCGCCAATATTTATGTTTGGCTACTTTACTTTTTGTTCATATTTCAGCGCTACACGGGGAGGTGATTAAATAATTTGCATTCGCACCGACGGTATTTCGATTCGATGCTTTATTTAGTTTGCATTTTGGGATGAGGACGAATTAAAAATACATTTTCGTGTTTTATTTAACTTGACCGTGTTACCAAATTGTTTGTTCAAAATCGGTTTCGAATTGTTAATATGTTGCGTACATTTCTGAGTGAGTCTTGGAGTATTTAAAGCTTGAAGTGTACTTAAATCAGTGCAAGATTTTTGGAAAACACCTATTCACAGTTGTCGTCATCAAAATTTATTTTAAAGAAAGGCAAGTATTTTGTGATATATAGAGAGCAAGTATATAACTGGAGAGAATATTTATAGAGAAAGCTGTAACCATGGCTTTTTTAGACAATTTAGATAAATGTTACTTCAGTGTAGTGACGTCAATCAAACCGAAGTCCACACTTAGTAACAGTCATATTTTCAGGTATAAAAGTAGCACAAACACAAAACCTATTCTCACATTTATAACGTGAGTAGTTGAGCGATAGATCAAAAAGCTTTCAAAGCAAAAACAGAGCTTGTCAATAAACCCAAAAAAGCCAGAACGTAAAAAAGTATTCCTTTATTCGCGAAAATATTTTCATCGGCGGCTAACAACCCAAAATATCAACAAATTATATCTAATCGCTTACCAAATCATCTTTTATAAATCGATACGGAATCGCTTTGGGACGCAAACATACGTTAAATCGGCCACTTCGCGAGCAAACGATTCAATTATACCTGTATGTTGATAGCGAAGCGTTTTGAAAGGTTGCACGTGCGAACATCACCAAATGTTGATTTGACGAAAAATTGTATGTTTATAGGCAGTGAGATATATTTATGGGTAGGTAGGGATGGGGGTGACTTTCATAGCTTTTCTTGAACATAAAGTGTTTTTAGAGACCGCAACACAACTGATTTGGTTCACATGAAGCGAAATTTATCATTTTAATCATCATTTCAAGCGAAAAACGTTACCTTCTGCCGGTCAATTCTGTAAACATGTCGAAGTAAAAGCTTGAGTGAAGTGATCACGAGGTGAGCTGTCAATCCATATAATCAAGCTGGAATGACAGCTCACTTCGTGATCACGTGACATCTTCAGAATCGACCGGCTGGACATAGACCTCCTCCTATCATACTGTTGTGAATGCCTTCCAATGCTACGTCTTTCGGTAGCCAGTTTAGAACCTTTCGGTCTCATCGAAAGTTCTGCGAGTAATCGACAAAGTTCGGTGATGTGTTTACGTAATCAAAAAGATCGGGAGTTATTTGATTGTTACTTTTGGGAAGTAAAGTGTTAATCACATGCAAATTCCATGATCCGCAAAATAAAGGTCAACGCCAGTACAACTTGTTCGACCTTTCTTTACATAAAAATTATATAGGAACAACGCCGACGCAATTCTTTAAACTTTCCATTGTAAGCAATGAATAATTTTCAGTATAAATAACAGAACTAGGAAACCTTATAAAACTTTCTCATTGTAAACATAACAAAAAGTTTCACTATACAAATTACAATTTTCACGGAGAGCAAAAATGAAATATTTTCAGAATTTTTATTACCCAATTATGTGCAAACATTTCTCACCCTTGATATCTTTTTTGTATGCGAAAATTTTGAATTTCGAACGTGAGTTGTAAGGTGGGGTCCAATGGGCCCCCAGACGGTTGTAATGTTACCGTGGCAGGCGATACCATCACATTGCCTGGTATTTGATAAGACAGTGCGTTACTTTTATGAGCTAGCTCCTAGCCTATGCAAGTGTTACGTGAAAATGGCGGCACTTGAATGGTAATGTCGGTGTTTGTTAGGCTAGTTTATGTCGGCGATACGCTCCGTTTGCCCGTTGTTTAGATAGAAATATTTGTTATTTCGAATGTTTTGTTAGAAATAAGAATATTCCGAAAAAAGCCTTACCGTGAAAATATAGATGACGTATGCTGTCATTCTACCCGCTCTATTCTATTTGAAGCAGATGATTGACAGTTCACTTCAAACTCACTTCACTTTACAACTTTGACGTTGAGATTTTTTCAGAATAGCTGAACTGGGATAAACAAATTCAGCATTTCTAAATTTGAATTTATTTCGTTCCTAAAATGTCACTCATCTTTCAGAAACATAAAAAAATACCTATTGTCCGATATTGTTTTATTATTTTTCTAACAAGTCCGAGTTACAACCAAAGAAAGAAACATGATTGACTGACCACAAAACATTGTTCGCAATAATAACTTAAACGTAAAAAGATTGACAAACGTTAAACGTTCGGTTCGAACATAGCTTTTTTGATTTTTCGGCCGCTCAACTTTTAAAACAGCCTTTTCTCTGTATTCGGGCAGTTATACTCTATATATTACAAGTTGAAAGGCCAAAAAAACAATGAAATCCTGCCATCAATACACGCGTATTACAAAGTGGGACGACAAACAACGTCCGTCGTTGTTGCGTCGAATGCAACCAACATATGGACGGGATATTTTTAAACTGTATAGAGACATTAAGATAAGTTTACTGCATTCGAATGTTCCATCTCTAGTCACTCGGATATTTTGGTTTATTGTTTGAAACGGGACAAAGGTTTTTTAGTGCGCTTTTAGAAGCGTGCTGCACTCTCGAATGATATAATATTTATGAGTTTTTCGTCGCATTTGAATTTAGAACGATATAGTTTTTTGCTGTGTTTGTCAGTCCGTCTCCATTTGTGAGGTTATGTTCTGAAGGAAATTAAGATCGTTGTGCTGTGTTTCAATTTCCATAATGATTTAAGAAATCCTCAGAAAACTGGATTAGTTTGCATTGCTGAGAGAACCTCTATTGTAATAACACTGCTGAATGGTGTTCTGTTTAAATAAAGATCCCTCTTGAACAAAATTAGAGTAAGAAGAGAAACAACTTTATGTATGAAATCTTGGAAAAATAAAAACAATATGTTGAACTTTAAATCGGATCACCCACGCAGTGACCAGGCCGGTATATTGAGACCCCTAGCTTATTAGATGCGTAATGTATTATCAGGATATATCCTCGGATCAAGTATTTTTTCTATGTCTTTATCGCACCACCAACGCAAGTCGCCCTCGAAGTGTATCGGCGTTATGATATTGACACTTAAGTGCTGTGTCCCACGGGATGAATCCATGATTTTATGGTGGCCCGCGTTACTTATCACATTTTATGGGATTTCGGGCGGATGTGGCGATGCGTTAAATCACTTACTTTCCATATATCCAGATTATCTCCGGGAGATTATTTTATTAAAATTTTTGATGCGAAATTGTGTTTATTCCTCCCTTTTAGGAAGCAGGCTTCCTTAGCATGATGTTTTTAGTAAAAACGGCTGGTTATATGTTGAAAATCTTGCGGAAAATTTTACTTTTATTTCAGAGATACAGATAAGTCACAATACACGTGTATCCATTGCTATGACAACAACAAGAACTTTCCTGTTCGATAACATGGACGTGGTAGGTTAAGGCCACTTAACAACAAATATGTTACATCACTCACGCCATAATTTATCGGTCAACAGCTTCCCATCGCGGCATAAATATGTATTAGTCTAAAATCAGCTACATTGTTACCAAAATTGTGCAGAACCAACCGAATGCGCGGGTTCCAAACGCTATAGAGTATTTTGGTCGGCTTATAAATTGATAATGCGGCTTTGGACCGCATCAGATGATTAATTGACCCGATTTGACCCAACAATTACTTCAATTATTTACCTCCGGTACAATGTCGTGCAGTTCGATACTTGATAACAACTTTAATTTGAATTATTTATTGGTGTCTTCCTAATTGTGATTAGGGTTGCGTCTTTTGTTTTGTTCTCGATTGGCAGATGTTTTTTTTTAGGGTTCCGTACCCAAAAGGACGGGACCCTATTACTAAGACTTCGCTGTCCGTCTGTCCGTCTATCACCAAGCTGTATCTCATGAACCGTGATAGTTAGACAGTTTAAATTTTCACAGATGATGTATTTCTGTTGCCGCTATAACAACAAATACTAAAAACAGAATAAAACAAATATTTAAGGGGGCAAAAAAAACACGTTTGTTGTATGGGAATACAACAAACGTGTTTTTTTTGCCGTTTTTATAGAAAACGATACAGAACCCTTCGTGCGCGAGTCCGACTCGCACTTGGCTGGTCTTTTTTTGCTTTGAATTGCAAATCAATCTTCATGCATCAACTCATCTTAAATGCATGTGCTTAATACAAAACTCGATTCATTTTTTTCATTGTCAAGTCGGCCTGCCAGAAAGATGAATCACGTTCCAAAGTATCTACGGTTCCAGGGTTGCGGAATTTGTTCGAAAGAGTCACCGCGGCCCCGGAACCCAAAGGGCTTTAGAAGGAACACGGATGGGTTTTGTCAGTAAGAGTCTGACACGCCCTTCCGCTCCACCCAGAGCGGAAGAAGTCATTTGATGATTTCAGATCCTTAAAAAAAGTATCTACGGTTAAGAAAGAAAAGGGTTTTCTACACGAAGATGTGATCTCGAAGCGTTCTATCAAGAGCTATGTGATGAAAATTCAGCCAATACAAAGAAGTAAAAGTTGCAGTGTGCCCTTCATAGAACGTGTAACTGAATAAACGGAAAACCTGAGTAAGGATCATTGTACTCATCATCTTGAACAACTTTTACTTTCGAAGAATCGCTGAAATAGCGAAAATAAAAACCAGCTGTACCTTTTCTCGAGTTATGCACACAAAAATCTGCCAGGATTGCGGAATTTGTTTGAAAGAGTCACCGCAGAGTCACAGGGCATTAGGAAGAACACGGAAGGGTTTTAGTCAGTATGAGACACTCCCTTTTGATGTTGCACCCAAAAATATATGGGTCTCATAGTAAAAGTTGAGTTTATAATGATGATTACAAAAACCAATTTATTAAGTTTATTCTGTTACACGTTGCTTATGCCTGTAAAGATACAATAAATTGTATTCCTATTCTACCAGCTCATTTCTTCAAACAACAGCTCGATTGGTGCTTCAAATTATATCTCCGTAATAAATGCCCTAAAAGCCAACGTGAACCCGATCCCTAATTAATTAGTCTGCTTACAATTGATGCATTGTAAGCATAAGTATATAGGTGCATATAGTGCAGTGGTTCCCAACCTTTATTTTACACGGAACCACATTGATTTATTTGTTGCTAGGAGGGATCAGCAACTAAGAATAAAATAAAAAATTTGTTAATCTAAAAATAAATTTGTTTGTATCGTTCAAAAATTGTAGCATTGCTCTACTTAAGGAGCATTGACACAAGTTTGGAATCAGTTTGGATCAATGTTATTTTTGAGGTGAAAAGATTGAAATTTTAAAACTTTCACGGACCACAGGTTGGGAACCACTGATATAGTGCATAATAGATGTATTTACTTGCATATACTTAGTGCATATATGTCGGTGCGTATTCGCCATCCCGTCATTAGCGATGTACTACAAGCTAGTTTAATTATCTCCAAACGGAAAGTGCTTTTATCGTAATCTGGCGGCACAGTTGGCGCAGTTAGTTGAGCGATTGACTGCTGCGCTGCGTGTCGCGGGTTCGATTCCCGCACGGCACAAATATTTGTATGGCCTACAGATAGTTGTTCTGGGTCTAGCTGTTTGTGTATGTGAATTTAAATGTATGTAAACGCACCCACGATACAGGAGAAATGAAGTGTAGAGCAACGTTAAAAAACAAAAGAATTAATAATACCACAGTATGGGGAGTCGATAGCTTAAAGATGTATTGAAGTTTGTTAGATTTTTTTTTGTATTTTTGTTTCGTTTGTTGGTAACCCTGTGTATTGAATAGTGTAGTAGAGCAGCAGAAAATATTTTTTAAAGAAATCCCAGTGTCAATTTCTTTTCACGTCAAGAAAAGGTCTCAACGCAACTTTTTATAAATCTTATAAATGATTTAATTGTTATGTGTAAACACAGATATACCTATATCGGTAACTCAGTTAATAATATCTTTCGAGTCATATTTTTCTTTTACACACAGCTGATGCGCGCGCATCAACAGATGACTCCATTTTTTCTTTTAGTTCAAGTTCATAAGTCACGCTTCTGAATTTGAAAATGATCGACGTATTCGCCATTGTTCACCTCACATTATAATGGTATAGATTTTGTTCGTAGGCCGCTTTTACACCGTCAAGCAATGCTTATTCATGTTACAATACTCGTATATTACGGTGCACGATCGAGCGATTGATCACATTATACGTCGGGAGCCCGCAATGTAATGCAACTTGAAAGCGAGCTGCTTGCAGGTAGAAACGTGGTCTTAGACTCTTTGTATAGTGACATAATGTTACGTTTACACGGGCAAAGAAAATTCATCAATTATATGCAATGCTGGTCTATTGTGACGTCACACAAAATATCAAGCAATTTACGGCAACGACGGTAGCAAGCGTCAGTTTGGCGAAATGTTTTGCAATGACAACATTGAGCGATAAGGAGAAACTAGAAATATGGAATATACATACATATGAAGCAATTAGAAACAATATTGCCGAAAAAATTGCCGTATTTTATTGATGTTGCTGCACATTGCTCTAGATTAATCCATACGTGTTGCCGAGCAATGATTGCTAAAAAAAATTGTCACGTGGTCAACTCCTTACTACTACTGACAGAATGTAACGTTTTCTATTACCTCTTATGTCAGTATTCATTAAGACAGCTTCCATTAAAATCATCAATAACTATGTTAGCGTTTGTATTTAAAGTATAACAGTCATTATTCATTCTTATCTCAGGTAAATCCAACTTTCCTGCTACGATTAAGGTGGTTTAAAGCATAATTTATAGTCGCAATAAATTCAGTCAACAATAATACGATACATGCCTACAAAATGCCCAACCAAACAGAATATTTTGCCACTTCTAATATAATAGTGGTTCTATGCAAATCAATGCGAAATATCTATAGACTTTAAACTCTGCTCGATTCAAAGACATCAAATAAACATCCCCTCCCAAGAAGAGCTCAATCAAATCTCTCACATTATTTGCTCTTGTAAAACAAACAAAATGACACGGAGTGTATCCTACTAGGGTACCAAGAGTACCCGGAGCAACTTGACCCGGTTTCTCCCTAAATGTACCTTCATACACACGATCAATACATCAACGTAAATAAATCACTAAGTTTGAGTTTCGCGATACGAAGCCTGACGGTAGCAGACAGACTCAGTAGGCCAAGTTAGGATTACTCCCCTGTGTGTCATTCAGACGAATTGGTTACAGTTACAGGGAAAGAGAGGAATTTTTTGGTACGCCAAAATATAATACTCATGTGCCTAATCAAAATCAGAGTGGTCAGATGACAGATTTTGACTTTGGTCTATGGTCGGTCTGTCATCTGTCAAATATGTAGGGAAAATTAGTTTTTTTTTGACAGTTTACGAATGACATGCGAATGCGAACGTTGTTTAAAAATTAGTAAAATTCGCACTCGGATATCAGCTCCTTGTCTGATGCTAAACGAGAACTCGGTCTAGACTGGGTACATAGCCTTGTGGCAGATTTAAAATCTAGAACAAAAGATTAACCAGGGATGCCTCATCATCATCTGCCTTGCCTTTACCCAACTATATTGGGTTCGGCTTCCAGTCAAGCCCGATTCAGCTGAATACCAGTGTTTTACGAGGAGCGGCTGCCTACTAGACCTCCGCAACCCATTAACTGGGTAACACGAAGTGAATTTGAAATCGCGACTGTCTGTTTGTTTCCTCTTCACATCTGAATGGCTGCACGGATTTGTATGAAACTTGTCACACGGGTAAAACATGTTCTAGAATAGGGAATTAGATACTTTTCATCCCGAGAGTATGTTCCTTTGGGACTATTTTCGATGGCCGAAGGAAGCCTCGGGCAGAAGCTAGTAACTTTATTAATAAGCAATTCCTCTCATCATCTGCTCAGCCAAAAGACATCCACCACAGGATCTAAATCAACGCGGTAAAACCGGTCCAACAATACCTCTGCAACCATCACAAAATAAATGAAAACAAACAGCTAATACCCCGAAAATCATCACACACAATGTACCGCAGACTTTATCAGCTGTTTCAGCAATTTATCATGGCCAACAAATAATATTAGTTGAGTGACAGAAACGGGTTACCGCGCCGGTTTCAGGGTGTTAGTGGCCGAACTATAATTGTATGCATATGCATGGATATTTGGCCCGTATGTTGACGCACTAGATATATTGATGAATTAAACGCTTCACGTTCATGCACTCACGCTTTCGTGGTTTATGCTATACAAAAGTTTGGCACACTTATTGGAAATGGGGTGTGAATATTTTAGTTAGGACGTGATATTAGACTTATTACCGTCGTACAGTACAGTATTGTAGTTTCTGTTGCGGCATCAATGCCGCCACATGAAAAACTAAGAAGCGAAATTCGTACGGCAACAAAAATAACCGCAACGTCATCTATCCTGTCAGCGACGAACTACCAACATAATCCTGCGTCGCGGAAGCAAAGTTCTCCGTGCGATTAGAACGGATACAACGATACAATAGTCCGAATATCAACTATCGGATAGTTGCCCAACAGACACAACAACCGTCTGGTCGGAGGATCCTCCCATTTCAGTGGAGGTGTGTTCCGCATACCTCTATATTTTTTCATTGGAGAATGGAAGAGCATTCCGTTCCCAGACAGCATTTTCTTCACTAATGCATTGGAAAATGAATTAATGGAATTTGATTTTGAAAGACACACATGACTGCTTTTCAAACATTCAGGCCCTTCTTATATGAGTCTAACTTACATAAGAAAAATTGACTATGACGGACGGATAAACAGACACGTGCCTGATCCTATACGTTTTCTATCTTTAATTCGGACTTATGTCATACCCTAAAATGATGATCTCACACCTAACCCCGAACCGAAAAAATTTGTAGAAATTTGTCACAGAAATAGATGAAACTCTGAAATCGGTTAAAAGCTACTTTTTAAATATAGGCAAAAATCAATACTAACGCGAGCAAAGCCGTGGAAAGAGCTAGTTATCCCGTAAAGTTTAAAATACTTCATGTAGCTACTCTCTCCTGCTCGACTAAGTAAATTTGAACTACCGCCTACTACCTTCACACGAAACTTCAGCGACACATCTTCACTTTGAAGTCAAATCATTACTAAGGTAAACAAGAACGTCTAATTAGCGATACATGAACGTGCGAGTATCTCATCGATTTTCGGTTAGCTGACTAATCCACTAATTTAGTGACTGGTGCTATTAATTTATTAGACCATTGATTCGTTGCTCTAATTGCGTTAATCATGTGGTGTGTTTCTAAGCTCACAATTAAGGAGTATGGAACTCGTTACTGATCGATGCCTTGACAAAAGGCTTTGTTAATTAAGAGGTTTAATAATGAGTTATGTAAGCCGATCGGCTTCGCTTATATTGAAGTCTGTGATGAGATGTGTCGTTAAATTAATTGCTTGTAATCTTAATGTGTTGTGGCTGCTATAATTAAAAAAAAACTATCGCTTTATCGCATGATTTCGTTCTGAAATTGTACAGGTTAAATCTATACCCTAAAGTTCTGAAAATATCAAAGGAAAAATCTTCGAAATCTCATTACTAAACAAAAGAACAGTTAATCACAACACTGATACCCGGAAACAAAAATAAAACAAGGCCGGAAAGACAGCAAATTCACCTGCTTTTTAAATCTCGTCACAACTCCACTGTCCAACGACATAGTGAATGTCCCGTGGAGCACTGAAGGCCAATCCTACTCCCTCGAGTGGCATGCCGTCACTCTGCGTTGCCCGTTCGACGCCATATGTGACCACACTGGCAAAAAAACATCACAACTCCATAACCATTTAAAATAACTTTCAACTTTACCCCCAACTAGATAAAGTTCAAACTTGATTGGAGTTACAACACGAGGGTGGTATGGGGAGAAATCCCAAAGGCGACGTACGGCACAGTGCTCATCATTTCCCCATTGTCTCGTTAGACAAAAATCAAAAACAAACATTCGCTGTAGGGATTTTCGGATCTAAGTTTCGGATGACTCCCAATCATCGTGTGTTGAGCTGTGATTGTACGTTTGGGATTTAGAGGTCTATAAGCTGTCGGCATTCAATATAATGTGATTAGGACAACTGCTTACATCACAAATATAGACGTCAAAATCACACATGAAAAACACAATGTATCTGGATGCGCAATCTTCAACGATTTCTTGAATCTAGATTAATCCTTAACATTTAAAAAACCGCCCAAGTGCGTGTCGGACCACGCACATTGTAGGGTTCTGTAGTTACTTGTCTCCTAAACCATGCCAAAAATTATTAGTAAAATGTTCTTCACTATTATTAGATTACAAAGTTACAAATACACTTGGTTTTAAGTCATTTTCTATGGATTTATTAGGATTTTTTTACTTACCCAATTCCATTTTTTTAAGTTGGCCGACTATTACTCGTTAACTTGCTAAGCCTCCTTAACTGTTATCACAGCTAAGTAGGCCTTTTAAATTCATTATATATTTTACTACCATACATTTTTTCACGTCTCGAAAAACAACCGTTTAGCTGACTTAACTTGACTCTAACAAAAGTTAGCACTTTAAAGCTTATATTGCGCAAACGCATCCTTGGATGGAAAAATGATTTTAGCAAACCCTCAATATTTTTAAACGACCTTTACAAAGACATTCCACACCAACGGGTAGACGATAAAAAAAAATCATCGCCACTTTACCTTCATGAAGGGGGCCACCCTGAAAAAATACATTTCAAGATTTTGTTCTACCACTTTGTCGGAATGATTAATATGTATACCCATACCTAATTTCAACTTTCTAGCGCTAAGCGTAAATAAATAAATAAGCGTCTCTGAGCTAAACCGCGGAGGGACAGATAGACATGGCGAAACTATATGGGTTCCTTGTTTACTACGGGACCTTTAATAACTACTGATACTTTTGAAACTGATGTTAGAAAAAAAATTAGTAGCTCGCTTATTCCATGATAGCCCGATAAAGAACAGGCCACCCCTTCCCCTCCACCCAATGGTGTCATTAAAGTCGACAAAAGGATTACGGCTAAAGGATGGCCATCCTCCTCCCAGCTAATAACTACAAACTGCGATCACCAATCCAGGCGAGATCAGTCAAGCGTGGTGAATATGCCAATTTTCCCCTTTGATGTTTATTTTAGTGGTCATTGGCAAGCTCATGTATCCGTCTGCACGTAGGAATATGATAATATCTACAAAGTAAAAAATTAAATTAGTTAATTGGCATAAATAGAAAAAAAAAACAATACATGTAAAAAAAAATAGCTTTTGCCCGCGGCTTCGTTCGCCTTAGGTATATAGATTTTCGCAAAAAAGTAATCTATAACATAACCCCATCTACCTCTGCACCAAAACCGTTTAGCGATTTAGACGTGAAAGCGTAATTAACAAATAAACAAACAAACGAGATAACTAGACAATTATACAAAAAGAGCCTGAAGTCAGCACACTGTCGGACAGCAGCACTGAATGCTACCACTTCAGCTGCAACTCCTCGAATAATTTTTAAAATTCTTAAATAAAAAGCACAAAAATTTCAATAGACAATCCCATAAAACGAGAATAACAAGCTCAATATGTTTCAATATTGATAGAAAAAAACATTAAAATTCGTAATAAACTCCTACGAAAAGTTTTTATGTTGTATCTGTTATGAATCATACGGACCAGCACAATAAAAATCCATTCAAATATATTCTAGTCTGCCATAATTTATTAGACAAGCTGTTGTCGGGAGTTATAGAGTTTCGCACCAAATCCAATCACTAAATCAACAGAACACAGAATTTATTTTCAACGTGAATTTGTTATTCTTTCTTTCTCCTTTTTGTGTACGAAAAAAATAATATTAGGCGCCATCGTGTCAGACATTTCAAAAGCTCTCTTTATCTATCCTTCTATTCATCGAATATATGCATTGAATTACTCTAGATTTTGCCATGTTTTGGATAAATGTAATTCTTTCCTCGAAGATTGCGCCTCCGTCGTCTCGCGGCTGCTACGTGACCACAATATCTAAGCCACGCTTGTCTCCAGCCACTCTTTTATGTCTATCATTTATTCTTCCGATACGCAAACGTCAGCGATTGACAAGTACAGTTCATGTCGAATAAATTGTCGGTAAAGTTGTACGTGGAGTGAGTTACGACTGTGGACGGGCCCTTCGACTCCGCTGTTTTGCTCCGGCTCGACAGATTTATCGTTCGCTTTGTTTTTAGAAATTTTCGCCTCTGTAAACGCTTTCCCTCAATATCGGAAACGTCTATTTCGATCTGCATTTATTTGTTTGACGGAAAAGCTGTCATTAAGACCACCCTGACAATTTTCAGTTCGCGACAAACCTCGAGCTCTCGGAAACGTAAATAATACACCCCATATTGAAGATTATTTCTAATGCTTAAACTCGAGACGCAATAAACTAGCGCGATGATAATAAAAATGTTCAGCTTATCCCTCGTGTTCCCGTTGTAAATTTAAACGGCGATGCGCAAGCGATTCTAAACCTTAGCGTATTTTATTAATGTCACGATAGAACATTTTAATTTTAATAAAACTGAACATCGGCACGCCCGACCTATTTGTCAACCTTCTTTACTTTTGCTGGCATGAAATCATACAGTCTCACTTTGCGTAACTACAACACTAAACGTGGAGAGCTCGCGAGTCGACAGAAAGCGTACTTTTTGATTAGAACGCTAAGACATAAATTCGCACGATAATCCACGTCCGCTCTCGTATGAAATATGAAATCCCCGAAGGACGCCGCGCTGGATTTAAGCTTTTCTCTTTAAAGTAATAAAGGTGTGTTTTATTTGAACTGCGACGGATTATATTTGGGATTTGGACGACGAAACACGTAGGCGAACCATCGCTCATGTGACAAATTTCTACGTTTGCCTTAACGCGGGCCACCGTGTTTAGAATATTATATCTGAAGAAGGGACTTTGGGAAGTCATATTGATTTACATAAGGAAAAAAGGTTGAAGGATTCTGGACAAATGAAATGAATCTTGAGTGACATGGAAATGTACAGTGTATGAGTGAAAGTAATAATTTGTGCGTGTACGGTTCTATTTTCAGCGAATTTATTTAGCATTTCCCTTTTATTTCCTAAGGAATATGCTTTCCATTCATAGAGCTTTTCCTGCTGTATGCATTATTCGGATTTCTGGGTACCTGTTGGTTCTATATAAAACGGGTTATTCTAAACCTTACAATACCTATTATTGACTTAGTAGTTACTAACAATATTTTTATAATTATAATCCTACTAATATTATAAACGCGAAAGTTTGCAAGCATGGATGTATGGATGGATGGATGTTTGTTACTCTTTCACGTAAAAACTACTGAATGGATTTTGATGAAATTTGGCACAGATTATAGTCTGAAATAACACAGGATACTTTTTATCCCGGGAATATGTTCCCTTGAGATAATTTTCGACAATCACGCGGGCGGAGCTGCGGGCGGCAACTAGTAATTAATAATTTTATTCAAATAAAAAAACAATGTCTACAAAAAATTATTTCTATAAATTAATACAAAACAAAACGTCTATAAATATTTATCTGGAATAGAATGGAATTTCCGTCTGTGTCATCAACCAACACCGGAATCAACAGTCAGAATGTTGTTTTGCAGTTAAAATAACAAAAACAAACACCAAGATAGTCTTATTATACTCGATATCTAATTAAGAGCTAATTAGGCTAAATTAACGGATATTTCGTAATTAATTTTGTGTGAAAGAGACCTCATTACACGGATCTTAGAACCAATATTTACCTCGATATAAATAACACATAGCCCGACTATTTTATAAATGATTGTAAGGCTTCTTAAAATACGCATTCGCTTTAAAAAAACCGTTGACTAAATAATAATCTTTTTTCTTTCCTTTCTTTTTTTCTTTCTTGACGCTGTCAGATTTATTGCAATGGTTACAATCAATTGCACCGCGGCGGTTCACGCACAATTTTTTTTTTTTAATAAACTCTCGTTTGATCTCGATGTCACCTGATGGAAAGCGATGAGGTGGCCAACGGTAGAGCACGCTTCCCTAGAAGTAACCTATTTTGTTCTCTTAACTTAAAACCCAGCTATCAAGAAACACAGACTTCGAAATTTCGAAATTTCACTACTGTGAAAGCAGTAGAGAAAAAATCAAATTCAATAAAATAAAATTCTTTGAATACTTGATCAACAGCTGTCACATCTAGTGTTGTCTCCGCGTCCAAATCAGAATAACCCTAATTTTGTTTATCGATAAATCAATATGCGACATCAAGCGTCTCGAGGGGTGTGCAATAGCGATTGTCTATACGAGTATGCGTCTTTTTTGCACCAATCGTAACTGTGTCCCCCGGGGAGGAGATTTGTCAGTTCGTTTATGCGACTTTGTCGAATTCAGATTGTAGTTTTCCGTTCGTGGTAACGAACTCCCAACAATACGTGCGGAAAGAGGATTTTGCGTTTTATTCTATACATATATTTACTGCACATATTTTGGGGGCAGTAGACGTGATTCAGCTAGGTAAGCAACCCACCAATTGTATATTTATGAGCCCACTATTATGCTGTCTAGTTTTTTTTTAAATTGTTATACCAATTTTGAATCGAATCAGCTGGGGATTAGTTCGCGTGAAGTTTGAAATTGGTCGTTTCTGAATCATTGTTACGATTGAAATATGTTCAGTGTTGCAACTAAAAGTTATATTCCGATAAAAACATGGTTTGCATCATTTTCCTGGCCGATGCGCTGCGTTGGCAATTTGCCACTAATTGTGCAATATTTTTTATATTTAAAACTGACAGGGTAGGATATTGCTCCGCTTTGCTCAAATGATGTCAATAACCATAGATCTATCAACAGCGGCTCTATTCGGAAGGGAAACAAACGTAACCTGTCACACAAACTTAAGGAAAGCTATTTTTATTTCGTTTTCGGTTGCATCAACCGACGCATTCTTATTCGTGAGTACATTACTGTCACTATTTTTGGTATCAGTGTGACTCAACATACAAAGATTACTATATTAACAAAGCTGTTTTACATTTAAAACAATATTCGTTTCATTAAAGTTGACCGGTCAACGGTTATCACCGCGGACGTCCTGCGCCGACCTCTTATCATCCATATTATCATCGAAAGAGGAAACAGACAGTATTTTTATTTATGTTAGTCCCCACCGCCTACGCCTGATGGCGCTGAAGTCTAGAATATCCATGATTTTGTCGCGCGAATTAGTATCGCATCATTTTATCTGAAGGACGAACGTGATTTATGCAGTGATTTCGTAAAAATATTGGATAGTATTTAGAGTGTCAGTGATAGTCGACGTGAATAATTTATGTGAAAGTTTATAAAAGAGAAACATTGCAAACCTAAAAATACTGTTCAACTTGCAATTTATTTGGAATAGTGTTTTCAGTGAGCTTTAAAGTTTATTAATTAAATCTTGCCGCCAGTGATTAAACCCAACAATAGCTAAATACTTTGAATGATCAAACACCGAATTTCCAATTTTGATTAATTATAAGTACAGAGGTATGTTGTCCATTTAAAATTATCAAATTACATGAATGATGTTAATTCGTTACAATTAAAAATTATTGCGAAATTATTTTCAATTGAATTCGATAAACGTGATTCGGAAAAAACAAATGCTGCACAAAATATAAAATGAGAATTTATGGATAGAGGAAGCCATGGAGAGGAATAAACACGTTTTGTAATAAAATTTGAAATGTGCATTGCCCTTGCGACGTTGAGCAGTGACCCGTCGTTGGAAGTTTACTGCCGACGTGAAGTAGATTCATTGGGTGTGATGTAGAGGTGCCAAGAACAATCCTTACTTTAAGTACCTATATTTAAATATTGCCAATTAGAGTTCAACGTGGCTCTAATGGCTAGGATCGTATCTTCATCTTTGGAACGCAATGCGATAGCGTCTTCCTCATTGGCCTTTTTGTCATCTTTTTCATTATTAGTGGTTTTATTTACATGTCATCTTTATTTTTTATTACTATTGATTTGATCTAGCCTTCCTTTACTTGCCAGCACCAAAAACCAAACTAAACAATTAATAAAGGTTGTTAATACTTCACAAACATTCCCGAAAAGCAAAAATGCATAGTCATTACTATGCGACTCGTTTTCAATTAGCATTCCTTATCTAGTTCCACCACCACAGTGGGAAGTGGGGGGGAGGACTTGGCAAAAATTTCCACCTAACGAGCTCATTGTCTTTTATTTGGACCAAAGGGTTTCGTCGCAGTCCTTAATTAACGGCTTGAAGAATCCAAAATGATTGGACTAGATGATTTCAATGGGGGAGACTTTATTTTTATAATGTTAGAGAGATTTTTTCTATTAAAAACCAATGTTTGCAAGATGTAAAATGGATCGTTTGTATGTTTGTAGAAGGTATTTTATGGAAGGATTGCTACAACGCTGTAAATGTGTGATTTAGAGCAACATTATTGCCCAGTGGCAAAGCTTTTATACAGAAAAAAAATACGATTCTAATTTAACTGACACTGGGACAAATCTGCAGGAAAAAACATAGTTTTAAATATATCAACCTCAATATCAAATTATTTCTAGTTCTAGGTTTGAGTCAAGATGGGTTCTGCTTATACTTATACATACAAGTACGGTTAACATTAAAAATGGTAGCGATATGCAACAAAGTGTTGAAATCGCTTAAGTCACGCATGGCTATACCATATGGCATGAAATAACGAATGTAATTAGTAATAATGGGTTCAAAGATTGCTCAACAGCGTTAACGCATAGTGTTGCCCATGGTGACCCAATTAAGGGTTTAATAATCAGTTGTTGATTAAGTATTTTTATTTTAGTTGAGCAGTGGTCCAACAGAAGCTTCAAATGTACCTATTTTACAAGGATAACGTGTAGAATGATGCTGTAGGTACATTATAGATATACATCATATTACGAATTATTTTCTCTCCCCATACAAATCTGAAACCTGATCTGGAATTGATTTTCAAGCTATTCTTTTGGTGTACAATCTAAATCTGACAGGGTTAGTGCAAGATTTTCCTAAATCGCAGCTCAAAAGTTTTTTATCAAATGCTGCAGTCCATCAGAGCAGTCTTAATGCAACCAGTATTCAGTAGCCCAAGTCCAGTAATGAGGCAGAGTCGAAACTAATTTTATTTTCTTCCTTTCCTTTGAGTGGGCCTCCCGGGATATTTGCGTTAAATTAAAAAGTTTCCTCTGTACATCTCAAGAGCACTTCTCCATGGCCCGTTTATTTCTTTTCGATACTTTTCCCTAATGATCTCGTACGATTACTGTACGACTCGGGTTAAAATAGGAGGAAAATATAAATAAATATCGTTAATGAGGTTAGCTTTCGAAGCTGGCTTTGCGATTTTTTAATCACAACATGAATTTCCTCTTACTTTAATACAGTAAATAAATAAAAGTATTCGTAAAATTATTCCAATTATTTGTTTTATTGCCCACGAGAATACGCTTGGGCGTGTACCAATCGATGGTAAGGTGCTGCTCCTTCCTTGATAAACATATTTCAGGTTAATAGATCGACGTGTCAATAATAATTTCTCGTTATATAAACCATTCACCTATTTAGCGATCTTTTTCATCAGTAGTACCCTTTTTCCTTTTGATCACCAAAAAACGACCACAATTTCTTGTTTTTTATTAAAAAAATTTAATGCCATTCTCGTCTTCTTTATTATTTCTTTGCTTGTTAAATCTGAACAGTAAAATAAAAATATTTGTAGCTTTTATCGACCCTTCACCTCTAATAGTGGAGCCAATACTTTCATTCTGTCTAAGTTTACCGCGTACTTTCTTATTTTCATTCCCAACATTAAAATCATTTCACAAAGCATTCTTATTGTATTCTTTGTCATGTTCCGAAGCCATATTATTCCTAATTATTTTTGTCCTTTCCTTCCGACTTCGTTATGTAGCTTCTATTCCTTTTATTTACTGTCGATAGTATCTCCTTTATTTACGAGTATATACGTAATGCAGGATATGTATGGACCGTCTACCTACTTCAAATATATTCTCTGGATGTTTCAAGTTTTTCTCTCTCATGTGTTATTGATATTCTTTTGTTTGAGTTCCGCTTTATGAATCTTTTACATAATTCATTAAGATTTACATTGAGTGCTACTGCTTGCAATCTTATTAACTGCCTGTCATCCAGTTAAATATGAAAATGTGTTTCTTTAAATTGGCTCCTGTTGTTTACACTCCCGACCATTAATCCTGATTGTGAATGAATGAATCTCTTGATTGTTATTGTAAATATCACGTGCTGTAACACACACATAAACGCAACATTCAAGTTGTGTTCATAAATTAGTATCATCGCCAACATCCTCACCTGTCCCTTTCCCAACTTATTCAAGATCAGAGTAGCATGTCTTCTCCTTGTGTACCTCTATATTCTCTGTTGGTTCAGCAGTCCTCCCTGATGGTATATTTTGAATGTAATGTAACTAACAGTGCCCTTTCTCTCCAGGCCTGGGCCGGCTGCAGCCGTACGGCTCGGGCAGCGGCAGCGGATCAAGCAGCGGCAGCGGGCGGCGGCGCGCGCGCAGTGGCCTGTCCGACTCGCCGACCGCTCCCGCTACGCCCACGTCGGCATCCGACAACGCGTCCGACGCTACCCTCACGGACTCGGAGCTGCCGTTGGCTAGGGACGCCACCCTGCTCCATAACGGTGAGTTGAATATGTTTTGCTGGTTTTATACTAATATTACTATTTTTGTTACCCTGAACTGTCCCAGTCCTGGACTAAAGCCTCTCCCCCATTCCTTCCATTTCTCTCTTAGTTGGGCACATCACAAACACTTCAAAATTAAAAATGTTGTGTGGCATAACAGGCAAGCTTATCAATAGACCTTAATGACAATATCGTAAGCATTACGGGCAAACGTTGTCATTCCAAAAAAAAATCAGATATGTCTCATGTGCTTGTTTATCTGTTTTATTGGCTTCCATGACTACCCCATTGGCACAAATAAATTGTATTAGGAGACCTCTCCTGGACAAGGTTGTAAACAAAGAACTCTCCTACTGCTGTTGTCTCTAGTAATTCTTAAAAAGTTTAATTTTTGCCCTTAAAGCTCTAATTTTATTTTACTAGTAAGGTTTTTCTCTGGGTTTCCATTATCAAGGGACTCCACTACAATAGGCAATTCTTAGAACTCGTTAATAACTGTATATTCAATAACGTCACCGTGTTCCAATAACTATGTTGTCCATTTTTATGTATTGCTAGTTGTTAGTAATAGAAAGATACCAGATAATTTGAAATAATAATAATTTCTGTACATGTGAAAATTGTTACCTATTATTTCAGCGACAACTCATTTCATCGTGACTTCCTGTTTCCTTCTATGTATTAGTAACACTTATTATTTCTCAGTAATACCATTTATTCCTCTCTCATCTACATCTTCCCTGTGATCTATATTATTATAATTTTCGTCTTCAACAGTATTAATAATACTTCTTCCAATATCTGTCTTTAATGAAGGATGTAATATGACTGGATAGACTTTTTGTTCGTGTGTGGTCTTCACGTGGTGAAGTAATCAAATGCTCGAGGAACAGTTTAAGTTACATTTAATGTGTCGAAAGTAATTAGTGTTTGTTCTTGCGAAGGGTAAAAGTTGTTACTTCGTTTTGTTTCTTAATTTTTCTTGTAAGTGGTTTTTTTGCTTTCAAGTTAAATTTTGCTATAAACCAAATTTCTCAACTAAACACTTTTATAACAACATGGTTAGCTGTAAGTTAACTTAAAGATAACAAACTCCCTCATACAAAAACTTTAAAATCTAACCAAAAGATACAGCAAACTAAAAAGACGTCAAAATCCCAACGAATATCTATCCAGCAACGTTATTTATTAGAATTTAAACGGTAAAGCCGAAGGGCCACCGCTCATGTTAGAGGCTGCGAGGATCCCGCGGTAAAAGTGTTTGCTGGAATGCAAAATGAAGCATGTGATTGCTGCGGAATCGCATTATGCCAGTCCTAGATATCGACCTGTGTCACTAGAAACGATATTTTTATTTGCAGGCTAGTAGGTAGACTGGGCACTGACACATAGAAAAAATTCTAAAGGATGTGCTTACAGTTACAGCATCAACTGCACTTTTTGAAATTTTGTAACATGTTTAAACCGTTTGTATAAAGCTCCTCATAATGTTGTAACACGCATGCAAACTTCTCGTCGGTTTTAATTAAAATATTTTAGGCAAAAATGTTGAAATTTTTGACGTAAGACTTTTAATTTTTTCCCCGTTAATATCGCTTCCAGCGGTCCCTAAATTCATTTAGCAAAGCACTGTGTCACAGAGGCCTCTCGCGACGGTTACCTAATGGATTTTTATCGTGTCGTGCTCCATGAAAATTGAACAGGAAATCCTAGGGAGTCCCGGTTTTAATTTGCCAACCATTGGATTCTATAATCGTTCTAGATTTCATTGAAATGCAATTTAATTGGAATTCCCTCGGTGTGATTTGAATCGACTGCGTTTGTGGGTCGACGTTATTTGGTATTTTATTCAGAGCCACGTAAGTTCTAGGGATTATCTAGGATCTTTAATTTGTTTGCAATTTACAGTTTGCGTTCTGCATTTTTAACACAGAGAACTTGTTATAGGATGTTTAAAGTTTACATTAAATTTCATACCACGATAGTACAGGAACGGACAATTTTCTGATAGATATTAGTTAAGTACTTATAAAACATTATGCTGAAAAAAACTATTTATAATTAATGACATGTAGTTTTCAGATAATTCAAACTCAAGCCCAACAATTTCTGTCCCACTCACCTGCAGTAACCGAAACGTTTCACCATTTACATTAACCTCTTCCAGTTGAATATTTACGTGTTGCCCAAAAACCGTTAGTTATTAGTTATAACTTGTAAATACAAATTACTAACGAACGTTTCCGATACTCGCCGCGTGTTTTCAATGTTTCACTTTCGTCCCTCTAAACTTTTCAGTTGAAAATTTGGGACCAATGTTTGTTTACATACAGTTTTTGGGGTCCCAATTTAATTTAAACTATCGCAGCTTTTATTTGTCGTTTAGTACAACATTTGTCGTTCCGCGGTTTGTGCGTGGACCTTTGTTTGCGGTGTTGAATTTATTCCGACTGTGTTTTGCTTTCACCGAATTCCGGGATAATTTGTTCGTACGTAATGGACGTTACGTTTCATCTTTAATTTGGGTCGTCCTGTGTCACTCGAGTTCATTTCCACTCGTTAATTAAACTAAGTGATACGATCCTATTTAACGTTTTTCTGTCTTAGGCAACGGACGTACGAGTACATTAACATAAGTAATAAGGTGTAGTTTAAGTGTAGTGGTTTCACTTGAATGAGCAAGTTTCGTTTGCACAGGGTGTAGCCCGTAGCATAATTGAGTACAATAAATATTTATTTATTGTACTTAATTTATTCCCACATCCCTTTACCCTTCGCCCTTTTTGTATATTTTTAAAATTCCTGCATTACATAGTTTTCTCCCAGCCAAAGAAAAAAAGACCAATAGAACTTTCTTGATTAATATTGAAATAAAAATTTTCATAACTTTAACACCGGTTGCGAGGACCAATTAACAGATTGAGCCTACGCTTAAAAACGATGGCGTATCACAAATCGCTTGAATGACCGTCATAAACAGGCGACAAGTCGTAAATGTGATCTCGCCCAGCGAATGTGTTAAACAATTTGATACGCGGTAACAATGACGTTTTTATGTCGCGATATTTCGGTAAACCTACCGAATGTCGCCTTTAATTGCCGCCATTAAACGCATGCTTGTGACGAATCGCCGAGCGATAGATGGATCCCGGCTACTTTTCCCATTACAAACCAATATTTATCTCGCTCACACTTAATCCCAACTACTGCACTAGAAAGAGACGCATATGCATAGTGTTTCAGTCACCGTGGGATAATCATAATGAAAGCCGGAAATTCGTTAACGAATATGGCAGCGCTTCGTTAAATTTTATGTGTGTTTGTTTAATGAATGAATGCCTTTTTAAATTTCCATATGGTGCCGTCCTGTTTTAATGATCGCGTCGAGTCGGACTTAACAAAACAAATGTGGAATGAGTGTTCCGAAGGATCATTAATCTATTAGTAAATGTATAAGAATAGATAGAAAGAGTATGACGTTATTAGCTTTAGCGCGCGCCGCTTTCGCGTCTTTCACTATTTTACACCCCGAAATTGCGGAATTAATGTTTCCGTATTCATCCATCAAGGGGATACTGTGAAATTTCGTTCGCTCAAGACATCCCCTTAATCCTCAAGACGAATATCTCAAACTCACGGACGGAGCGGAATAATCGCGAGGTTGTGACGAGCTGAAAAAAATTATATAATTCGTCACTTAATCCGAGCATCTCGGGGGGGTTAGTCAAACAAATACCTAGTATTAGTTGTGACAAACGCAGGCTCGAGTTTTATGTGATCAAAAGTAAAGAAAAGATCTTAAGGTGTTACCCCTCCGAACAAGAAAGATAACACACCTTTGGGGAAGGCTTTCTTCTAAAACCTAAATAACTAAACGAGTCCATTGAGCTTTCTGATGTAAGGGTTTGCACTTACATCTGAAAGCGATGATACAATTTAAAACATTTTATTTGGAAGTTAATTTTAAAAGTTTAATGGTCTTTAAAATTTCACTTAAGATGTTATCGTCAGTTGAAAGCCTATCTAATTCCCGATATCGGTGTCTTAGAAAATAAACGATTAAAAGTATATTACAAAGGACTTTCGTACCAAAGGGACGGCAGTAGAGTAGATTTTCACAGTACATTGAGCGTAAAAATTCACCCGAAAACGGGAGATGAAGGAAGAAATACTGTAATGCGTAATGAACTGAAATCTTTTACTACGTTCGTGTGACCCGAGTATAAGTTTCAAGCGAGCAGCGTCGACATACATACAGAAGCGGTCCGAAGTTACCTCCCTGGGGAACCCACATACATAAAAGGCAAAAAAGGAAATCAATTCATTATGTTCCGCTTATGCCTTGTCATATCGTCATCTTACAAATAAATCCGCTTGTAATTTGTACCAAAAGCTTTATGCGACAAACCATGGCACAAAGCTACAACCTTCTTAGTTTGGTCGAAAGCACAAAGGAGTTCAGTAGCGACTCGCCAGACCCGAAAAAGTACGAGTCCTTTGAGAGACCAATCCTTTAATACTAATTGAATCATAATTTAGGAGACTGGAAGTTTCTTTTTATGTAAATCTTTTTTGCCTCAGAAGGCTCAAAGGCTGGCAACGTAATAATCTTGAGTTTGAAAGGTTTAGAAAGCACTCGTGTATTTGGGATTGGAATAAACGTCTTTCATGTATATTCTTAGAATATTGTTCAAAGATTTATTGTTTCTATATTTAAAACACAATTTTTACAAAGTATTTATTGTAATCTAATTAATGTTTTAAATAGGAATATTTAAGAAGTTACAAAGCAGTCAATGACAATTAAATAAAATTTTGTTTTTTTTATGTATTTGATATACACTAAAGCTTTGGTTATTACAGAAAATAAATTTATTAGTAATTTTACCGTACTTGTTTTCACAAAATTGTCTTGGTGCGACAACTGTAACTTTCAAAATGTTTATTTAACAACAAAACATCAAAATGTAGTTTAAAACAATAAAACGCCACTAACATTATATCTTACTTAAATGCTTTACTTGAACGGTGTGTCTTCATTTTTCTTACTAACATTTTTATCACACTTCATCGATAAAATAAATGGGACCGTAGATGATGCCAATATCACTGAAATCCGAAACTTACAGAGAATAACGTCAACTTTTCCCCATCCTTACGTACTAACTCCATAACCCATCCAATGTCAGTGTAATATCAAAAGACAATTTACCGTAGCACACGCGACAACGACGGCGGGAGCGGCGATAAATCTCCAGGACAATTTCCGAAATTTTTCCATCAGAAAGATTTACACTCCAGTCATCTTGGCAAAAGAAAATCGCACCTACAATCCTATTATCGATCCCTATTCCAGTACAATTTGCGAGTTGCGCGGGCGAGCTGTAGCAATTTTCAAACTTAAATGAAAATATCAGTTGGGGTAAAACACTGTAGGGAACATTTTCCACGTCTTCGGGTTGCCGGTAGTTCACATCCCGTCGAAGCCAGACATGATTCAGTCGGAAACATCCTTTGTCTAAGCGAAGTTTACGTCCAGTGGTTTCAGATGAATGTAAAACTGACGGGGAGTGGAAGAAGCATATAACTTATATCGATGTTCTAAACCAGGATTCTATAGTATTCTGAATTTAATTATAAATGAACCATAAAATCACAAAACAACTTTAAAAAAATACTCTATCATAAGAATTTGAATTAGTTATGATACTGTTCATATTTTCCATGAACAAAAAATTATTGAAGCAGGTATCAAAATAGTAATTATAATCTTTACGGCGACATTCAATTACTTAACAGAAGCAAAAATACACGGGATTATATAATGAGCTTCAGTAATTTCATTTTGATAATTATAATAGCGCAATATTCTACTTTAATTAGAACGTGCTCTACTTTATTTAATTCTTGTTACGTGCCTACTACTATTAGGTACTTATGTAAAGCAGTTTCACCTGCGTAGTTTTGTTTATAGTTTTATAGTTATGAGGAGAACTTTGCCAGGAATTGTTGATAATTATTATGATCAAATAATTCTGCCAGGAACGGACGTTTCAAATTGCTTGATCATTATTGTGTAGTTATTGTTTGATTTACACCCAGAGGAGATAACTTAATTGACGTAAATCTAAAATCTTGCTGTTTAGTAATTCATTGCAAATTCGAGTTCCCAAACAGACCATAATACGAATACTTAATCAATAAAACATACAGCATAATAATAGTCAGATATACAATCAATATGTTAAGCACGAAATTCTAAAAATAATAATATCCCTATTAACGGACTTATTCAACAGTAAACGTAATGTAGTATATTCTCAACCATGACCACACTTCATGAACAGTATAAAAACGACCATTCCCTAAGCCGAAATACCTATAAATCATTATAATGACCACGAAGTAGACCATATTCTAGATCTAGACGACCACTTCGATAAAGCTAAAAGTAGGGTAGCTAAACATTGAGCACCTCTTACAACAATAACGGCTCATTTTTCAACTTAAAGCTGAGTAATATTACTGTGGCCGTATCGTGGCCATAGTATTTTATAGGAAGACAAAAGCACGGAATTCAGTACTGAATAAATAATAAAATATCAACAATATTCGCCGATCGGCCCGATACCGTGTAACAATCGAAAATTGGAAATTGTTAAATAAAGTTGAATGTACCGAACATGAACAACTGAACATGCTTGTACGAGCAAGACCGGGGTCATCTGATTTATGTTATCGTGGAGCATATTTATAGTGTTTAGCACGTTGTTTAGAAGTATACTATCGCTTATTTGCAAATAAGCATTAAAGAGGTAACGAACTTTATTAAACTCTATTCCAAGATAAACGATCTAGAGTCACCACCTTGAAAAACACCACTAGAAGGAAAATAATAAGTGAGCTATACAGACTGATCTAACAAAACGATTTTTATATCTTCACACAATTTATTAATATTGTTAAAGTTTGCAAGTAGCAATATGTTTTAGTACAATATCTATTGATAAAAGTTGAAAAACTGAGTGCATTGAGGCAACGCCGACACAAAGGGAGGATATAAGCGAAAGTAGCAATTTTGACGCCCTGCGAAGATTTCCTCATTTTCACTAAACGTATTTTGCTGCGCTTATGGTCCTTATTTCCCTAACATAAGATTGGTTTTTGATTGTTCCACGGTGAAACAAAATATTGTTCTTTTAAAGCAGATGCCTTGTTTCTTTTTTCCATGAGGTATCTTAGAAAATGTTTTAATGATTGCTTATTATTGTAGGTAAAAAGACTTTTATTTTGTTTGTAGTCTTGTCAATATCGACATCTTTCCAAACAAACTTTCCAATCAAGTCCTCAAAAATCTGTAATTTTGTACAGTCTTAATTTACATTATAAATATTATGACTAAAATATTAGCAAATTGGTACGACTACAAATACTAATAGATATCATTGCATAAAAAAAAAGTTAGGAAAACAAGTGCCAAACCAGTCCTAGTTACGTTAGAAATAAAAAGAACAACAGGGTACACAATCACAAAAACTTGAAACAACCCAAACATGTGACGAAAACAAGACTCGGCAAAAGTTACGTGTTGTAGGAAGACGATAACAACAAAATCAAATTCTATCTTCACAATGTTACTTACGTCAAGTAAAAATTTTCTGAAAAGAAGTTGTTAACAAAAATACGCTGAGGCCCGCAATGCCTGCGGGGCCATGATAAGGCGGTGGGATCTCTAGTAAGCACCCGTCCGGGGAATCGCTCCTGTTCGGCTGCAAGATATGGGACGTAGCGGGTGTTATCTAGTTTCAGTTACATTGTACTAACGTGTGTTGATCACAGTATCACCCTCCTGTATTGGCTCTGGATTTACTTAAATACATTAATCTGGCTCTGTTTTTTCGTCCTTATCATTTGCCTTATCTAAAGACACGTTATTGGTTTGGACTTGGTGCGCATCGTCTTCTGCTTTATCAAATACTTCATGTTTTTTTTTTTAATTTGATATCAGTGTCTTTAGAAATACTCCAGAAAATATCCTTCTAGTTTTTCTCGATCGCCATCAGTAATATATTTATCAGTCCAGTCTTCCAGTCCAGTACAAGTCTCTTTCTCCTATCATTTTTTTACTTTTCTTACTAAGCATTTTTAATCGATTTACAAGTCTTAAACGTTTTGAATCTCTCTATATTCTGCTCACTTGTCCCACAGTCGATTCGACACTTACAACCTGTTCGTGGAATACCTAAAGATCCCTCGCCTCACGATGGTGTTTTCAAAGAAAACGTGTATTGATGAGTTAATTAAGCTCCCTATTCTTAATGTTCGGGTTTCGTGTTTATAGAATAATATTTTAATAATTATTTGAATTAAATTTCCTAGAAACGACTGCCTATATCGAGTTTTCCCTTTTGTGGCTGGTATGTGTATTATAATTACATCAAAGAAACTCTTCATCATGATATTATGAACACTGTTCATGTTCGAACTTTTCTACTAATTTTGTTACCGAGTACTCTTAGCTCACAATTAATAGCAGGAACCAATTCAGCAGAAATGGACACAAAGATGAATGATTTATCTGTTTCAGCAACTGTGGTCTCATCAAACATTCCAAAGCTTCTCGTAGATTTTCACGGTATGATCTATTCAGTTTACAATATAACTTATTCATCATAATACTTCTTGGTAAAACTTTTAGTCCCGAATGTATTCTGGCACGAAAATGTTCGATTCATTCTTTCCAACGTCCATATATTGTAAAGCTTAAATCTATACATAATTCATGGAACAATAAAAACCGATTTGCGTACTTCGCTTCACCAAAATTCCATTAAAACTCTCAGCAGTACCCCGGCCATATTTTTTACTTTTTTCATAACAAAAGAATACTCGTGGCCCCAAAAATTGAGTTAATCTTATAACTTTGTATACAAAAGTACAATGAGAGAGACAAAATAAAACAAATAAATTAAATTACAAGAGATTCCTGAGAAGATTGTCGCGATATCCTTTAGCAAATGTAATAATAACGTTGTTAGATTTTTAAGCTTTAGTTGTAACAGAAGAAATAGAAGTGTCTACGACAATCGTAACGACGTAATTACATACTTCGCAATGGACCAAATGTATTTTTTCTTCTTAGAAAATACTTATTGTAGAACATTTATTTGTTCTCCTTCTAATTATCTTAGTTTTAGGTTACCTAAAGGGAGCTTTGCTGACTGTAATACGTTACATTTTTACGACTTTTGACATTTTAACATATTATTTTCTAATATGGCCTCAATAAACGTACATTTGATGCTCAAAATAATAAAATATCCACTCTGTTCACATTAGCTTCTAAAATTCAACTTCTTGTACTTTAAATAAATTTGTTCTCCAACCTAATGTCACCTAAACGTCTAACACATTATAGGCCCCAAATGTCTCCCTAAAAACGTACAGCGTTCAGCGCGACACGTCACAAAAGCGCCCCCACCCTGACTGGCGTGCATTGGCAAATGCATCATTACAGCTGCCAGACACAATGCACCCCCATCCGCGTGGATGTGACAAAAGCAAAACATTTTGTAGCCTCGTGAATGATGCCAGTAATCAATTGGCAAATTTTATTTCAACACCAGTGAGGTTTCACATATAGTGGGTGTGTGAGATGTCTTCATTTTGTTTGTGGTGTTTTTGACAAGATCGATTTGGTGAGGGCGAGTGTTGCACATTACTTCAATTATTTTTACTGATAATTCATATTTCTAGTTGACTTACGGCCGGTCTTAACGGGGAAAGGTAGATACGTTATTGAAACCGGCCGTTAGTCGCAATTGACAAAGAAATGTTCCGCCAAATTC
Organism: Mamestra configurata; assembly: GCA_002192655.3. NCBI lineage: Eukaryota > Metazoa > Arthropoda > Insecta > Lepidoptera > Noctuidae > Mamestra > Mamestra configurata. Next base: position 359,345 of record NDFZ01005193.1, read on the forward strand.
CGCATAATTTAAAAGAACACCCTATTCGTATATTTAAAACTAAATTGACTCCATTACTATTAGAAAATGTTACTATTCTGTTAATGACTTCCTGAATGATAAATATTTATAACTGTACCTTAATCTTTCTTGTAATTGACATTTTTAATGATAATAATTTGTTGTAATTCCTAGATAAGCTTATTGATTTGGTAATCGACTATAAATGTGACTAGTACTAAGTCAATGACAATTGTTGTATTGTGACTTCAAAAAATAATGATTTTGCATGCCGTAAGGCAGAATGTAGCGGAAACACCCAATTCTGTACCATCACAAACTTGTACCTACATTAATGGCAAATAAAGAATTCTGATTCCGATTCTGAGAAGTCCCAATCTTTTATGGTGAGTAGTTTCAGTATTTACAAAAACTAGGAATGATATTTTATCAATCCCCGATTTGTAACTATTCTTGCACGTTCCTAAAGTGCAGTTCAGAAGTAAATTACTAGCTGCTCGTTAGCTTCAGTTCACATCTGTATTCGTTCTCTTTGTTCACTTACAATCTGGACAAGACAAACAGCCACATCCACTTAGTGTTTTCTTACACAGAAAACACGTGACCTACATCTGATTGTAGCATCTCCACAAAAGATAGCTCTATCCGACCGACCTAGATTTTATTCGATCAACGCTTTTCAAAGACGTGATCACACAATCGTAAACCGATTCGAGCCCACAATGTGAGGCCTCTAAAGGTCCCATCATACACCATTATCGCGCGAGTCAACACACCCTTGAACTAACCATTATACTGTACAAATCCCTACTTACGCTGCTGTCAATCTCACACCTAAGGGCAAAGAAAGAGAAATCTGGATGATCCCAAATTAGATACGCGGTAACGAGACGGCTTCCACAGCAACGATAATGGGTTTTCTTTGCTGAAGGGAAAAACCAATTTCGTTGCTAAAACATCAAAATATCTAAGTCAAGTTGAGGATAATCCCCGTAGTAGACGGTAAGTATCTTACGTCTTGATATTACTTTGTTTGTGAGCGAGCGCGGCGCGGCCGGTAACACGTGAATATTTTTATGTGCTATGAACTTTGTTCGACTTGAATCGATGATATTGGAAAAGTTTGCTTTGCCTTGTCTTTAAATACGTGTTAAAAAGACTATAAGCAGCTTTTGACAGGTTATGTTTTCACGCGGAATTTTAACAGCTTTCAGAGAACGGTAATCGTTAAAATGAACAATCTTAGGTACTTTCTAAAAGCGTATTAGGGCCAAGATTTGACTTTGAAATTTTCCCAATGGTTTCTTAGGGACGCTCAGTCTACGTAGGTACTCCTCTTAGGAATATACATAATTATTTCTGGAACGTTGTTAAGGTTGTTTTACTGAATTTTCCAACAATGAAAACAAAGCTATATTGTGAAACTGCCCGATATATACAATCACTGTTTAGAATGAACCGAAGTAGGGTAAAATTATATTTATTGGTACATTACTATTATTAACTGGCGGTTTGCTGTGAATTTCAAGAGAATATTCAACAATTGAATTCAACAAACATCCTTTGCTTGCATTGTTGAAAATTTTAATGACAAATATATAGGAACCTGTACATATAGTATACCAGTAGGTACTCCTTTACACACAGAACTGTACTTCTTACCTCCTTCCTAAGTAGGTATTAATATATTGCAAGAATTTTAATAATGAGCTTACAGGAATCTTTTATAGACACATAAATTAAGCTGTATTTGCGTGTTATATATTACACAAATGCAGAGTCTACGAAACGTTTTTTTCTAAGTTGCTGTAACAGTTTAATACGTCAAGCTATATCGGTGGTTATAAAACCCCCTGTGTGCATACAAAAATGATCACTACTCAAATACCAAATACGCTTTTTCTAAACCCTTGTAAAAATTAATAATCCATCACTTTTTCATTTCACATAATATATCATCAACCCACTCGTACATTTTTTGTTCCTTCAGTCACATCTGCGGGATTACAGACACCACAGCCCCGAATGTTTTCATAACTTGTACAAACATTATCTTGCCGGATGAATTAGTTTTATCCCAAAAATAATTCTCCAACAAAAATACCGTATATTCTACGTACTAGTTACTTGTATTTCCATACCTTTCGCTTTCAAAGCAACGTTGCATTATTTATTGGGGAAAAACTTTATATTTTCACAAAATAACCCAGCAGATGCTTGGATCACCTGTGGACGGGCTATTAACATAAGTTTCCATTAAAAACTGAACCCTATTATTTGCGTTGTAGAGTATATTTTGCCCCAGTGTATTCTGAGTGAGGGGTTATGTTTTTGTTTTTATAGCTGTTTGTAATCGCCTCGGAAAGGCAGTAGTCGGTGTAATTTTCGTTGCGGGATTGTGTCTTGTAGAATGTTTTATTCAAGCGTTTAGAAATATTCGCGGTGTATTTTAATGCTTGTTTATGAATGTAATGAGCTGTCGATAGACACACATGTTTATTCTACTTTGTTTGAGGTTCCTTGGATATTTTCCGACAACTCTTCTGGGCAGATGTTTTTGCAAGAGGTGTATCATCAAATAGCAATTTGTATAAACACGGAGCGTTAGAAGTATACACGACTACACACCGCTTCGAGCATGTTGTCAATCTTTCAGCTGTCTACAAAGCACCTTTTATTATTGAGGCAATTTAATAGCACAACACTACACGATTTACAAGTGGTTCGATAAGAATTACTTTAGCATGAAAAGATTCCCAGACTGAAGCCACCACTATGTTTAATTCTTCCGTTCTCACAAGCGATTTTTGGTCCAAAGTTATTAGACACACAAATCGCGCGTCACTCAGTGTCCCTGGGCAATGTTGTTTGTTCCCAACCCGTGTTTGCACAGCTAACTGGATTGCTGCGGACTCCTCATTTATTCACAGCCCCCACTCTGCCCTAGTTACATTAGCCGCAACTTCTGATATACACATTTTACAATTTTGATTAACTTCGTCGTGGTCGTTTAGAGAGATGATCGTTTTGTCAGTTTGAAGACGGTTTTCGGTTCTGTTTTTAGGTTTGTACGTTTGTTTTCTATTTATCCTGGTATGTATTCACTCCTCGAAGGCTAAAGCTATAGGATTCTTAGTCAACTTGTAAAGCTATTTGTAGGCTATATTTCTTAATGATCGTTCCTTTCAGCATTCTTTTGAGAACTCTTATTATTAGCTTATTTAGCTTAACTTAGCCTAAAATAGCCTACAGCCGGAAGAACATCGATGGCTGCCAATTTTTGACGCAAGGAGCCATGCATATGGTGTCGAACGCTTTAGTAAAATCTTTTAAGATTTTTGCAAGGCATTGCTCAATGACACAACATTTATTCCTGTATATTATTCAGATTCCATTTTGTGATTTTAAAAATATCAAATGTTGTACCAGTTGGCAGTGTTGCGTAAATAATGCCACCACAACTAATCTAACATAAACTCTATCTATACACCATTAGATATGGCGGCTTTTGACGTAACCTGCGGTAGACGTTTTAATATTAGGGTGTTTGACCTTTATTTAAATTAAAGGTTACATATTTTTAGGGTACAAGGGTTATTTTAAAAACCTGCACGGTCTATTTACATTGTAATTAGTATACATTTAGTCGGGGTTTAAACTGGAGATAATGAAAAAAAGGAACGTGGCTCGCCCACACAAAGTAACATGGGACAAAGTCAGGCAAATTATATTATCAAGATGTTATACTTTTTTTGAGATGGGTTTGCTCTTGACTCTAATCTAGGTCATAGATGACAAGGACATAGTCGACGATGGAGCGAGCTTACCCAGAAGAAGCCTGTTCCCTTTTATTTTGAAGAGATTAGGGTTGTATGCGTTCGGAAACTCGGTTGATGATTCGAATGTACTCACACTAACAGACCAAGAGCTAGAAAGGAACCAATTGTCCATTACACTACAGTTTATTTAGGTATACCTACTATAAATGCTTCTGATAGACAAAGGGATATGATAATATAAAGGAAATGATTCACGAAACCTACGATTAAATTGACAGGATGGTGCTATTTTGTCTTTTATCAGAATAAACAAAGTTACACTAAGTATAAAATTGTATTGAAATCTGTCAACATGACTCATCGTTACTATTGTTCAGTTATTCATAAATATAAATTCTTTTGTTTCAGGTACGTAATAATTGTCATCATTATGCAGTATTAATGAAAACATCGATGACGGTAATAAACAGGCTTCAATTATTTCGACAACATTTAAATATAGGTAATGTGAGCGTTTTTCTGTATGGTGTCGGACGTAAAAGAATAGCACCATCCGATCACTTCCGTGGGTGTCGTAAGAGGCGACTAAGGGACTTACCAGAGAATGGGCAGCAGCATTCTTTGTGCATTGCAACAGCTACATTGCGATCGCCAACCCGCCTGCCAAGCATGGCGATTATGGCAAACCCCCCTTTGGGGAAGGCCTATGTCCAGCAGTGGACGTCATTTGGCTGATTATGAGCCTTACATTTAATAGAATTTCACAGAGATTCGGGTAGGTTTGCATTCGATGTTGTTTACATTGTTTCCATGAACTTAAATTACTTTAATAGGTGGATAGGTATTTACTGGAATTTCGTTTTGCATATGAAATAATTTGAATACCTACCCAACTTTTGCTAATAGCAATTTATCAATTTACAAGAGTAGCCTTGAAGTGCTATAGTTAAAGCAATATTATTTAAACTCGTGTTTACGTTTAGATAAAATCATGAAATATTATCCATGGCCTGTCTCAGGAAAACAGTGTTCAGTACTTCAGGCGGGCTAAAGTTGGACTAAGATAATGAAAAGGGACTGTTATTTTGAATTCTTCCAGACTTTACAAGTTTCAAAGTTCACAAAATCAATTACTAATAGGTGACTTAAAACGGCTAAGAAACCCGTAAAAATTGAAACATACGAACCACCACAAAATGAGAAGTAATCCTACACACGTTCTACCAAGCAAACGTAGCCGGTAAACGGGTCGATGTCATCAAAAATCCGAGGTTAACTTAACGTAAACGTGCGCGTTTTCAAAATTGCCTCTCGTGGACTCGTGTACTGATTAAAATACATAGATTTGATCTTACGTGAGAATGTTCGATCGGCTTATTTCAGCAAAATCCCCCTTTTGTTGGTTGTACTATGTCGAACGTTGCATGTGACATTGTCAATTGTTGATTCGACATAAGGGCATTGTGTTGAAAACGAGATAATTTCGGCGCACTCGTTCGGCATTGTTCGGTTATAAATCGGATTTTGTTACGGAACTCGTTTTCTATATGTTTTATCGATATGGCTCTGAAAAGAGAGTTTAGTAGGTCAATTATTATATCAGTATTATGAACCAGTTTTTCGTTTTATGAAAACGGTTGACATCAATATTAAAGTAGATGTTTTCGCGGACATTGAAGCACTGAGCACCAAAAAACGAAGCTTAGGTAATGCTTACTTTTTCAAGCTCTTCAAAAACTTTAACTAATTTGATAAACAAGCGAACTTATCCTCTACTAAAAGTTTATAATGAACATCTAAACACGCTAAATAAATATAAATATGGCGGAAGGATCCACAACCCCCTTGCTAATTAGTTAAACTTTCAGTTATTGACTTGCAGTTAGTTGCTTCTCTGACAGTGATAAGCCAAGCTTAAGGGACTGTTGGTTTAATACGACAAGCGTTAAGACTATTAATTAACCCTATTTATTGCGCAGTTTCTTACTTTTGGTATTTTATTTATTTGAGAATATTTTTGTATTAATTATCCAATATTAAATAAATGTTTTGGTCTTCCTATTGCTGGTTTCCGAATATTACAGAAATAGATTAATTTGGTCTTAAAGGTTCATTTAGGTTAGGTAGATAAGTAAAAAATATATCTAAATGTGTTTTATTAGCTGCCGCCCGCGTACTGGTATTCAGCTGAATCCGGTTTGACTGGAAGCCGACCCCAATAAAGTTGAAAAAGGCCAAGGCAGATGATGACTAGCTACCGGCGTCAGAAATCATCCCAAGGGAATATAATCCCAGGATTCAAATTGTTACATGAGTTGGTCCAGGTTACAAACATTATAAGTTCCAATTTTTGCGTAAAATAGTGATAAACATCCATCCATTGTAACAAACTATCACATTCGTAATTTATTTGTTTATTTGGATCTCCAACAAAAGATACACATCTAATAAAAACACAGTGAAACAGTGGTTCACTCAAGTGTGCTCCTTCAGTTCTAGGAGACCACAGCATGCACATATAATTAGGTTTACATACCTACAAAATTAAATTAAAATTAGAATTAGAATACAATTATTAGAGTAAATTACATTCAATTAAATTATTCCAATACAATAAAATTATTCAAGTATATTCAATTAAATTTAATTAAATTGTTCCAACAAATAAAAAATTAAAATTTTGCTGTTTCATTACATTACAATTACATTGTTAAAATAATAGTAGGATAGAATCGGAAGTAGGATAACTTACCAATTTAACTGGTATAGATATTACCGGAAAATTGCAGACTCCGTAAGATTGTAATAAATCTTTATTAGATAATAATATCTCCATATAATATGAAAATATCGTTTTATACACGTCACCGGAAAATTGCAAACTCCGTTAGATTGTATTAAATCTTGATATATTATGAAAAAATCGTTTTGTATACAATACAATAAATCCCATCCAATTATTTCAATAGTTTCCAATATATCCGTGTCCTATTAAAAAAAAAAACAGTTTACAATTTCACGCGATATTTAACAATCTTACGACGTTTGCAATTATATACACAGATAAACCTGTATTCAATTCACTGGTGCTGTAGATCCTTATCTACGCAAGTATAAACACCGCGTGTGTTAGGCAAAGCAGTTATCGCAATGTGTGTTTGTTGCATCCCTACCTTTTGATACATGTAATCCCTTAATTACCTTACGGCCCCCATGGGGAATGATCCCGTGATTTATTTGTTGCTGAGACAATTTCGTATAATGCTTTAATTATAAAATACCCATTGGTTCTATTGTTGGCCGTTTGGGACCGTTGTTGTTGCTTTTTTTTTTCGATAGTCTTTTTTCTTATCCTCTAGGTAGTATTCTTTGACAATCTCGTGACGCTGTGGTCCCGGCTTACGACAGGGTAGGCGTACTAGAGGACGAAACCAAGTCGTTAGGCCATGTTAGACGTTTCTTATAGAACAGGCAACAACCAAAGATTATACCTGTATGCAAAATGAAAGTATAGCACCTAGCAGTAGTATCCTTTGACAATCTCGGGTCCCTGGGGTCCCGGTCCTTTGGTAGGCGTACGAGGGGCCGAAGCCAACTCGCAGAGGCCCCGTTAGACATTTCAAATGGGATGGGGCACCAACCGATGATTATCCCTGTATGCACTATTAAAGTACAGGTACTCAAGGACAATCACCGGTTGGCGCAGGACTATTGCAGAATATGGAAACACAAGATAAGAAGCCATAGCCATAGCTTCTCATCTTGTGTTTCCATCAGTCCACTAAACCACCCAAACCCATAGGTTTGGGTGGTTTAGTGGATTTTATCGTATGTATATTATTATTAACTTACTGCCTTACAGTAGGGCCAGCTCCGGTAGAATGTCATAAAGTGTCCATACCTAAATGAAAATATTATTATAATAGCCTCTTTGTTGCCTTAATATAATAAATTGAAATTAATTTAAACAAAAAACTTAAATACAGACAAATCTATGTACATTAGTTTCTATATATATTATTATTTTATAATCTATATATATTATTATTTCTTTCTTTTAGATTTTGTACCAGATATACACATTCTATATAAGGATTATATAAGTATATTTGATATTATAACCTTAAATATAAATAAACAAACTTAAGTCCACAATTTACACTAGCAAGGATTTATTTAATTAAACCTCTACCAAAAACCATTTTCTTCGCGCAATTCCAGTCAAACCGGTTCAAACGGAAGGGGGAAGGGACTTTCCTGACACACTAGCAAAAAAAAATCTCGCCTCTTTTAATTACTATTCCGTCGGACAAGCAACGCCACAGCCACGCCACGGCCAGGCGACTGACCAGCCTTTAATTTTATGCTGTAATTAGATTTTTTTCTTCATTAATATGTACCCTTGGATATTAGTTTAGGGTATGACAGGTTATTAGCCGCGTTGAATGTTTTAATTTCTAGGGTAGAGTTAGGAAATTATGTTGTAGTGGGTAGGTTAGGTCTTGAAACCTTAGTTTGTAAGGGTTATTTGACTCTTTTTTAAGGATGGGAAATCATCAAATGACTTCTTCCGCTCTGGGTGGAGTGGAAGGGCGTGTCAGACTCTTACTGACTAAAACCCATCCGTGTTCCTTCTAAAGCCATTTGCGTTCCAGGGCCGCGGTGATTCCTTTGAACAAATTCCGCAACCCTGGAGGGTTATTTGACTCGTAATTTATAAATGGTTTTAAATTGTTAAACTCTAACTCTCTCTCTTGTTTAATTCTATTCTAAATGTGCTGGAGGTGCATCGTAACCATCGTTCATGACAGATAGGAAAAGTACTTCTCTAACGACCTAGGATCGTCCAAATCAAGAGTGAATAGGTTACTTCTAGGCAAGCGTGCTCCATCGTCGATCACATCATCCTTTATGGCCAGAAGTGCGATTCTGTAAACATGTCGAAGTGAAGGCTTTGGTGAAGTGATCACGAAGTGAGCTGTCATTTCATCTTGATTACATGGATTGACTGCTCACTTTGTAAACACTTCACCCAAGTCTTCACTTCGATATGTTTACAGCCGGTGGATTCTATAAACATGTCGAAGTGAAGGCTTGGGTGTTGTGATCACGAGGTGAGCTGTCAATCCATATAATGAAGATGGAATGACAACTCACTTCGTGATCACGTGATATCTTGATTGTATGGATTGATAGCTCACCTCGTGATCACTTCACCCAAGCCTTCACTTCGACATGTTTACAGAATCGACTGGCAGGTGAGATTGTTGTCAAACGCGCTATCGCATTAGGTATACCTATAATGATAGTGTATTTTAATAAATAAAAATAGAAAAATATTGAGAATAAAACACTTTTGACACATTTGATCACTATACTTACTTACCCTTAATAAGGTAGGTTAGTAAATACAAGTATAAGATGCAAATCAAGAAAACTGTTATATATAACATGTAGCATATAAAACTCGCGTTATGATTACTTCTCGCAAGCAATAGCTTCAGGCCATGCCCGTCGATAAAGTCAATACAACACTGTCGTTATAAATAGCCCCCATTTATTGTTCCACAGAAATATTGACCAAACAGTTACACTGAAGTGAAATTAGCGCACACACTTGATAATAACCTAACGTTTTGTACCGTTTTCATAATTTTACTTAGAAATGTTTACATTGTTGCAAATGTAACTTCCTTGTGTGAGAGATGAGAGTGATGTAAGATTTAGTTTTAATTAAAATTATTTAGCAAAGCGCAAGCAAATTTGGGAGACATTTTTGTTCGTAGTGCAGAACTTATAAACATTTGCGTAGGTTATCTCTTCATATAATTTCAGTAATTCCATACCCCACAGAAAAACACGCAACATATTTCACAAATGAAATCATAAATTAACTGAATACTACCAATTGCACCTCCATTATCTGGCCTCAGATAAATTTCAGTACCAAAACTGGAAATAAATTGAAAGGCAATGATCATTTTCTCCCACGCCCCCCGGTTTTGTTTATGGCCATCTAAAACCGAACGGCTACATCAGGGCTGAGTACCAGGCGATCATGGGCCGGAATAGGTGTGCAGCGGTCGTTTACATTTTCAATTGCGTCTGGGCTCGCGGCCTAGGGCGGTGCATTAACATAATTGTAGCCACTATATTGATTGGCCGGCTTACCGGCAAGGTACTCTGTAGATGCTACCAATTGCCCGAGCACTGGATTGTTAAGGCCATTCTCGAGAGATTAGATGTTATGTATCTACTTGTTGTCTTCGCGATCTTTTTCTAGGTTAAGATCGTTTCGTTGTGTTGTTCTGTTATTCTCTTGTATAGGAATGGTTTTTCAAACTAAGTTTTAACTGTTGAGTCACTTACTAACATTATTCAAAGAGACCTTGTCAAAAAAAGTATTTCCTAAAAGTTTTTAAAACATGTTTTCAGTCCGAATATTTTTTATACAACTCTATCAATACCGAAAAACTGCTACATCACTATCACCGTATTTCGCCCAAAATTCACAAAATACGACAAAACATATTCATCAAATAAAATTTACGTCGACAACTCCATCCAATTTCCTGTCCGTGCAGATCGGTAGGCGGAAAGTCCGTCAGTAGCCAACGGTGGCACCGCGATATGATCACGACCAACATTACGGGACCAGCTTAACATAATAGCTGCTTTAGTCAGTCTATGGCGAAATTGAATTATTTCAATAACAGCTCCACGATTGTTCTAGTCTTTGGTGTAAGTGCTTTTAGAACTGTTATGGTAAACGTTTCGTTTGAGGGATTAGGATTTCGTATGGAATTAAAGTTGTTAAAAACGTGAGCAAAGAAGATGCAAATACAAAGAAAGCTATCGTTGTTAATTACACTTTTTGTAGAAATTTTATCAACCAGACAAATAATATTTAGTTCCCAATTATAAAGATTTTTATGAAACAGCAAACGAACGAAAGTGCCTTCTTAAATATTTTTTTCAAATTATTTAAACGGCTGCGCAGTCAGCGATTTTGAATCAAATTGTCGGAAGGTATCTGAATAGGGGAGAAATTACTGAAACGATCCGACTCCAAAGTGCTCATAAACGCTGATCTTCTTTTTGTTATTTTAGCAGTATCAGCACTGAACGCCGCCATTTTGAGAGATACCAGCCAATGAGAAAAATGCAGATTAAAAATCTCGAATTGTTACTCGATAAATGTGATGTCAACAATAATGATATCCTCTCGAAGAAAAATTCGTTTCATGTTGCAAATTGGATACGTGGGATGTAAATGCCAATTTGATTTATTTGTTTTACTCGTGTAGGTGTGCTGAAATGTAATACGTAATCTACTTACCTAAAATAATGGCAAAGATCAGTTATTTTTCCCAGCAGTAGGGAAAAATAACTGATCTTTGCCATTATTTTATACGCTGGAAAATACTAGTTCTTATTGTGACAATTTTATTCAATGTTTTACAGACGCCAGCACATCAAGCTAAAACAATCTGTCAAATTTCTTTAAAAAAAATTCAACTTTATCGCTATAGCATTAGGTTTAAGGTTGATTGAGTAAATTTGTCAGGTTCGGGTACCTTGTAATTAAAGAACACAAGATATCAAAGTAAAAAAAATAAAATCATAGACAGCTACTAGTCTTTCAAGACATTGGAGTAAACAAAGAGCAAAAAACAAAGACACATTTTAAAAACCGCTGCTCAAGCAAGCTCCAGTGTCTCGTAATCCCCTATTCCGTTTGGCAACGCGTGACCTTCATCAAAAGGGCAAACAAGGGGATGCAGCCATAAAAACCTTAGGTACTTGTCATTCAAAAACATCACTATACACTGACACGTCTTGGGGAAGCAGTAACACACCCAGGGTTCCTTGTCAGCAAGGGACGCGCACAGAATTCGCAATTTTATTTGATTTCCGATTTAAATTCCCTCCTAGTGGTTCTGTGGTAATATTTTGATGTTCTTTGACCGATATCTGGTATTATTGTAGAATTAAGATTGTCGTCTTTGTAGGGGATGGAACGGAAATTGTGTTTGTATTGTAATAAAGTTTTTGTACATGATATTGAGATAGTACGTGTTGAATCGAGATCATCTTGCAGCGTCCATTTTGTTTATGATTTTGAATTGCATGGTTTCTCTATAAGGTGCTTGGTCTAAAAACTATCTTGAAGTAATTAACAAGACGTTATTTTTGTTGTTATTTATATCTAGGCATATTTACTATTTGAAATCGATTCTAATCTAAAACAAGATTTCTCCAGCGTAAACGCACACAATGTAGCGACTCCTTATCTCCCGCCCTTCATTTTATAGGTACCAATCAGTACTGCTGGGAGCCATGTTCTGCAAAACGTGTTAGCTTAAAGATATAATGAATAAATAGTGACAGTGTAAGTAGGGGCACTGGATAGAATCGCTGGAAATGATCGGTTGGTAGCCCTAGCCTATGGCGGTAGCAATCGTTTACATCGGTACACTTAAAGCGGTAATGTAGGGCCCATGGTAAAGAATAGCCATGCAGTAGGTGTAAATTTTATGGGAGCTGGAAACAATAGCGAATTTGAATACAAAATATAAAATTTCGATAAAAAAACCAGGTGTTCAATGAAGCCATCGATGCGTGTTCAACCAAAATGTATGATACAGCGGATGATTTTTGGTAAAGGTAAAAAAGCTTCATGCTAAGCTGTAATAACTTGAATGTAGTCGTTTAAATTATTATGGTAAAATATTTGTGATAGAAAAGAAAGTCTTATATTTGCTAGATGTTGCAACATTAAGAAGAGAGTAGGCTGGGCAGGGTAGGTCAGCCCATAAATAATGCCCAAAAAAATAATTTTCGTCCACTTTCAAAATGGACGGAAATTCTCATCGTCAGTATCGTGATTTCAACCCTGAATAATATGGTGAGTTTTTTTTTTGGGCTATTTGTATAGGCTGGCCTACCCTTACTGTAGCCTACTGCACGCCCATGGTAGTACTAATACCTTATTATAGTAGGTATGAGTAAGCAGGCATTCATAATAGTAGGTATATGTTACCAAATAGTGAATTGTTCCAAACAATGTATTGTGTAAAGTTTTGTTTGGAATTTCAGTCAAAACTGACTGGAATCTGATATGAAAGCTTCACTTATATCGTCCAGAATAGTTTATACATTAAATTCATGCAACAATTCCTGGAAAAAACTGATACACTGTTAACTGACTAACGTGAGTTATTATTATTTTATCATTTCAGTACAGCATACGTATCACCATTCTAATATTGACGTTCATTCGAGGGTGATTATCCATGCAGATCTTTAATGTTTTGACGTCAAGCACCAAACTTTTCCAATTCAAACAACCAACATGTTTATCTGTGTGTCTGAACACACAGATAAACATGTTCAGTGTGCTCGTGGGGTGGGTTTCCGATGTTTTTCTGAAAAAACATCGGAAACCCACCCCACGAGCACACTGAAGATTGATTGGAACATCAGAAAGGGAAAATTAAGGTTTCGCAGAGCAATATTTTAAATTTATTTACGTCTACGATGCAAATTATGAAATAGAGATGGGGTGGCTCCTTTTTTTATTTCTGTCGGTTTAATCGAATAGGGGAATCTTTTGTTAATACCCTAAGATCGAAAACTGTTTGCTTTGCGTTCCGTTTCACGTTCAATTCCACCATCATCGATATTCGAAGGAGCTAATTCTGTAAATTTTTATTTGTCTTGAAATAATGGGTTTTTTGAAGTATTCCAATTTCCTTCTATTTGTTTTATATTTTTTGTGGGTGTTTTACTTAGATCAAAGTTGTTCAGTTATTGAGATGAGCTCATTTAAATTTTAGAATGTTAAGTAACTGTGATCGTGGAATGAAATAAATTGTGTATTTTCATGCTAATCAGGGAAGAAAGAAAATCAAAGATTTTGTCAACTAAGTAGGTACTTGGTAGTCCAGCGGAAAATTGTGAAGTTTGCTTCACATAATACCAAAATCACCATCAACCGTAATACACAAAAATACAGCACAAAGCTTCTGAATTACGAAACAAACACCAAGAATATCGACTTGTGAAGTCTCACGTGTAACAAAAACATTCCGAAGACGTTAATAAATCAGCCATAGAGTCACGGACACGTTATTATCCGGACAAATCAACGGCACATAATAGGGCAGGCGATATTTCCAATAATAAAAACGAGAACTAATCTAACTGGAGCTCGTAAGATAACATAGGTCGGTCCCGCGGGGACGCCTGTGTTTAGTCGGTTTGCAACTACGGTATAGGGCGAGGTTACATTGACCGTTTTTGGTAGGAGATTGCAATTAGAAAATTGTATTGTTTTTAGATAGTACTAATAATCTAGGCCTTATTTAGTCGACGCTAAAAACTATTAACTGGTTCTATTTTTTTTATATCAAATTCTGATGAATCATTAAAGCACACACAGACAAGTGCAACGTTTGGGCAATGTCACACGTATTTTAGCAAAAAGCCAGAAAAAGAGCTATTGAAGTTTTCTTATTCATTAAAAATATCCGTAGTAATGTAAAAGTCAGTGTAACTCTTTTCTCAAATAACAAACTCGTAAATATTTTGCCAAAAAATAAAAACCTTATTAATACGGACAGACTTTTCCACCAATCGACTTTGAATCTTGCGTCATGTGACCACCATCTTATCCTTGCGATTTAGCGGGGAGTCGCCTAGCTAATACGGGGATATCTTTCGGAAAATAGGATACGGTTTGACTTTAACCTCGACAATTAAAAGACTGGATTAGACGATACACGGGTAGGCCTTTAGCTATATTTACGTATAGAAGTATATGTTTATTCGGAAGTGTTTTCAGAATGATGATGATTAATAGATTATTTGGCTAAAAAAATCGAATAAGTCCGTCAGACAGGGTTCCAAAAAATATTGGACATGTAGTTTTTCTTTCGTTACGTAAACAAAGAATGAAGACGATACAGTGCTTTGAAAACTCGTGTGACGTCATTTTAGGACACAATAACATGCTTAACATAACATGCTCGCTGCGAACATTTGCAGCGAGCATGTTTCGGCCCATAACTCTGGTAAGAACCCAGCTTAAGGTCTGGGAAAGTAAACTTTGACCCTTTTTCAATTAAAATTCTAGAAACTTGCAGCGGATTTCTGAATGAAGTTGAGAACGTGTCAAACCTTTGACGCCTTTTGATAGATTTTCAGGCTATAATAGAATTTGAGAAATAATCAAGTTTAAGTGTTTGACGCTTAATTCAGAGATCAGGCGTAAATGTTTGTTTTACAGGTTGTTTTATAAAGTTAAGAAAAACGAAAACATATCAAAAATAGATAAGACTTCTAAAATTACAATTAGACTTTATTCAGACAACATTTCCATCAAACATAATTTTATTTCCCACAAATTTTACCCATCTCAAATCCCCACTTTTTCCCAACTCACCGAGTAAGATCTCAACGTTATAATAAAGCCTAGTGCAGACAATAACATTTGCCAACATCGCCCGGGCCAATGAAGGGTGAACTTGTGCCCGGGCAATCTTAACAGCGATCGGCGACCTCCGCTCTCGTTCGACAACGGTTACACCACTGAGCGTATGGAGTTTTTGAGATGAGATATTTTGATATTACCTTTTGGTGGGATAAAATGAAGGATTATTTAGTCGTAAGTTTAGTATATGTGTTAAAGTCGAAAATTCTAAAACTTTTTGGTTAAAAGGCTCTGTGGATATCGACATTTAGAACTTATGGTGCTTAAGCAAAATCTATATATTTAAAACTCTTGCGTTAATTATGAGTGACTGACAGACAACGCATTTGGCATGTAGCTCCCCTATACTCCGTAGAGGAGCACTAAGAGAGGATTTCCCGAAATTCGAACGGGAACGGGAAAAACGGGATATGCGCGTACGAAGTCGCGGTCTGTATACAATTGACAGCCAAAATAATCCCGGAGGATACCTATTGTCTTTTGTCTAGGCAAGAAAATGCAAGTAAGTAATGAATATATTAAACATAGTTTACCATTTATATTTTTAGTTTTTCAAACAAAATAGGCATGAATACCCTTTCCAGCTCTGCTATAGATAAAAAAGCTTATAAGCTTTGAGTATTATCACGGAAATATTGCTCGTATTCGTAACTAAATAAGTGCTTATTTTCTAATTGCGGTTTTCCGATTCAACCTTATTTTATTTCGTATGTGGTGTCTTTGTACGCAATAGTTAAGATGTTTCCTCTAGGGTAACAATTGAAAATGAGAATTAAAGTAGATAGATAGAAAAGGTGTAATTATAATTAAAATAATGTTTGGGGTCAATAATGTGTTTCCTCATTAAAATTCTGAGGTGGCAAAGAATGACAAAAAAAATATAAGCACTACAAAAACATTGAAATTATGCAACATTAACAGGACTTCTAAAGTACTAATTCAAGGTTTATTATGTAAACTGCCATAAGCTCATGAAAGTTTTAGGACACTATAATACATAGAAGACACCGTAAAAGGCATGAGAACAATATGTAGTAAAATTTTAACTTCGTTTATATAGGGTCGAATCAAATTAATTAATTAGCGTAAGCTAATCTTATACTTTCAAGTCGCTACACGACCAGGGACCGTTGACCCCGCAATCAGCTGTAACCTGAAATAAAAAATAAGAAAATCTTTGTCTCATTGGTATCGTCAGAGCAGTGATCAGGTGAAGTGAGCTGTCAATCCGTAGCTTCAGCTCACCGTGAAATGTGTGATGTGAAGTGAGCTTGAAGTGAACTGAGATTTTCACGAAATATAAGTTGTTATATTTCTTAAAAATCTCACCTTGAAAACTCAGGCGAAGTGAATTTGAAGCAATCTGTTAATCCCTAGCATTGAGTGGAATGACAGTGGTTACGGTCGGATGTTTATAGTTGTATAAATATCCCACCGTGAACACATAGGTGAAGTAAGCTGAAGTGACCGGTCAATCCACAGCTTCAGTCTGTCTGAAATAGTATTTTTTTATTTTTTGACAGTTAAAAGTACTAACACTACTTTCTAAGTTAAATCTACAGGTACTACTTATCAAATGGACATTATAAAAATTAAAATGTTTTTTTTTTCATTTGGTTAAATATGTACCTAACACCGTACTCATCGTAGCGGACAATAAGGCAGTAAAACAGCCGGTTCCTCGTGACGAGTGGTCGTGATGCGCCGGCAATTTGAACAGCATCATGTCAGCGTATCAGCTACGACTCGTCGTTCCTGTAATTGTACGTAACCCATCCGTCGGTTGAATACTGGCTGGAAGTATGCGCGGGATTGGGAACGTTTATGTTCGATGGTTGAAGAATTGCTGTTTTATTTGTAGCTCGATTTCTCACTGTAGTTTAGGTTGATCTAAACTATAGACACTCTGTAATTTAGCATAAACTAGTTATCAACTGATATTGGTTACAGCAGGGCAATCATTGATTGAAATGAGAGAAGAGACAGGCAAACAAAACACCCAATTTGAAGGTCTTGTACCTGGATGACCGAGTTGACTGATTGCTCGGTTTTTTTTTGGTAAACGTTTTATAAAACTGTAACCTAGCTAGATCGATTTATCGCCCCCGAAACCCACTGTATACTAAATTTCATGAAAATCGTTGGAGCCGTTTCCGAGATTCAGATTATATATATACATATATGCAAGAATTGCTCGTTTAAAGGTATCAGATTGATTAGGGATTAATCTCGTGACGTTTTATAGTAAAGATACATTTAAATCAATAGGATATTTAAAAAAGATAAGCCTCATTTTCTAATACTATTCAAAGAAGTTGAAATTGTACGAACAAACATTTTTTTTCCATAACTCATGATGTGAACGTACCGTTATTTTCTGTATTCAAGTAAAAATAAACGTCTAGAAAATCACAGAGAACCTTGAATACGGCTACCAACAATACTCATAAAGTAGCATAAAACAGAGAAGCCTACACTTATTGCCAAAGAAAGTGGGCCCAATAGAATAGGCAGAATATCATACTGAGCCTAAACATGCAATCTATTAACTTTTATCGACGAAACTTTTCAATCACCTTGGCCCAGTTTTTATGAAAGAGAGTGTTTACTAAAAGTGTAGGAATCATAACTTATTTTTATGATACAGGTGTATTAATAGTATATTTTATTTTTGTTACTTTTCGACGATTTTATTTCATTGTTGGGTGTCAAATTAGGAAGAAACTTGCATGACATATTTTCACGGAAATGTCCAATAAAAAAGTTTTCGTTATGAGCTATCCTTCTAGCTTACTTTACGTATTAGATTAAACTTCTTTATGTGATTTCTTTAACAGCTGTAAAGGTGTTGGTTATAAAAACTTACTATTGACACACATACTCGTAAGGGTGGATTATGACCCCTTGCTGTCGCTACATATTATAAAACAGTATTCTCCGCTGCGTCTGTCTGTCTGTTCGCGATAAACTCAAAAACTACTGTACCGATTTTCATGCAGTTTTTACCAATGGATGGGGTTATTCATGAGGAAAGTTAAGGTGTATAATTCGTCCCGAAATTCTTACGGAAACGGGAAAATAGGATGCGCGTACGAAGTCGCGGACAAAAGCTAGCAATAAATAAACGAGCATTTTACAGACGTAAGATTGATGAAGCTGTAAAAAAACGTATTTCTTCAACATGTTAGATTGTAAATAATATAAAATCTAAAATGTTTAATCAAGATGTAGGTACCTAGTTTGCTAAGTAATTGAAAGAAGAAAAAAATGGTTGTAGGTACCGACCTACTATTAAAAATAATAAAATATTTTACGAGTACCTTAATCCTTTCCAAGGTTAGTTAGTTGTAAATAAAAGCCATTTTCTAATATTTATCCAAAACATTAACCACACCTTCAAAAACCCCATTCCTTAAGAAAAAAATGAAATATTCAGGAACGGTCTAATTTTCCCCGCCGTCCCCCATAACTCTATAACCAAGCAATAAAGCTTTCCGTATAATAACGGTCCCGTATACAATACGCCAGAAGTTATAAATGTTAATATTATGCAATTACGCCGCCTTGCCCCTATGGGATACAGGTACGGTATCCGAACACCCCTGCTTCCCCCAATTCGGTATAAGTTGTTACTATAACACCTGCGTTTGTGGAATTTGCTGAAAATATGTTAATTTTCATGACAAATTTGAAGGATAATCCCGAGCATTCGTTGAGGGAGATAAGTAGATGAATATATCTGCAGGAGAAAGTAGCTGGAGGTATCTACAGTATCTTTTTCGAGCACCCCTTTAGGGACGTTTACGTCTCATGCTAAACATGGGTTTCCCTAAAGGCCAATATCGCAAACTATCCTGAGAGGTCATTTACTTATAAATACCCCCTCAGGATACGCCCCTACGTCTTGCCAAAGTAATCATAATATTCCCAAAACATACAATCTTTAATTGATGTTGGTCGGGTTTGACCAATAAACGTAAGACAAAAAAAAACTGTCCTGAAGTTATTTAAGGCATATATGATTAAACTCAATACGTACTTGTCTATCGGTAATAATTGTCACTAACAAGAACTCGAATAAGTAAAAAAAATCTAAAAGTTTTAAAAAAAAACGCACATGTAACAATTAATCCAACGATTTATTTATAGCCGGCGCAAAAACAAACACAAATCTCCCGACAATGCCTTTCATACGTTAAATATAGTACATTATCCTCGCATTTCAACCTAGTTATGTAACAAAAAAATAATTAACAATATTTATTATTTCGTTACATGAATTAATAACAGGCACAAAGCATTGCCATCTATCACAATTCATCACTCGTGTTCGCAATAAACGAACCAGACAGACAACTGAAAATATATAAATATGAGCTCAGTATTGTTTCTGTGATATTAACAATAACTGTAATGTGAAAAACTATCGAACTGAAAATACTGTGACGGTACAAAAAGGCAAAAAATAAATAAAACGCCAAATTGATAAAGGAAATCCACCAAAGGTTCTATTTTTAAACGATTCTGTTTCGCTTTTGTACCTCCTAAACATATTCGTGAATACATAAATAAACGTAGAGAATTAGGATAACTTAGGTCCAAAAGAAATGTACGCCTCAATTTCTGAACCTTGTCAGTAAAACACCCTTTTCACTACACCAGAATCATACACACATCAGAAAACCTCACTCAAATTCAAAACAGTAACAAAACATAAACGGAAATTAGCATAACAACAACGTCACAGTATGTGAGTAAACAACAGAAATCTTGAACTCCAACAATTTACGCAAACAACGTAATCCTGGTGGTACCTCCACTGTTTGAGAATCCTGGCACCGCCTCCATGTTTGAGAATCCTGTCACCATGTATGAGAGCTGCGAGTAATTAGATAATTGCATAAGACCCTGTCGTTTGCGCATTAAACTCTGTATTTACCCGACCCGATCGATGGTTCGACAGACCCGTTAATGAACGACTGTTGAATTTGTGAGTGACAATCGAATCAGTTTGATTGTTTTATTAAGGTTGGTAGTGCTAGCATTGTTGACTAACCTGCGAACAGTTTGCGTATAGAATTCGATGTATAAATAGGTTGGTTGAGTGGTTTTCGGTAAATCTGATCATTTAGTGTTAAGTGGATATGCAGAATATTTGCTGTATAAGCTGTATTAATCAAGTGCGAGGATACTGCGAGTTTTCTACAGTACCTAACCGTCTTAGAATACCATGAAACAACTGCAATCCCCTGGTATTGTAGTTATTTCTTAGTGGTATCATAATTTAAAACAACGATGCACTCCAATATGTTTAACATTATTAACCTTTTATCCCGTAGAGCCTCGTAATGTCCTTACACGCATTTACCTATAGGTAGGTAAAAGCACTTAAACGTAAAACAAATTATTTTTGCACGACCATTTTACAGAGAAAAAGTGTAGACGCAAATTGATCATATGTGCTTTTATTACTGTATAAAAGTATGCCAACGTTTACATTGTAGACATGACAACCAATAAACAACTATCCGAACAGAACACAAAGTTTAACCTAAGCAATACCTAAGGTAAGCCATTGCATAAACAAATAAAAACCAGTAGTGACATCTATGTTCCCATTCGTTAACTACGAAGTTGAAAATGGCGTAAGCACCCGGTAGATGACACTATGAAATCCTGCTTTGCACAAGTGATATTTTCATATGGATATGTAAGACGAGAGGCTCTATACAAGTGACATTCTATAACGATAACCATTTTCAAAAAGTCAAGAATGTATGCGATTGACAGGCACTATCGAAATGTCATAATTTTGCCATTTCAACAATCGCTACCGCTAATAGAATGTTGTCTAGAACCTCGGATCCCCTTTTGAGGGACATCACGCCATGCTCCTGATTGCTGTTTACATTTTAATATTACTTCCTGCCTTTGCCTAAACTTATTTTTTTTAAATCACGTCCACCCTAAGCATAGCTAGGGATCAATTTCGGAGTGCGTGGGTTTCGTTTTTTCAATCAACCGCATCGTCAATCAAAATAGGGGTGCGCTGAGGGCCGAAATTATTTAATCTATAGTTCAATGGCCTTATTAATAGAGAAAAATGGTTAGGAAGAAACCTGTTCCCTAGTGCTCCATCGTCAGCTTTGTCTCTGTCATTTATGACCTAGACTAGAGTTAAGAGCAAACCCATCTCAAATAAAAAACAGAAAAAAAAGTGTTTCCTTTGGGTGAAGCGAAAACTTTTGTATCAGTAATAAGAGTGCTGAAAACAAGGAGGATAAACTGCTGGTTGATTTAAAGTACAAAAGACAGGTTTTTGTTTTCAAATGAACAAACCTTCTACAACTAATTCCAGAATAAACATGATCAAAAAAAGATATTTGCACGCCATGAGAAATGGCAGCCATGTCATGAGCCACTCTTATTTTAAATCTTGCATGTATGTATTATTTTAATTCTGTTTTGTATGCACATGTTTGAGCAAATAAAATTTCTTTCTTTCTTCTTTCAAACGCAATCAAAATTCAGTAATCGAATCCGTACCAAATTAAAACTATGTGTAGACCTATTAAAAACTATTTTTGTACCAAAACAAACCAACGATACTAATACTTTGTTTCCTATTTGTTACAGGTAAGGATTCCTTCACAAACCTCGGCATCCAATTAGTTTTCGTCCCTTCATTACAAACAGGTATAACTTTACATTCATTTAAATCTACGTTCTTACTCACCAATAACCGTCCGTTGTTCCTAAGTGGAAAAACTGCATATTACTTAGGGGATGAACGATAAACAGAGGGTGTCTTGCTACCCTCGTTAGTTGGAGAAATCAAATTAATAGGATATTACTGTAGGTACCTACGTATGTACTGTGCACTTAAAATTGCTATACTGTGTAGATTGAGTTGGCTAATTCGTAGCTGGAGCATTCCCTGGAGTCGTCTGAAATAAACGATGCAATGACTTTGGCTTATGAGCAATCATTCTCTATGTCAAAATTTGTCTTGCTTGCTCCCCACAATCTAAGCTTTATTTAAAAAATGTAATTAACTTAAATATCTATTTATGATTCAAAATAGATTCACAGTACAGTTTAATTTTGTAAATAGACAAACAAATAAATACACTACACTGATATAAATACCACCTTCACCGAATTAATTAAATAAGGGAATTTTCCTCCAATGAAAAATTTCTTTTACCATTATAATTACCAGTCACTATGGGAATTATCAATCAAAATTCCATTCAAAAGACATAATGTCGGAGTATTTATCTGTTATTTATATTTCAATTATTATAATTACGGAAAGACACAAGTACGGACGGGTCTATGTGAATATTGTATTGTTTAAACTCGTTTGTGACATCGTTAACTTGACATGTGAATGGCCACGTGCTAACCTATTTATTTAATAGAATGAGTTTATTGATTCTATTCCTTAGGATTCATGGTTTAAATTAATTAATTTATTTATTTAAACTTTATGTACAATAGTGGTAAATGGGCGGACTTAATGCATTCTGACATTCTCTGCCAGTCAACCTTTGGGTTATGAAGGATATACTGTGGTAGGTGTACAACAAATGAAAATAAAATTTAAAATATAATTTTGGAAAAGCACGTTTTATTTTTGTCCAAAAAAAAATCAGCTGACCAGTTGCTTATGAAATCTTATTTCCTATTAAAAATTAAATTGAAAAAATGGCGATATAGTTTATTTTATGATTTAGGAAGTTACGTTATTAGGGATCTGAAATAAAATTTTCATCATTTTGCGTCAGTGTCTAAGTAACTATTTCAGTGAAATGTAAATTCTAAATCCGAATGAAAAACACCAAAGAAATAACCTGTCCAACATTAACGTGGACACATTCGACCCAGTAATTACACAGTCAATGTTAACACTTGTACCAATTCGCCCCCAAGGAATACAAATAGAGAATTAACATCGCATACGCGTGACATTTACCAATAAATTACCACCATATTGCTTGTTAAAAAATCTAATGATTACCAAGAGAAGTTGTGATACGGCTATATTTTCGGTCAACGATTAGAACCCCCTGTTTAACCCGAAAGCAGGTACGAAACGGAAGCGGTTCGTCGGCCACCAGGATTTATAGCCCCGGCGGGGTTCAAATCGGGGGTGTAAATTGGTAAATGCAAGGGTTCGAGTCGTTAGTGTACTGAACTGATGCCTAATCCCACACTGTTCTAAAAAGTCGTTTGGAATGTGATTGAGATAAGTATGTTACGAGTAACCTTCTGATGATTTTATTTGTCTTTTAGGGCTGCGAAAAGAGTTGCATTGCCAAATACTTTTTAAAATTATATTGTATCAAATCGTGTTTTTTTTTTTCTTCAGGATTTTGGGTATAAGCGGCCAGTGTTTTGTAAAGTGGTTAGAATCGTTTTGGTCATACAATCTGATATAGCACGCTTTTTTTTTGTGACCACAAAGATTTATAGCCCCGACGGGGTTCAAATCAGGGGTGTAAATTGGGAAAAGCAAGGGGTCGATTCGTTAGTGTATTGAACTGCTACCTAATCCAACTCAGTACTTACTAAAAAGTGATTTGGAATTTTATTTAGATACTGAGTTTTTGAGTGTGGTGTAGGTTACAAAATAGGATTAGGGCTGTGCTACAATTTTTTATTTTAATTTTCATTGAAATGTTTTTGGCATACAATCCATTCTAGCGTGTTTTTTTCCGTGACCACAAAGATTTGTAGCCCCGACGGGGTCAAATCCGGGCTGTAAATAGAGACAAGCAAGGGGTCGAGTCTTTAATGTACTGGACTGATACCTAATCCCGCTTTTTACTTAAAAGTGATTTGGAATTTTATAATTATACGGGGTTTTGTTGAGTATGGTGTCTGTTACAGAATACGATTAGGGCTGTGTTAGATATATTATTAGAATTTTCACTATGGGCTGATATTTTAATAGGCAGCAAGTTTCATCAGAAGATTAAATATGACAGTTTGACATATATTCTGTACAAAAACTGTCAAACGGATATATTTATCCTCAAAATTGAATAACTTACGTGCTAGTTACAATACAATATTAACTATTTTATTATCCGCCACATTTTCATTTAGCAACAAATCCAAATCCATCTCGCCACACTGCAAATCGAAGCCATACAAAGAGCGATGTTATCAAAATGAATAGATCGTCATATGTAACTAGATAACCCGCCATACAAAAGATCGTAAGGTCGCGATAAGGCCCGATAGGGGGCGATAGTGTGCCTTCGGAAGTTCACCGTCTGGGCTCCTAACGGAAATGCTTTGTCCCTATGGATTTAGGGATAACAGGAGAGGTCGATAAAACGTTCCCAAAATTATACGGAATTGAACCTTGCTGCATGCGAGTCTATTCCGGATACTAATTTAGAGGCGAAAGATTCGCCCCATTGGTTGGTGATCCCTTTTTGAAATGGTTGCAGAGCATAAGGCGTTTGTGATCTTATGTTTATTGGAAGGCTGTATGTATGATTGTAGGGTAGTTGTGATCGTTCATTGATTTATAATTTAAACAATATTTTGCCGCCCCATAAATGAATGTGTCCATAATTCGACTGGCCTGTTGGTCAAGTGGTTAGTGACCCTGACTGCTTAGCCGGAGGTCGTGGGTTCGATTCCCACCCAGGACAAATCGTTGTGTGATGAGCATGATCATTTGTTCTGTGTCTGGGTGTAATTTGTCTATAATTTTATGTATTTAGAAATATATAAATATGTTTATCAGTTGTCTGGTTGCCATAGCACAGGCTCTGCCTAGTTTGGGATCGGATGACCGTATGTGAGTTGTCCCAGGATATATTATATTATTATATCATATACGGAAAAGCAGATCAAACTTTCGCGATTTTATTGAACCCATAGTAACAGTTGTTCATAATGATAAGTACAATGATCCCTTTTCAGGTTAGGCATTCATTCTGTTTCACATTGTAAAGGTAACAAAAATAAATGTGTTGAATCGAAAACCGAACTCAAACTGCACAGACGACGCACCCAGCTCTTTATTTTTTACACAAACCCATAAGAAAATTCTTAATCATAATACGAAAATCTTTTCAATTCCATACACTTCCTCAATCCTTCATGCAATATCTTCAAACATCTCGTAATTAAAACTTGCTCAATTTATTAATTACACATTAAGTACTTGTAGCGCGGAAACTTTGCAGAACTCATTCCGCGAGGGAACCAGTTCGATTCCGACTTTGAATGAATTGTCTTTTGAATTTATATGTAAATGTCTCCTTACCGAGAAAGAGATAGTTTATTTCTGCTTCTCTGAGCGTTCGTTGTTACTTTGAATAAAGTCTGTACGAATTAATTTTACGCTTGCAATAATTTCGTGTTACCGCCAAAGGGGAGACTCAAAGGAGTCAATAGACACGCCCGGTGTGAAAACACACTTATTGCATTCGGGTAATTAGTTTGCTTCAAGGAATATTTCAATTTAATGTTGGTTCTTTGAGAAAGGTTGTATATGAAATTAAGTAGTATCTAAGGTTTTGTGAAAAGTTAATTATATTTACGAAAATTTGAGTCTTAATGAACTTTTCTTCACAAACAGAACATATCTGCCAACCCTCCACAGATCACGTGCAGTCACGACAAATCAGAACCATGTCAACAATAATAATTGACTTCTGCCCAATCAAACTGCAATACAAAGTCAGACGTCGCGATCTTTGACAGATCGTATTGACACATACCACATAATTTCACCTGTGTTTACTTGCCCCTCCCCCTCCTCACCGCACCGCACCTCCCGACCCCTCTGTCAATTCAATACGAAAATCCAATTTCTTTTACGTTACAANTTTATGTATTTAGAAATATATAAATATGTTTATCAGTTGTCTGGTTGCCATAGCACAGGCTCTGCCTAGTTTGGGATCGGATGACCGTATGTGAGTTGTCCCAGGATATATTATATTATTATATCATATACGGAAAAGCAGATCAAACTTTCGCGATTTTATTGAACCCATAGTAACAGTTGTTCATAATGATAAGTACAATGATCCCTTTTCAGGTTAGGCATTCATTCTGTTTCACATTGTAAAGGTAACAAAAATAAATGTGTTGAATCGAAAACCGAACTCAAACTGCACAGACGACGCACCCAGCTCTTTATTTTTTACACAAACCCATAAGAAAATTCTTAATCATAATACGAAAATCTTTTCAATTCCATACACTTCCTCAATCCTTCATGCAATATCTTCAAACATCTCGTAATTAAAACTTGCTCAATTTATTAATTACACATTAAGTACTTGTAGCGCGGAAACTTTGCAGAACTCATTCCGCGAGGGAACCAGTTCGATTCCGACTTTGAATGAATTGTCTTTTGAATTTATATGTAAATGTCTCCTTACCGAGAAAGAGATAGTTTATTTCTGCTTCTCTGAGCGTTCGTTGTTACTTTGAATAAAGTCTGTACGAATTAATTTTACGCTTGCAATAATTTCGTGTTACCGCCAAAGGGGAGACTCAAAGGAGTCAATAGACACGCCCGGTGTGAAAACACACTTATTGCATTCGGGTAATTAGTTTGCTTCAAGGAATATTTCAATTTAATGTTGGTTCTTTGAGAAAGGTTGTATATGAAATTAAGTAGTATCTAAGGTTTTGTGAAAAGTTAATTATATTTACGAAAATTTGAGTCTTAATGAACTTTTCTTCACAAACAGAACATATCTGCCAACCCTCCACAGATCACGTGCAGTCACGACAAATCAGAACCATGTCAACAATAATAATTGACTTCTGCCCAATCAAACTGCAATACAAAGTCAGACGTCGCGATCTTTGACAGATCGTATTGACACATACCACATAATTTCACCTGTGTTTACTTGCCCCTCCCCCTCCTCACCGCACCGCACCTCCCGACCCCTCTGTCAATTCAATACGAAAATCCAATTTCTTTTACGTTACAACTTCGCTCATTTTGTTTCGTCGAAGAATCGAAAGTTGGCCGGTATGAGGATTTCTATTGACTCGCATGCTGGTGACAGCCCTGAAGCTATTACTGCTTCGGGTCCCCTGATTATTGACTGAAATACATGTACGGGTGTCTCTATTTTGGACGTAGGGTTGGCAAGCAAGGGTAATTATTATGTTTTTATTTTGCTCTGAATGGGACTCGTAAATTCTTTGATGGAGACAAGTTGTGATGTGCTGTGTAACAGACTTAGGAAACATTATTATTACTTGTTTTATGTTGATTGATATTGGCAACCACAGATTAAAACAGATAGAGTACCTAAATCTTTTCATGCTCCAACAATAGGCACAGGTTCTTCAAATACGCTGCCAAAATACGAACATTCTATTTATTTTAAAATACCTTTCTTATTAAATAAGAGAAGTTTCAGAACCTACCCTCTAGTCACCCTACCTCCGCAAATTGAGAGGGTTACATTCGGAATTTGAATTTGTATAATGATGTTTTTGGATAATAAAAGGATTGAATAAGCAAGTAGATAAGACGAGGGATTTTGTCGATCGATCGTCTTTCAAGGGGCTTGGAAATTCGATTTTGTGATGAAATGATGTCCATTTCACAGTTCTGTGAAGTCTACAGAGTCAAATATTTTGTTATTTACTACACTAAACGTTCTATTGCTTTGGGCGAGTTTCTCGAGCCGTAGTTAACTCAAACAATGGTTAAAATTGTGGCAAAACTTCGTTTAAGTGCGTTTCGATCAGTTTCAAAGTGTCAAATAAATAAGGATTAGTAAAACTATTACTCAATAACTAAATCTTTAATTTTTGACTATTGATTATTGAGTTTTTGTCAAAAACTCGCCCTTAATTATTTAAGTGACATCTATTCATCTTAACTCTGTAAAGGACACACTACTTGTAGCAAACTGGGGTAAGAACACATTTATCCAATCAGCATTCATCCCAGAACCACACACAACAAAACAACACATCTAAAACAAAAGAATCCACTAAAAACAAACGATAGCTCAAAGCGACAGTACATTGCGTTGTTGTTGGAACTGTCCACAACTTTATTTAAGTACGACATACTGTTTACATTGACAAAAGACATTTTATGGAATTCTACCGTTATCCAGCATATTGTGTTTACTTACTCCGTTGTACACACGTAAGTTGGACTCATGTCCTTATTGGAGCCATGCCTTGAGGGCTCGGCCTTCCGATTGACATGGTACTTGCCAAAGGCTATGCTCGCAGTGGCTCCACGACGTTGACTTTATGCAATCAAGACCTGCTCCTTTAGGTTATGGTAACACCCGAATGGTTATGTTAATCTTGACCGCTAGTTGTGTTATTAAAAGACCAGGGAAATTCGGAAATCAGTTTTGGTCAATGTTTGGTCCTAACTTTAATATTATCAATAAGTTTTACATGTAAATGCAAAATACAGCCCCTTTTTGTTGACCCTTCGCAAAATGTTTTTGACAGGTGGGTCACAATAGCGTCTTCATAAAAAAATCTCCGGCGAAAATCGTCGAACAATCATAAAGATCACACCGACTCTTAGACCATAACGTATCGAAGTCCTTATCGCAATTTTAACGAAGGCATCGGCTGTATTCGACAGCTCCTATAAACAGGGAAGATTCAGAAGGACCAAACTATTCGAAAAATCGCACATGACTACGAACTTTTACAAATAACGAAAAGGGTAGTTTATAAGTGTCAAGTCAAGACTTTGTGAAATTCACAGAAGTCGGGCGCAAACCTTCAAGGTTTTATTCAACATGAGACGCTTGACTGAAACTGCAGCAGCCGGGTTATGGGCCTAAAAACCCGAGTTATTTCCCCATAAATCGTTATCGAACTGCATTAGTATCTAGCCCTAGAAACTAAGCAAAAGGCAGAAATACACTTATTTTTAGCACAGTTCTAAATAAATATTTCAGTGTTTTTAACCTACAGCGTATTTTAACCTTTTGAACGCCAGAGCATTAACGCATCGGCGTACCCTCGACGCCAAACCACAAATTTGCCTCATGTTTTGTCAGATATTGTGGCATTTGGCGTACAGGGCACGCGCTTGCTTGTCACGTATATGTGACAATGGCGTTCAAAAGGTAAATAAAATCATACACACACATCATCTTAATTCAAACTTATCAGAATTAAAAATAAAAACTTTGTTCTACTTTGTTACTAGCGAGTAGCATATCGCAGTTTAGGAGTACACCTTCTGCTTTTTTTCCTTTACTACAAGAGAGGTCAACAGGGAGGATCCTTAGGGAGGGGGAGGTAGCATCCTGCGTTCGACACACGGGTTCAGACCATTCGTCTAACGAGTCACTTGCTTCAGGTTTAAAGATTTTTTCTTTTTAAATCCGTCTGGAAGGATTCCCGTATTTTTTTTCACTGGATAGCTGTGCGTTATTTGTGTGCTCCGTTCCGATTAGACTGATTAAGGATTGACTGGTTTAGTTTTATATGTACGATTCATTTAATTAATTTTCTACAATTGAGAATATTCAGATCTTTATCAACATGGTAAATATGAAACTCTTTCGTCGTCTTCAATCACTCATGATTGAGTGACTGAGTGACCGACAGACAATGCACAGCCGAAACTACTGGTCGTAGAGAGCTGACATTTGGCATGTAGGATAGATTCCTCGGAGAGTGTAGAGAAGCAATAAGAGAGGATTTCCCGAAATTCCTACGGGAACGGGAAAAAACGAGATATGTGCATACGAAGTCGTGGGCAAAAGCTAGAAGAACTATAAAAACCGCTTCCACCTGGACCTCATAATTGGTTTTGGAACGTATGGAACATAATGAATAAAAATACATAAAGACTCATTCTAGTTTAAGAAGACAGAGAGAAGTAGATCGGCTCTCAGGCCATCGGCATTTTCATTATTATGTAATAGTAATTTAATTAATAGAAATACCTATATCCTATTTCAAATCACGAATAAGCTATTATTTACCAGTACTACGTCTCCGTCATTCTAAGAAGGAGTATTTAGGTATCAGACAATCTCTTTGCATGACTGCCAAAGACTTACAAAATTCACTGTCATTTTGATGCTACTGAACACCAAAATTGTATCTAGGTCTGAATCTTCCGTGAAGGTCAAATCCACTGCCAAAGCTGCGGTCAATACACCGAAGCTAACAATAATAAATAATTCAGTCAGATAAAACAATAAATAAACATCAAGTCACGAGACTTCATTACCTACGTAAACGAACGAAAGCATTACTCATCCAACTAATAAAACTTCCACAGTTGCTTTGCACCTAACTATTTATCAAAACAGAGCCCCTTCTGATAACAAGAAAAAAAGTATTCAAATGAATCTGCTGGATAGAAATCTTTAATAAAAAAGGTGCTTCATTCGACGAACATTATCTCAACTGTGGGCTAACTTAACTTACAAAAGACTGTTAACTTGGACACAAAACAAAAGCAATAGAAACTTGGGGCACTGAATAAAAATAACGAAATCAGCGGCCCTAATTCATTTTCAAAAGTGAGAGTTCTTCATGTCTCATTTGATTGTGCGACACGACTGCGATACGATTTTGGATGCGTTTAAAGTTTGCGATTACATTTACTTTAGGTTATAAAAAGTTTTAGATAACTTGGAATATTTGTATAAAAAGATATGGATAGTAAAACGAAAAAGGCATTCTTATTTATTTATTGGCTGTTTGCTTAGAGACTTACATGGCAGGAAATCGGTATAAATTGTAAAAAAAAAACCGAGAGATCTAAAAAAATGTTGTAATTCCTACATCAATTCATTCTGAAATTAGAATAAAAGCATAGAATTCAGCGTTTATTATTTTCACAACACGTGTAAGTCCCACTAAATATAGTATCAAAACTATTAACATTTTATATCCGCACAAGATATTGAATTTAGCGCCAATAAACTTATTCAACATGGCTGCGATTACCAGTCGTTGCGTGTAAACCCCAAGGGCAGATAACACAGCGAGGCCGAAATAAAATTAAAGAAAAAAAGGTAAAAATAGAAAAAAAACTTCCAGAGCAACAATGGGCGTTCGCCGCGACAAAACACATTGCCAGTATTAAAGGAGTTGGAGAACTTTTCTTGTTCTCTCAAAAAGGGAAAGATGAAACGGCTTATAGACAGCAGAAATCTCTTAGTGTAGTTACGTACTGGGAAGATGGGCCAGTGTGTGGGTGCGATGGTGAAGGAGTGTGTGTCTTTTAAATTGACACATTGCGCAAGTATATGGAGCATGCCGTTGGTGCCTCCTGACGTATATTCAGTGTTTATGTTTTACATCACTCAAGCTATTTTCTGCCAGGTAGAAAAAAGGTGCTGTTGCTTTTATTACGAGAATACACAAGGTCGGATGGCTAGAATTTGTCCTACGTAGGTAAGTACGTTTACAATTGATTAAATAAGTAATTTCGGGAATCAAGTGAAGATCCAATAGCAATTAAAAATTTCAGTCGTAAAGGNCGTTTACAATTGATTAAATAAGTAATTTCGGGAATCAAGTGAAGATCCAATAGCAATTAAAAATTTCAGTCGTAAAGGAACAAATAAATATCTAAAGTTTCGTAAAAGAACTTTCCCAATTCCGAAAAACGTCTATGAAAGTGAAATCAGTAACGACCCCCATGAGCATTACCGTAAAAACAAATCAAACAACTTTTTGTGGCCGAACTGTTGCTACGGAGTCGCTCATCTGAACGATTATTAAAAAGTTTGCGGGGACTGAAAGGGTCTTTTATTTTGTGGAATGTGGTCATAAAAACTGGTGTCTAGTTGGAGACAAAGATGTAACTTCAAGTGACCTGACTATAAAAATCTCACCTTTTTGACATTTCACACGCAAGGGCGAACTAGTCGTAACATTACGTGTAACCTCAAGATGAATTATATTTCTGAAGTAGTTAGTTTTTTTTCTCGTTGGCACGAAAAGCCTAGAAATGGTTCAAAGGCTTCGGCACGCCAGTCTCTAGGGGTGTGTGAGGATAAGTAATTAAACTGGTCTAATGATTATGAAGCAATAAAAGTTAGTTACCGAAAAAAAGATTCATTAAGATTGTGTAGGAATATTAAGGTACCATTTACTTACATAAGTAAATGGCTACCAGTTATGATTTTAATCGTCAAAAATTTGGTCCTACGATTTGGTCCTGGTCTTGCTAAAAACGAAAAACATTTTTCTATTAAAAAAAAACAAAAGAGAGCAAAAACAGTGCAATCTATTTTTAAAAAAAAAAACTTTTTTGTTTTTAAAAATGTTCGTATATTCAGAGTAAAAACCACTTTAGTAAACAACGACCGACATAAAGAAACACACACTTGATGCGAGATATTAAGGTCAGCGTACACGCCATGACGCGTACCAGAAATGCGCGGCCTGCGAAAAGAATCCCTTTGTGTGTGTTGCCGTTCTAAAAGTATTAGTTTTTCCGAATCCAATTTCAACTTGTGCAGTTTTTTGTCAGTTCGGAATTTACGGAATCCGAAGTGAAGATTTCGGAATGCTAGTGAGTAATGGTCAACTTCGGTGTTTTTTGGTTGGCTATCAATTCGGACGACGAATTTTTGGTTTTCTGATGGAATGTTGGTAAAGATTACTTGTGAAGTATATAGGTGATTGTTATTAATATTATGCTCATCTAGGTAATAGGTACTGTTTTTTTTTTTTTAAGGATGGGAAATCATCAAATGACTTCTTCCGCTCTGGGTGGAGCGGAAGGGCGTGTCAGACTCTTACTGACTAAAACCCATCCGTGATCCTTCTAAAGCCCTTTGCGTTCCAGGGCCGCGGTGACTCTTTCGAACAAATTCAAAATAGGTACTGTTACCGTGTCAGCTTAGCAAAAAAGAATGAAACATTATCTGCCTCCTAACCCGGTCAAAAGTTATTCTAACACTCGTAGATAAGGGCTGACAACCTAAAACCGAGTAAATATGAAGAGAGAGACCCTACCTACCCCCTAACTTTGTAGCAACCCTATATTATTACGTCTGTTTTACTTATTAAAAGAAGATTAAGTTAGTTTATGAAAAAGCAACATACAGTTTTGTGTGGCATTTTACTTAAATGTGACACACCAAATAAAGAAAACAAGACGGAGTTTTCGGCAAGAAAATTAATGGAAACTTTACCTTAGTAGTACAAACAAAGTAAAACACCGAAACCAGTTTATGTGACATTCTCCCAGTATTTAATTTGTCTCATTTCTTTTGAAGTTCGCTCGGCAGTTGTTACTTAAACTTTTCAGAGACGACGGCCAGGTAAAAGAATTTCCCATTAAAAAAAGGACAGCACCGAATCGGCTGTAAACAATTCACTCCAAGTCCTTTATTGGTTTTAACAGGCGCGTATGACAAATTCTCGTCTTTTTGCCCCCGACTTTCTTTTATAAAGGAACAAACGGGATTCTTTAAAAAAGTCCTCTTCATTCGAACTTGGTCTAACTCGGACTTGAACTTAAAACCTGTTTTGTTTTATTTTTATTATAAGGGTGCACTAGTCGTGTTTTTGCAACTTTTGTTCTGATTGTTGGGGCGAAGGTTGGAAATAGCCCGTGGCAATTTATAAACAAGTTCTGTTTAAAATGAACACTCTCTGCAAATCTGTTTATAACGAAATTGTTTGTGTTATAACATACTAGATTTTGCTCGCGCCTTCGTCCGCGTAGAATAGTTACAGCCATTTTTATTTTTAAGATACTATTTTTTCAAAAACGCTTGAACATATTTAAGTTTGTTTATTTATTTTTAATCAAATGCCTAAATACAAAGGTATAGTAAGGTATATAATATAAGGTATATAAGTAGTAGGTACAAAGGTAATAGTCTTATCATCAATAATGACGGACTCCTATACAAATTTTCATCCCCTATTTCAACCCCTTCAAGACCTTTTCTCGCTACAAAAGCCTATGTCTTTCTCCAAGCTCTAATCTATCTCCGTACCAAATTTCATCTAAATCGGTTCAGCAGTTTAAGTGTGCAGATGTAACAGACATACAAATAGAAAGGCAGCCACACTTTAACTACACTTTAACTACACTAATATTAGTATGGATGTAGTTATTTTGGCGTGTCGTCAGAATTAAAAAATAACTTATCTTTTTAAAATAACCTAATTTCAAATCACAAATTGTGATTATTTCGCAACCAAAATCTAAGTCAACCAATTTTCACGTAATGTAATTCTGAATTTAAGGCGCGTCACGCAATCTTGTGTCGATTTTCAATCAATCCGTCAAATACTGGGGAATTTCCAATCACACGAGTAATAAACAGCCGTGCTAAAAGCATTTTTTCATTTGTTACGTTAAATTGAAGCGGTACCTATACATTTTACTTGAGAAGGTATGTGTGGGTGGTTACTTAGGCTTACGATCTTTTTTATACATTCAAGTTTAAGATGTGTACTAAATTAACCTTACGTTAAATCTGTTAAAAGCTATGGTCGACACCAGATAAGTTTGCAATAACGGTCATTGACCCACCGACATTTATTGACATACTGAATGCCGAAAACAGAAATAATGACATAAAGCTGTCCTGAATCGTCATTTATCGTGATCCTTTAAATTTTTTAGTAATGTAAAACGATTCATAATTTATTGTACAGGTACCTACAAAGATATATTAAGGAGAGGGCAATGACCGTTATTTCAAATTTATGTGGCGTCAACCATAGGTAGACACTTTCTCAATTTCCAAAAAAAAAATGCTTTTGGAAAAAGCTTTATCTTTCTTTCTTTCGGATTTCCGAACAGACAATTAAATTCTAAATCAATCGTTTAAATTCTGCCTAGTCTTTTCCCAACTAAATTGGTATCTTCATCCAGTCTAACCGATTGCACTGTATTTTACATGACAAATGATAAATTATATTTATTTTGT
This sequence comes from Mamestra configurata, assembly GCA_002192655.3. Classification (NCBI taxonomy): domain Eukaryota; kingdom Metazoa; phylum Arthropoda; class Insecta; order Lepidoptera; family Noctuidae; genus Mamestra; species Mamestra configurata. Next base: position 394,531 of record NDFZ01005193.1, read on the forward strand.
AAAAATAACACTTTTACACGTCAATCTTTTTTGGTAATTTTTAAACTAGATAAGGCTGGTGTTTCCTAGCTGTCTACCCTGAGAAGAAACACCGAAACAAACTCAGAGGTCAAAGTCTCTTTTAAAGTCCATACTATCGTACTGGTCAAATCATATGAGTACCATGTAGGTTAATGTCTCAAGTGGTCTTTTGAGGAAAATACCACACAGATTTGAGTGGACCTGTCCAGACAGTGCAAGCATTTGTCAATTATCGTGTAGCTCAAACTTAGACTTTAAGGAGCTCAACAATTTGATGAGCCATGGAGCGACAGCCTGACATCAACGACCCAGTAACTGGGTAAATCCTGTACCCCTTGACAAGACCGTTGTCAGATTCCCCGTACCCGGCTACTGACTACCGCAACGATTGCAATTGTCAAAGATCTACAAAAGACAACAGGGACCAATGGCTTATCGTTTACCGAGATACGTAGGATTCTAGATCAATCGGTCGTAAAAAGAGGCTGACCACTCCTGAAATGCAATTATTATTTATTTATTTATTATATACTTTATTGTACACCTCATAACAAACACAGTAAAAACGTTTAAAAAGCAAGTGTACAATAGGCGGTCTTATCACACAGGGCAATTCAGCGATCCTTTACCAAAAACAACTCAAAATAAGACATTTTGTACTGGCCAATGAAGATTTTCGCTCTCATTCATATAGTTTAGTAGGTATTCCAATCAGCCAGCAGAACAATTCAGAAAATCCTAATACCGCAGCCGAGCACTCGAATGTCGTTGCAATTACCAAAGTAATCAGTAATTAGTAGCTAATGGCGGTAGAATTGCGACTAGGGTTCGATTTTCAAATATTTGGGTACTGGTCTTAATTAGGGGTTGAAAGGTATCTAATATACTGAGTGACTNGCTCCAATCAGCCAGCAGAACAATTCAGAAAATCCTAATACCGCAGCCGAGCACTCGAATGTCGTTGCAATTACCAAAGTAATCAGTAAATAGTAGCTAATGGCGGTAGAATTGCGACTAGGGTTCGATTTTCAAATATTTGGGTACTGGTCTTAATTAGGGGTTGAAAGGTATCTAATATACTGAGTGACTTTTCATTAATTGGCACTATTTAAAAGTACTAACCCATAAGTGTTAACCTCGTTTGCTGGTACAATGGTATTAACTGCGAAATATATTTAAACAAAAAAACCAAACCACTGAACCGATTTTGATGAAATTTCTATGGGGCCAATTGGAACGTATATCCTTTCACATGTTTCTTTTTTCAAATCGGTTCATAAATGACGGAGTTATGAGGGAACAAACATAACAAATTTAGAACCTCCTCCTTTTTTTGAAGTCAATTAAAAATCAGCTGCTCCGCTCATTTATGTTGGCATTAGCTGTTCAACAAAAAAAAAAA
>NDFZ01005194.1:0-68968 GCA_002192655.3 Mamestra configurata
CTGTGCGATCTGTTCGGTGTCTTATCTGTCATAAAATACTACTATAGATTGACATTTCTCATTGACTACATCAGCTATGATAAGAACTGAACTTGAATGAAAAACAATATTCATGTAACATCCACAGCATCATCTTTCACACACCATCGCTTCTTGAACGAATCATGAAAAAGTAGCCGCAACCTATAGCTATGTTAATTTCACCACCTAAAGAGTCAGTTTTCTATCAAGTAAACTGCATTTTTAGGTGTGTAAATTAACATAGCAGTTTCATCGGTCTTCAGGATAAAACTTCTGAAAATGAATCCAGGTATTCTTGACAGTTTCGTTTATAATTTTTTCATGTTTCTTCCATTTTCTGTGCGTTCTGTTCGGTGTCTTATCTATCATAATATACTACTATAGATTGACATTTCTCATTAGCTACATCAGCTATGATAAGAGCTGAACTCGAATGAAACACAATATTCATGTAACATCCACAGCATCATCTATCACACACCATTACTTCGTGAACTACTTATGAAAAAGTAGCCGCAGCCTATAGCAGGCTGTGTTAATTCCACAATCTAAAGATTGCTTTTTCTAATTTTCTATCAAGTAAAATGTAGTTTTTAGATATGTGAATTAACGTAGCAGTTTCATCGGTCTTCAAGATTACACATTTGAAAATGAATCCAGGTATTCCTGACATTTTGTATTGCATTTTTTTATGTTTCTTCCATTTTCTCTGCATTCTGTTCGGTGTCTTATCTATTGTAAAATACTACTATAGATTGACATTTCTCATTAACTACATCAGCTATGAAAAGAACTGAACTTGAATGAAAAACAATATTCATGTAACATCTACAGCATCATCTTTCACACACCATCGCTTCTTGAACGAATCATGAAAAAGTAGCCGCAACCTATAGCTGTGTTAATTTCACAACCTAAAGAGTCAGTTTTCTATCAAGTAAACTGCATTTTTAGGTGTGTAAATTAACATAGCAGTTTCATCGGTCTTCAGGATACAACATTTGAAAATGAATCCAGGTTTTCCTGACAGTTTTGTATTGCATTTTTTTTATGTTTCTTCCATTTTCTCTGCATTCTGTTCGGTGTCTTATCTATTGTAAAATACTATGACATTTCTCATTAACTACATCAGCTATGATAAGAACTGAACTCGAATGAAACACAATATTCATGTAACATCCACAGCATCATCTATCACACACCATCGCTTCATGAAGTACTTATAAAAAAGTAGCCGCAGCCTATAGCTGTGTTAATTCCACAATCTCAAGATTGCTTTTTCTAGTTTTCTATCAAGTAAAATGTAGTTTTTAGATATGTGAATTAATGTAGCAGTTTCATCGGTCTTTAGGATTACACATTTGAAAATGAATCCAGATATTCTTGTCAGTTTCGTTCATAATTTTTTCATGTTTCTTCCATTTTCTGTGCGATCTGTTCGGTGTCTTATCTGTCATAAAATACTACTATAGATTGACATTTCTCATTAACTACATCAGCTATGATAAGAACTGAACTCGAATGAAACACAATATTCATGTAACATCCACAGCATCATCTATCACACCATCGTTTCGTGAACTACTTACGAAAAAGTAGCCGCAGCCTATAGCTGTGTTAATTCCACAATCTAAAGATTGCTTTTTCTAGTTTTCTATCAAGTAAAATGTAGTTTTTAGATATGTGAATTAACGTAGCAGTTTCATCGGTCTTCAAGATTACACATTTAAAAATGAATAGGCAAGTATTTCTGACTTTTATATTTGCATTAAAAGTCGGTTGTTGTATGTTTCTTCTGTCTTGTCTGTAATCTTCATTGTGTCGTATGTATTTTTTACTTCTCTGTATTGTCATGGTCACAAGCTTAAGTGTATATTTTCTAGTTTTCTATCAAGTAAAATGAACTCTTTAGATGTCTTTATTAACATAGTTGTTTCCATCGGTCTCTAGGATAAATCATTTTAAAATTAATATACAAGTATTTCTGACGTTTTAATTTCATGTTTGTTCTGTTATTGTGTTTCTTCTGACTTGTCTGAGATCTTCTTCGTGTCGTTTGTATAAAGTCATACTTCTGTGTGTTGTTATTTCTAATTTGCTCAATAAAGAGACAATCGAAGCTATGGTACGTGCAAAAAGAATCAAACAGAGTAATCATTATAATTATTCATCCACAGCATCATCTTTCACACACCATTGCTTATTGGACAACTAATGATGAAGTAGCCGCAGCTTCTTGCTGTGTTAATTTGACGTCCAATTGAGAATGTTTTCAATAAAGCAGAACCGTCTCTTTAGGTTGTTTATAACAAAGCTGTTTTTGTGTGGTAAAAAAAACGGACACATGAATCGTATTCCTGACAGTTTTGATTGCATTTTTTTATGTTTCTTCCATCTTCTCTGAGTTCTGTTTTCTTATCTACCAAAAAATACTTTTATAGCTTGACATTTCTTGTTGATTACATCAGCAGTTATTAGAAGTGAACTCGAATTAAACACAATATTCATGTTACATCGACAGCATCATCTTTCACACACCATCGCTGCTTGAACTTCTTATGAATAAAAGTAGCCGCAACCTAGAACTAATGTTAATGTGACGACCTGAAGTGTCTTATGTCTTCTTCATTATCAAGTAAATGAACTCTTTAGGTTTGTTAATAAACATAGCTGTTTTCAGCGGTCTCCAGGATAAAACATTTGGAAATTAATTAATAGGTTATTCTGACTTTTTGTTTGCTTTTTTCACGTTCTTCCATTTTGTTATCCAATTTTCTGGCGTCACAATGTTAACTTTCTATTTACGTTTAATATATATTTTAAATAAATTTAATCCTACTTATGCGAGAAATAATCAAGGTTTTAGTATGATCCGACTTTCGTTCTGAAGTCGGGCATACGTACTCATTACTAAAGAAAATTCGGTCGAAGTGATGTTGTTAACTTTTAGCAGCTACTTTGGTAAAACATGATGAACTTTTTAGCGCCAATAAAAAAACTTTGTCCTTTTACAGTAAGGAGTTACCGTTTGACAGCCGATCGTAAAGAGAACATCTGTCTCAGTCTGCTGCACAGTTGGTACACACTACCAATATGTGGGTATCGCTTGGTGCCCGAACATGTGGAGACGCGACCTCTGACAAATTCCGCGAAGAATGCACTGGAGCAGGTAATTTATAAAATAACGAGGGTTCAAGTTCTACGTTGATTGTTGGAAAGTCATTCTTTAAATGTATGTAAAGTTTCGATACCATTTCCGACTGTTAACGCAGTTATAACATCGGAAGTAAGAACTAGTAGAGCCTGTGGCTTGTTGTGGTTGCAGATGCTTAGAATGGGGACTTCAGAGCTAGTTTAAAACAATCTTAGGGAAGTATAAGGTTTGTGCTGTGGCATGGTACCTAGAGGGACACAAATAAAGCGTGTTTTTTCGGTTAAGTCCATACAGAATAACCATGAGGTAGTTCAGATATCATCTGAACGCCTTAAAAAGAACGTAGTAGTTGGCACTAGCTTAGGAAACGGCCACAGGTACTCCACAATACATACCGTCCTAGATTCGTCAGTCATATCTGCCTTCTTTTAGGGCGCACAACTGGCTTAACAAAATTTCATGGTAAAACTATCGGCTATAGATACAAATTTGCAAACCACAGTGTAATCAGGTTTCAGCCCTTTCGAGTAAGACATCATGTACGCGTACTAATACTTAATAGTACTGTAGCCATTGCTAGGTTGTTATAATACTATTGCAATACTTACTATCAATATCTAGAAAGCAATTGCTGCCTACTTGGGAAAAATTGTTTCCTTTGCCACTCTATTTTATTAAAAAATCATAATTATATTTATTAAACGAACTCATATTCTATATTTCAGGGTAATCTTCAAATGTGGGTGGACATCTTCCCTCTAGACGCGGACGTGTACATACCGCCGGGAGTGAACATCACTCCTAAGAAACTAGAGGACTATGAGCTTCGCGTCGTCATATGGGATGTGCAAGGTCTGAAGCAGGCCGTCCATGGCAAGAAGGTCACCGATATTTATGTCAGAGCGTTAGTATTTTTCCATAACATTTTTCGACTTTCTTAACTTTGATTGGGATTGTTTACAGTACCAATGCTATTTATATTGGGATTTAAAAATAATTATTGAGTCATTAACGTTGACGAATTGACGAACTTCTCAAAACAAATATAGCAATAGAATACGAACTTTCTTCGAAAGCAATAGAAGACCAGTCGATGTGACGATGACTTCCATCTCGGAACTACCAAGTAATCGTAATTTCCCGGGCATCTAAACTAATATCTAAACTTCTAAACTTATATATATGTATATATCTAATCTTCTATATATATATTTATTTATCTTTATATATTTTAAAGAGGAAAGATTTTTTTGTTTGTTACGATTTAACTCAAAAAATACTGGACCGATTTTAAAAATTCTTTTACCGTAAGAAAGACAGTTCACTGAGTAACATAAGCTATATTTATTTTCAGAAATAATTATGGATTTCTACTAACACTTGAATAATGTAACCCAAGGTGTAAAAAATGTCATAAAATGTCTTTCATCGCATGCGCTTCGAAAACTATTGATGATAGAACAAAACAATGTACTACAAATATAAAATAATATATCAATATCTGTAAAAAATACGCAATAGCATATGCTAGTCTCCAACGGATAGCTCACAATAACTGCTTTTACTATTAAAAGTTTAGATTAAAAATAATGATTTTTTGCGAAGCTTATTTAACCCATATGGTATTAATCTATATGTAAATAAATGTGTTTGTTAGAGCGGAAATTTGATATAGAATATTTTGCCCTTAACTATATAATTTAAGAACTATATAGTTTAAGAAATGTCTTAGAAGATATCGCAACATAAAATAAAAAAAACATAACCTTCCTTCTGGCGCAGTCGGGTAACTATTCGCGCGACAAAATAATTACGCGCGGGGCAGTCATTTGGTCCGGCCGTCGCGTCGCAATTTAGGTACGTAGGGATACTGGCTTCCGGGAAATTCAAATTCAAAATATTTATTGCACTATAATGTTTACAAGGTCTTATTGTATATTTAACAGTAAGAGATACCTACAGTAATTCTCATTTTAATATAATCTAAATTAATAATAATCTCTTAATGGGGCGTTGAAGTTTCTGGAGTATCTTCTTAATCCGCGCGGACGAAGTCGCGAGCAAATGGAACTTTTGCAACATAAAAAATGAATGCCATGTACCATTACTTCCATGTAATTTTTAACTAGTTTTATAGCCGATATTCCTTTCATATGTAACTGCCCAGTTAACTCGTTACAGACTCAGGCAAACATTTCCCGTCGAACTCTTGAAGGCGGCTGGAAAACCGGTTCTTAGAGGAGTAAGGTCTTCAGAAGCTTTTTCATTTTGTCATGTTTAAGGGGAAAACGCAACAAGCATTTCTTAGCTTGTAGTGTATTTAAAGTTATGGTTATACTGGTCTTAAAAATGGGTGACAATGCTCTGCTGAAAAGTTGGCCAAGGGAACTAGTGATCTCAGATCAAATTATCTCTCATTCTTATATTAATTTACACAACTTTACTTTTCAGCTGGATAGACACTGTAGAACAGGCGCAGTACACGGATGTTCACTACAGCAATACGACTGGTGAAGGAAGATTCAACTGGCGCATGATATTTCACTTTCAATACCACCATGCTGAGAAAAAGGTTTTTATTATCATTTAATTTAATTTACGGTTTATGAAATATCAATATAATATTAATAATTTAATATTTCCTGACTAAACACCGATGCATCTTTATGGTGTCGTAGGACGGTTGATAGTTTAATACTATCAACCGTCCTACGACATCTGTCTAAAAGTTAGTACTCCAGTTTCCTGATATAGCCCGATCTAGATCCCGGGTAGAAAAGAGTCTATGTTTAAAGAAGGCAATCTTCAAAATCAAATGGACTCCATTTTCCGCGCTTTTCCGCGGCAAAACACTAACGCAAACAGGATGGCCAGGAGATCATCCTGTTTGCGTAAGTGTTTTTGCTAACATAGCCTGACGAGCTCCGCCCTAAAGCACATTACGTTGAGGGCTTCACAGGATCGAGGAATGACTTCAAATGTTCAGTTGACAATTTATAGAGAGCTTCCAATATCTGCAACTATCCGGTGACATATACACATACAGGGTGGATTTTTGAAACGGGACAGTAAGGGCAGGTCCCTTTTAAAACCTAACCTTTTTTTTTCAAATTTATGAATTCATGATGACAGTCATGATCAAACCAAAAAAATAATTATGATAGTTATCATTAATTTTTCATAAACTACCTACCCTATAAAGGGATTGGATTGGGTGTTTAAGTTTTCAAAGGAAAGTACTAAATCCGCGCGGACGAAGTCGCGGGCGAGGTGTTAGTCATTCATAAATTACAGCTGAGATCAATGGCTTAACGTGCTTGCCGAGTAGTTACAATTCTTTTGATTTCAATTATGATATTTTAATTTAATATATGTTTTGCTTTTTACAGTTAGTGAGAAAAGAAAAAGGGCCGTTCACAGAGGTTGAAGAACATATGACTCCAATATTCGTAGTACAGGTCTTAGACAGCGATGCTACTTCTCAGGACGATTTTTTGGGTACGTATCTGTTTCTTTTGCTTATCGGTTCAGGCTTTAAAATGGCAAAATATCTGCCAATCTACCTGCTAGAACATAGAAAAGTTGATTGTTGTTGAATTTGTTTAATCATCAACCACAAAGGAACTTGTTTAAATCCAGTGTAAAGTGGCAAAATAGCGGTCAGGGTTTCGATTTCAGCTTTGCGAGAATGCATCTGGAGGAAACAAATTCAACCTTTTGCTGGTACGTCATACAAATAATTATTGTTTAAAATAACTTTTGTAAGATTATCTTTAACGAGAATTGATCACTGTCTGCTTACCGATAACAAGTGAAATGAGACAAATATCCCTAACCAAACAGCCATCTAACATATATATATTATATGAATCCTATTTTAATTTTATTAATTTAAATTTTCAGCATCGGCGTCATTCAACTTGAATTCAATGTACAGAGGAGTGAAGAACCCTAGTAAATGTAATATAGCAGTAGTGGGAACCCAAAATAAGATCAACCTCTTTTCAACTATGAAGGTCAGAGCTTGGTGGCCGCTCATCTACACCAACCGAAACACTGGCATGTCTTCGGCTGCTGTAAGATGTTATTCTATTGAATTTCTTGCAATTTAAAACAGGATGAAAGATTAATAGGCAATGTGACACATGCAATAGACTGTGCCACTGTTTGTGAATTACTTTAAATTAGATTTGGACAAAAATACACAAAGGAGTGTATATCTTTAAAAAATCGTATGGTACAAAAATGTACTTTAACTTAAATCTTAATAGTTTCAAAGTCTCTATGGTCGTTCAATTTCTTCTTTTAACTGCCCCGTTGTCTCGTGATTGCAAGCGCGACTGGCGATTCCCAGGTCGGGCAAAAAGAGATACTGGGGTCTTCCGTTTGGAATTTCTCATTGGCAGCCCGGAGTTGGAAAGTTGGTAATGTGACTCTCTCATGCCTCAGAAAGTACGTTAAGCCGTTGATCGTTTTTTTTTTAAGGAATTACTTATTTCGCTCTGGTCGGAGCGGAAGGGCGTGTCAGACTCTTACAGGCTAAAACCCATCCGTGTTCCTTCTAAAGGCTTTGCGTTCCAGGGCCGCGGTGACTCTTTCGAACAAATCCGCAACCCTGGCAAGCCATTGGTCCTGCGTCTGATCTCTCCGGTCGTGTCGAATTGAAAACGTGTTAGTTGTTACAAACGAATAATGACAACCTTTATAATGCACTTAAAACAGGTAGTCATACCAAGTTTGAAGTACATTGGCGATATGAATAAGATTTTTCCATTTCAAGTTTGTCTTTAACATCCCCTAAATCGTCTTTTGTGGGTAGTTGTGGAAAAATAATTCATTCAACCTTAATTATTTCCGTCAGTATTCGTGCCAAGTTTTAAGTAATATATCGTACGAAGCAATAAGTTTTTTCATACAAACTTTCGACCCTCACTTTAGGGCTTAAAGTAGTAGGTTTAGGGGATGAATTTCCAGAAATCCCTTTTTAGTGCACCCTTACATAATTTAAGGAACATTTGCGCAAAATTTCATGCTTGTCGACCCAGCAGTTTCAGTTATGCGTTAATCGATCAGTCAGTCAGTCAGTCAGCCAGTTTCTTACTTTATATATATAGATGACTTCGTACGCGCATATCCCGTTCCCGTAAGAACTTCGGGTAATCCTCTCTTAGTGCTCCCCTTCACTCCCCAAGGAACCTACATGCCAGCTTTCAGCTTTCCACGACCCGTACTTTCTGCTGTGTGATGTCTGTCAATCCCTTAGTTACTCAGTAACGGAAGAGTTTTATATAAGTAGATTGATATTGATTTTGGTTTGCGATACAACATTGTAGTTTGACGTTTGTAAGTCTCTGTAATGGTATGTTAAAATGGTACCTATGTAAAAAATGCATTTTCTTTAAAAATCTTGAAAACAAAGTTAAAACTATTACTACAATTTCACCACCCGCTGTTCAAGTTGGCACAAGAAATTAGACATACATTTGTTAAATTGTGTATTAATGAGCAAAATATATTTTATTACAGGGTGTGATAGATTTGGAGATGGCCCTGCTGCCGCAAGAGAAGGCCTTACTGATGCCTGTGGGACTTGGGAGAGAACCACCAGCAGCTTTGCCAGAACCCAAGTAAGAAATGATATTATTTGCCATCGACACGCTTAGAAGACAAGATAGTTCAGGTGGTTCATAGGCATTTTCAAGCAAGTTTATTTAAAAGCTCCTCGGTGGCATCCAAATAACAGGCATCAGCGTAGTCTATAATGGGCTGAATGAGAGTTTAGGCAAGGGAAATTTTGGTGTTCAAGGGCAGAAAGCTCTGGAGGCATTTTAGTGAGTGAAATGTGTAGTGCACCTTGCGACTGACTTCAGCGATATGGTTAGTCCACGATAAATAGGAGTCTGTTCACCCCCAGGTTTCTAGCTGACTTTGCGTATTCAATCTGAACACTATTCAACAAGAGTGGAGACAGCACCGCAATATCCAGCCTGTTCCGCATATATCTAGCGCCGACAACCAAGGCCTGAGACTTCTTAGGGTTGATTTGCAGCCCAAATGACCGCGACCACTCCCTAATTAACATCAGATCACGGTTCACGGCGTCTACAGCGGCTTCTGCATGTTGCCTCAGAAAGTGATGGTAAAGCTGCAGGTCGTCGGCATAGAGATGGAAGTTACAGGAGATAACTTTAGTAATAGAGTTAATAAAATAGAAAAGAGAGGGGGAGAGAGAACGCCACCCTGGGGCACACCCGCAGTAAGGGAGCACCAATTTGAAGAAGATTCATCAAGGCGCACCCGCTGCGAGTGGTCTCGAAGATAGGATTCGAACCAACTAATAAGGGAAGAAGAGAAATTGAAAGATTTAAGGATCCCAAGAAGGATATCGAAGTCAACAGAGTTGAAGGCGCTACTGAAATCCAGAAGTACAAGTAATGTCAAAGATTTGTGGTCCATAGCCCAGCGAATGTCATCAGATACCTTTAAAAGAGCTGTGACAGTGCTGTGACCAGGCCGAAAGCCGGATTGGAAAGGACTAAGGAGATCATTGCAAGAAAGAAACAGAGACAGATGCTGATGGACAATGTGTTCAAGAACTTTAGAGAGATAAGGAAGGATGGAAATTGGTCTGAAATCGGTCAGAGTTACCTAAAATCCCTAACCCGGTCTGGTTAGGGATTTTAGGTAACGGGATGATATGGGCTTGTTTCCAAGCATCAGGAACTGTGCAAGAAAACAAGGAAAAGTTAAAAATGTGGGTTAAAACGGGAAGTAGTAGGGAGAATAGGAGAGATCATTCTTGAGCATGAGCATAGATTATCATAGCCAACAGCGGAAGAGGAGATAGCGCAAATAGATTTTTTGACATCAATTTCACTCACAGGACTGAAATCGCTTAAAGCACACACGTCAGTGTCTTTGCTTGAAACGACAGGGGACTTGCCAATGACGACGGTTTTCAGAAACCTCCAGACTTCAGAGGAGTTCCGATTGTCAAGATAATTATGAAAGTAGCGTCTTTTTTTAACTTCGTGTCTTGTAAGCCCAACTGGGCCCATTAACTATTGGTTAGGTTCATTACGTGTGCTTCCTGCTGGTAGCGACAACTTATTGAGGAACAGAGTTATATCATATAGCTTGGCTAGTTATTGAAAGGCTATTGAAAGAAGAGAGGCTCGGGTTCTAATGGATACCATTTTCAGTATACGCCAGTTGAGCGACAAATACAGAATTGAGCAAAAGCTTGCACATGGTGTCTGTCGTGTTGACCTCGCATAAGGCATACGACCGGTACCTCGTGGGGTTTTGTGGCGGGCCCATAAGAAAGGAAACAAAGAAAAAAAAACGTGTCAGCAGAAAGTGCATCTGGGAATCAATAATAATAATGGTTAATTGCAGCCAAAATACACACACAAAAAAAGTAAAACAAATTTAAAGTCAAAAACTAATTAAATTAGGTAGGTATAGACAAATTAGGTATAGACCAGTGTCATTTCTTATTCTCGTTCAGGTATTCAAAAAACCAGTGCTTAAATCTATATTTAAGCACTGGATTTTTGTACACCTGGATGGATTTAATTTTGTGAAACAAAGCTAGTCCTATGACTAGCTTTGTTGCACAAAATGCAAAATTAAATCCATGAGCATTAGCATAATGCTCACAGACTGACAACAACCTTCTCAAACCTAATGTCGAGGGACTCGACATCGAAGAATACACGAGGATATTAAGACACGAGGGAATCATAATCATCAACATAGCTCAAGCTTTTGACACAGACGTTGCCTAGGTGACAGCAGACTCTGGTTTCTCTGAGTTTCACAATCAGACTCTTAAAATACAGGTTTGGAGAAGTCAACCCCCCGGCGAACACCACCACCTAGCCTATTGTTGCTAGATAGAGTGTCATCTCATTTCAAACATACGCGTATCATTTGATTGATTCGGTGTACATACCAGTATCTACAGATCTACAACTTGGCGAGGTACATGTGCCTTTTTTAGTTTGTTCCAAAGAATTTCATAATTCACTAGGTCAAAAGCTTTGCCAGGTCGAGAAAACAAGCGTACACTGAGGTTTTTCTGCTGATGTAGTATGCTATTGCATCCGAATCAATTTGTATTAAATCTGCGTCAATTTTTTATATTCTTCTGTAGTATATTAGTAAACTGTATTAGATTTTCAAGCACTTTACAAATAACAGTACCGAGCAAGTTTAGTCGGTAGTTGCTTGATGCACTCCATTCGCCTGTCGGACAACCATAGTTTTCATTAAAAGTTTCGGCAAGCAGGCGTGCTTCACACATAGGTTGAAAACACACTCAAATGGTATAAGTTACCATTATCCCTGATTAGGTGCTCAACAATCAGTGTAACCATCGTGTTTCATTGACTTATCACGCTTCAGGTTTACATGCAGTTAATTTGATCGATGTGCAGCTTCTTTTACCGGCAGCTACAAAGTGACTGTCAGCTTGCACAGAGGTTTGGCCCTCAGCCCTTGACTTTTCCTAATGATCGTGGACGCTCTGATGTAATTAGTTTGCTCATAACATTCAACTCGTTAGGAGTCCGAAGATCCAGAAGAGAATGGAAGTGTATCGGTCTGACAAAGCGAGAAAAACCAAAACAGAGTCCTTGATTTATGATTTGAGTGGTCTCACCAGTCCTGTTATTGAAACGGTTAAAACCAATAATAGAAGATAAAGACCTTTTTCCAAATCATCAATTTGGCTTTAGGGAAGAACAATCAACAATAGATCAGGTACATAAAATAACTAACACCACTGTAAAAACGCTTGAAATTAAGGAAGTCTGCGCCACCCTGTTTTTTGATGTCGCGCAAGCTTTTGACAAAGTTTGGCATAAGGGTCTAATATTCAAGCTCAGACGCATGCTATCAGAATTTGCAGATATCCTAGAGTCGTATATTACTAATATGATGTTTTGAATACGGCAGGAGGACGCATATTCCGAGCTAAAGGCTATACAAGCTGGTGTACCCCAATGAAGTGTGCTAGGCCCAATTATGTACTTGGTCACATGTGACATCCCAGAACTGGAAAACAACACCATTGCAACCTTTGCAGATGATACTGAAATTATGGCTACCGGATCAAGCCACAGAGAAGCAGTAGAAAAAGTTCAAATAGCTGTGAACAAAGTTTATGACTGGACTGAAAAATGGAAGTTCAACCTGAATGTGTCAAAATCAATTCACATTGACTTCACAAACAAACACTTGGATTATCACCCATCTACATAAATGGCATGCAAGTACCTTATGCTAATACAGCCAAATACCTTTGCATAACTCTCGACGCCAAGTTGTGCTGGAAAGCTCATGTCAAAAAAAGACAAAAACTCGATATACGTTACTCGGAAGGAAATCCTGTCTATCAATACATAATAAAATAACCCTATACAAGCATATTCTGATGTCAAATGTTTTACGTATGGTATCCAACTTTGGGGCTGTACTAAACAAAGCAACATCAAAATAATAGCGTTGGCAAAGGAAGTCAAGGCGGAACCGCGTATCGCAGCATTAAATTATAATGAATGTACAAAGTGGCGATTGGCAACAGGTCACTGGAATAATTAGCGGCTCACGGTTCCATCTGAAGTGATAAATCTACATGTCCGAGATAAGACCTGTTGTACTATATGGAACGGAATGTTGGACTTTGAAGAAGATGTATGGAAAAAGATTGCATGTTGCGGAGATGACAATATTAACACCGAATATATATTAAATGAAATTCGATTAATGTGTTAGAAAAGTCGAAATGTTTTTTTTCTCTTGGTGCGTAAGTATATGTAAAATGGTGGATGAAATTCATGTGACGATATTAAAGAAAAAAAAAGAAAGAAAGAAAAATATTTATTTGGGACTCGCACAAAACAAATAGTAAAGTAAAATAAATGAAAACTAACAGTCTCACACGAAACACACGCACCAATACTCGATTGTTTGTTCATTTGTTCCGCAAAACCGAAACAAGCTCGGCGCAATAACCTTTGAAATTGATCCACATTCCTGAGGACGACGTCTTACACCTCTTAAACGCGGTTCAGGTTCGGTGATCGCGGTTTTCAGTTTCATTTGTGTAATTCACTATATAAGGATCATCGAAAACAGCTTAACTAATTTTTCAATTACCTATTTCTATTCACAGCAGTAATTCCAAAACACAAAAACACACAGTATAATAAAAACTCGTTTTATTTTACAGCCGTGCAGAACCATCGGGCATAAAACTCGTCAAAAAGTTTACTGTTAATAAATGGCGAAAGGATTACATAATGGCAGCGTGTACAGCTGGAACAGTGGTCGCCGTGGTTGCCCTAGTTTGGTACTTGGAGTTACCACTTCTTCTTTTTGACCTTTTCGCAGTAAGTTGTATTTTTAAAGGGAGTTATGAAAGAAGAAAAAATATCATCTAGCTTCTGCCAGCGACTTCGCCCACGTGAATGTTGGAATATTCGAAAAAAAGTAGCCTATGTCCTTGTTCAAGGTCTAACCTATATCTGTACCAAATTTCATCAAAATCCGATCACTCATTAAAACAACAAGAGGTAACAGACAGACCGAATTACTTTCCCCTTTATAATATTAAGTATGGATGATGTCTTCAGTCCGTTGACAAATGGCTGGCACTTCCAACTTAAAACTGACTACCTAATTATGTGTTTACCCATCATCGAAAGACACGGTATTTTGGATACCTTAATTTTTATTTATGAAACGCCTTGTGCACGGAACACGACGCGCCGCCATCTCAGGCTTTCGACTGTTCATGCAGAAGACTCCCCATGGCTCTGCAAGTCACATATTACGGCGGCCATAAATCATTATTGCGGTGCCCAAAGCGTCATCTACGAATAGGGAAATTGAACTAAATATATGTATACGTGATGATTCTAGCATCAAGTTCCCAGGGTTCTTTTAGCCGAAAGGCTCGTGACCTTGAACCCTACAAACCTTACTCTTCTCACCCGGAAGTCCAGTGCGCTTTGAGGTCGCAGAATCACAAATTTGTGGGCCGTCAGGTTGTCCACCCTCACTGGTGCTTCATGAACCGTCCGATCCTCAAATAGAACCTGCTGCGGGAGGTATTAGGCCCCCCAAATTGAGCCGGGGAAGCACTTTCGTAGTGCCCATCAACCACTGCTTGAAGTCTCACTGGCCATCGAAAATGAATCCTAGGTATGTACTTCATCGACAATTCGACATCGATTGGAGATCTCGTACCACGATTTTGGATCCCGGAGGTGGCACTTTTGCCATCGTTGGACCTTTGCCATCTTCATTGCTGAACTTTTTCGCTACCCTTTACACTTTACACAGTGCCGCCTTTCTAACCAGTGCTTCTATTGTGCGTCGGCGTCGGTGCTTTCGTCGGTGCCTGGTAGTAGGTGTGTATTGGGGTACCGGAATCAAAAGAGATCGAGTCACCCCAATACTCTATTCAAAGTGAGTGTTTTATTCAGAATCATCTATTCAAAATGAGCGTTCTATACAGAATCACATTTTAAATAGACCACTTATTTAAACAAAACACATTTTTCACATTTAAGGCAGAAATATTAGTGTGTTGATACAACTTATAATATCAGGTGATTTTGAACATTTTTTATATAATTCTACTATACTAGGGCACTGCCTACTTTCTAAATTATATACATTTTCAATTACGAATACATCTTTTAATCATAACACTTTTTCGCTACCTTCTGTAAATATATTATTGTTTTTAAAAAAAAAATATAGTTAGTAGTAGCTTTATAGTTAAAATATGGTACAACGCTTTCGTTCCAGTGTATTCCCCTGTTTTTTTTCAATCCAAGCTACTTGTAATCGTTCTTTTTTCGTCAAGTCATAAAATGGTCGTGGTGGTTTTATCAACAGTACTTGAATGCGTCCTTCATACATCATTGCTATTTCTTTCGGAATA
Source organism: Mamestra configurata (assembly GCA_002192655.3). NCBI lineage: Eukaryota > Metazoa > Arthropoda > Insecta > Lepidoptera > Noctuidae > Mamestra > Mamestra configurata. Next base: position 15,135 of record NDFZ01005194.1, read on the forward strand.
AATTCGTTTCCTTCATTCTTAAATCCTTAGACATCCACAATAACATTCATTATATTTCTTTCACAATATTACTCATACGTTTGAATTCGAAAAGTCGATCGTTTCTTATTAAACAATAGGCAGATGTATTATCTAGAATATCTTCTGAACATTCAATTTCTAATCGCACATCGACCGGTCCAGTTTTGAGCGATTCGTTTTGTCTTGAATCCTTTTTTGGGCTTTGAAGACATACTCCTTATTTACTGAATTGCCCCAATAGATTATACCATACATATTTTAGTGTGGATGCAACATAGCCATGGTAATCCATTAAAAGAGATTACAGGCAAACTATTTTAGCCAGTTTATAGAGGGCATATGCAAATTTATGGACTTTTTAACAAATATCTTCCGTTTGAGGTTTCTAGGACAAGTTACTATCTATAATAACACCAAGGAATCTACTCATAGTTGCCGACTGTAGTTTAGTCCCCAAGTAGTTAGTGTCAATGTTTGTATTAGGAACCCTTTGATAAAAGTGCATTATTTTAGTCTTTTCAAGATTTATGACAAGGTTATTATTACGTAGCCAAGAAATTATTTTATTCAATGTCAAATTTATCTCTGCCTCGTATGTATTAGGATCGTCACATTTTACTACTACCGTGCTGTCATCAGCAAATAATACCATCGGATGCTTTATTTCTCTTGGCAGATCATTTATATAAGTCAAGAATATTGATAATACTTCTTCTATTGATATTACTTTATCTGGTAATTGATCTCTCATAAACACACCTAGGAAAAATGGAATATTATTAGTGTTTCAGTATATCAATATTAGTTAAAGCTCTATTAGGTAGCCGAGAATTTTTTTTTTCTCTGTTGCGTAAATGCCTAAACCATCCTTATAATGCTTAAGGTGTAATCCTCTTCCAATAACGCCTCCATTTCCTTCTTGTGTTGCTTTGCTTTAAGTAATTGCTTCTTTGTTCTTTTATATGCATTTATTGCTTTCGCGATACCAGCAGCAGATAATCCAGAAAATATTGGTGTTAAGGGAAGAAATCCTCCAGTTTTTGGTACGGGTATAATTCTAGGTAATTTTATTGGTGTATCTGATGCAAATTCCTTAGCTGTTGCATAGGCTTAGTCCATCAATGCTTTTTTACATGATCGTTTTAGTTTTTTAATGTGATTTTTAGTATGACTAACAGTTTTTTTAAGAATTTTGTTAAACCATCTCCAGTTTTTACTTTATTGATATCGCTGTTGACTGCTGATGAAACTGTTTATTGGTGTCTGAAATACCTCGTCTTGTTTTCATATCTATTTCTTTATTTTTCTTCAGAGTAATAGAAACGTATTTAATAGAAACAAATACAATACTTTTTCGTTTTTTTGTTATAAAAACAAATACGTAATGAATAGAAAAAAAATGTGTATTTGCTTACATATTACAATAAACTTTGGTTTGATCCACCTAAAATACATTTTTTTGATCGACATCTTGCATCTTCTAACAAGTAAGTTAGCGGATTAGTTTCGTTTATTGTTTTTATCTTAAATATTTATGTTGACCGAAATAAATAAATTGCTTACATTTCAAAGCCTGCTGAGTTTTGCTTGATTTACTTATGTTCTGTACTTGATGTAGACATTCCGAAGCACCGAGTCCTTCCAGTGGTGGTTTGGTAACGAACTGTTGCTCTCAACCCGTTTTTATAGGCGTAAAAATGCGTCACGCATAACCAAATTTGTAATAATGCATACATGCAAAAAAATCCATAACAAAGATTGCAAGCACAACATTTAAATTAATAATTAAAACTTTATTCGTCGTGAGGCACAAGATGGGTAGAAAAGCATGCAATCTGTTTCCTTTACGGGAATAGCAATGTGTTTGTTATGTAAACTAACAGCCGTGTCTAATAACTGATTCTGGATGCAATTTTAAAAGATATAGGTATTCGGTATTTTACTCAGAGGCCACATCGATGTAAATACACGTTACTGCATCATATCTACATTCCTAAATGAAAATTAATTCTCTTTGCAGGGGAAGTAAATACTTGTACCTAATTTAAGATCTTGAATAGAGGATTTATTTCAAATTGTTCACAACATTCTCTCTGAAAAGATGATTCTTAATACAACACTCATTTTGAATAGAGTATTTGGGGTGCCTGGATCTCTTTTTATCCAGGTACCTCAATACACACCTGCGTAATGGCTTGCGACCACCAATAAACATGGCGATGAAGACAGAACACATACACACATTTGCGTTATGGTCTCCCGGAACCATTTTGCTACCTCGTCGATATTGTCAGGCTTTTTTTAGCCCAACTAGTCCTGCACGATTGATGTTAATAGAAAGGGCTCTCAATATATTTGTTTCAGCGCCCAATGCGGGCCGTTCCCAGCCCTGTATGGGCCTGCTTGAACTAGGCTACTCGAAGTCTGGGTGACACTTTGAATTAGATGTATCTTTGATCCAACGTCTCCTTTTCTTCCAACACAAACGAAAACGCGACTAGCAAAAAAAAGTCCACTGTAGAATCACCCCACTGCCACACACATGTCCATAACGTAATATGATGCAGTAACGTGTATTTACATGTCCGGACGAATCCATGATTTAGGAGCATTAGCTCTGATTACACCACCGACTCCTCCATCAACTCTACCGTGCATCCGTTGCTGGGGAACTCCGAGCCGATAACATGGCGTTGAAGTTTTCCTTAAAATAAGGTTGAAGACGACTCCAACGACGGCAGTAACTAACTCGGTGAAAAGTTAGTTGGGGAACAAGCAAATCTAGTTGTCTCTGGTAGGAACAAAATACACCTTGGCGATAAAAAAACGTCACCACGTTGATCAACCACTCCGCTATACTCTGGAGTAGAAGGTCCTGAGCTTTGGCACAATGGATAATGTTCGATTGGAGAAGACAAAGGTATGGTGCCATTACTGGATGTCTAAGTAACACCTCCTCTTCAGGCTTTTACTTCGGACTTACTCCCTTACTACTTAAGCCGGTTGCTGGTTAGCACTTTTCCTTTTTGTATATTTTTCATTGTTTGCGAGTGCCTTGCTACCCGGCTGGTAGTCAGCCAGTTTGTACAATGCCACACACATTACACACTACACAGTACGGCATGGCATTGCAAGAGCTAGTCTAATTTCCACATTGGAAATAAAGTGAACCACTTAGGTGTATCGAACTCCAACATGAGGACAAGGTACGCTGACAGAGAACCTCATCAGTTACGCAATAAAGACATTGGTCTTCTTTAGTGTGTTTTTGCAAATACCATAGAGCCTTTGGATACTGTTCTGACTTTTGGCCTCTGATTCAGCCTCTGATTGCGGTCACTGGCGGGAAGCTCATTTATTCACGACTCCAACAGATGTAAGACACCTGATCAGCTAGTTTTGCGTTATGCCTCTACTCTTCTGCGAGCTTATTCACCATTTGAAGTGCCGTTACCTCCTTTTGCCAAGCCGTTACTGGCCTCCTTTTTTTTGGATGGATAATAATAGAACCCATCCGTGATCTTTCAAATACCCTTTGCATTCCTGGGTGGCTCCAAGTCTTTCAAATAATTCTGCAACCTTGACAGGCAATGACCCTAGCAGGCGCGTCACTAGCCTCCGTCTTTCTCTTTGAAGCGGCCTTAGGACTTCTTTATCACTCTTAAGTTTTTGGTTGCACCCACTTCAACAAGAGCATTTCGCTGTCGCTGTAGAAATGTTATTTTGACCAGTAAAAATGTTATATTGACGTGTAAAGTGTTATGTTTGGCATATTCACAGGACCTCCAAAACTATTGTTCCACAAACAGTTTCTTTCCATACATTGATTCCCAAGAGCTCCATAACGTTATTGTTACAGTATAAAATTGCTCCCAGCGGCTCCAAACCTAATTGCGTAAGCTCAACAAAACACAAATTGCTAAAAGTAATGTTATAATTTCGTGGTAAATAGTTTGAGTACATAGGCAGTTATAAATCAATCGTATGCTAAGTATGTACTTATACCTATTGTACTATTTAAAAAAAAACTCACAATGCACTTTCTTTCATCACAAATTGACTTTATGTCGCATTACTCCGGCAATTGTTTGTTGAATCATAAATTATTTTTATTGTAGGTAATTAAATTTTTTTTTGAGCAATTTGTACTTTTTTTGGAGCTCATGGGATAGACTTTATTTATTATTATATTGTTTTTAACCCCCGACGCAAAAACGTCTGTGGCATCGTAGCTCCCGAACGGAAGAACCAATTTTGATTTTGTTTTTTTTTTATTTGAAAAGTGAATAAGTCAGAAGCGTGCTTGAGCTACGTTGGATGAAAATCGGTCCAAGATGGCCGCTGCCGAAAATTGGCGGATTACATATTTTTTCATAACTACAATATGGGTAACAAATGAAAGGACTTGACTAGTAAAATTTTTTTTGTCTGATCAATGCCCTAGATTGATGAGGAAAGTGGATTGATCTTATTAGATCAGAACAACACATCTGAACTTTCGTACAAGTATTTTATAGCTGTTGCTATGATATACTTGCACGAAAGTTGAATAACTAAAGAAAGAATTAGAAAAAGGATATAATAAAACGAAAAAATCTGTTTAGGCTTAAATAACATTTTTTTTTTATGAATTAATCATTCTTATTTTTTGACGGATAAAAAACCTGATTAATTAAATAACAAAGTACCTGAATCTTAAAACGCAAGAAAATAAAAGAAATGAAATAAAAAACAAAATTTAAAATTTAACCCTTAATTCGACAGTGGGAAGTATACTGGACATCGACTTAAAAAAAATCTGCAGCATTATTTTTTTTTAATATTAGTTTTTTTATATATGGAATAACTTGATTAAGTCCTATATTATGGCATAAAAAATAACTGTCAATGAGCACGTGCGCTCGGCCGATCAGTCGTCGCCGCAACGTCAGGGAGGATGAACGCGTCACGACCGCTCTCGGTAAGTCTCGATTTGTTTATTTTTAATGTTCTAAAATAAATAGTTATTTCTTTCCTGTATATTCCGTAACGTATTTTTATATGAACGTGTATACTAAAATCATAATATTACTTATAGATTTTTCGTTATGCTCTGCGAAACTTGTGTGTCCAGTATACATCCCATTGCCGGGTTCTCGAGGGTTTAGTATGGTTTTGTGATGTGCAGTATACTGGACATTGCCAATGAGACAGACAACTAACAATTAGTATAATATTATGAACTAATATCTATATTATGTATGTTATATGTTATATATGATACATAACAATATTATTATTTACAGGCCTTCAAAAAAACATCACGTGCCTCAAAATTATTAGCTTTAGTGCCACCAATTAACGCTCTATCGGACGTAGAAGGCCAGACCAGCTCAGATGAAGAACCAGATTTGCACAATGGCCAGGAAATTGATGGTGCCAGTCTGTGCTGGACAATGGACATATCACCGGCACCTAATATTGTAAATACCAGGTCAAAAAAAAAAAAAACCCGTCAATACCAACACTCGCATTAGACACGTCAAATCAAAAAAGCGTAAGACAACCAATTACAATTGGAAAAAAGGCAAGTTCTTGCACAAGGCTGAAATAAAGGATTGTGAATTTGTTTTTGACATGCCTAACGACGACTGACCTATAGTTTATTTTCATAAATATTTTTCTGTGGATATACTCCAAGATATAGTCCATAACACAAACCTCTACGCAGTGTCGACCTTGCCGACATGCTCATAGCACTATATCGGGCTACTTACAAAAATCGACGCTGGTACACTGCCATTCTTGCTCAAATGATCGACATTTGTACAAATAACGCTTGGTTATTATACCGAAGAAATTGTAATCGGCTGGCAGTAAGGCATATGCCGTTAAAGCTGTTTGGCTGTCAATTAGCTAGAGAGCTGCAAAATAAAGGGAGATCTAGATTATCCATAAGAAAATATATGAACTGATGACAGCGTCCGTTATGACGGCGTAGGGCATTGGCCGCGCTTTGGACAATCCTATGGTCGCTGTAAATACTGCACCAAAAATAAGACTGATGTTCAATCAATCAAAGGTTGTGTTTAGTACGTAAGAGAAATTGTTTTTATGATTACCATAGCAAGTAAGTGAAACTATTAATTGTTTTAGAAAAGTTTGACTGATTAGATATTATAAACTCTTGCTTAGATATTATAAGTGTTTAAAAAAAAAATACAAAGAAGAATTACACTTTTTATGTTTTATACAAGCCAAATAAATAACAATAATGTCATTTTAAATTTTAAAATTGTACAACAATAAATATTTTCATTATACACATGCATTTTATTTTTGTTTATTTTATAATTGCATAAATAAAGATTTTATAAAAATTCTCGAACGATTCCTTAATTCGGCAATATCCAATATACTGGACATCGATATTTATAGTTACTTTATGGAGAACCTGGCAATATCCCATATACTGGACATGCATTTTCTCAAAATCGAGATATACTAGATTTTTTTAATTATTTTTCCTGGTTTTAGAAACATCTAACGATGACAAAAATATATAAAAAAAATAAAATTTCAAGATTTTTATCTCTTGCCAGATTAAGGGTTAAAAAACCCCCGGCACAAATAATAAAAATAATATGAACGTAAAAAGTCCAAAACAAGTTTAATTTACTATGAAAAAAAGCCACAAATAGAACAAAAAAGGTATAAACGTGAAACCTTATAAAAAGAAAAAAATAACCTTGAAATTATGACCCCTACGTACGTAAGTACGTATGAAATTTTTCGATTATATGTTGCCGCGTCGGGGGACCGCTGTAATTATTAGCCTAACGTTTTGTTCATAAGTATCATAATGAAGTTTTTTTCTCAGCCCTCGTTCATATTATTTTTATTATTTTGTGACGTGTGTTTTTTTAAATTGTATTATTTATTTTTTTAATTCGGAGCCGCCGGACATCAGCCTTATGTTTAACCTACTTACCAAATAAAATTCATTTATCGTTATCACTGGTTGCACCTTTTTCACTCACTTTACTTAATGTGTTGGCACAATCTGACCTTACGTCTACCTTCTCGACAAGTCCAGTTGTAATGCGTTATTTTATCATGTTTAAATTACTGGTAGGAAGAAACAGCGTGAAACTAAATTTAATTTAAATACTGTACATGGCCAAATAAACTCGGACGCAGAGGTAGCTCAGGAATTTGATAACTTCTTTGCCAATATTCCTCTTAAAACTACAGAAGCTCTCAACTCGTCATCCACGCTCGCTGCTGACTTACTTAGAAAGAATGTAAAGATATGCCCATCGGAGTTTAAGTTTCAATATACAAACCCCCAGGCCATTATAAAAGCTTTTAAAGATCTTAAAATTAAATCAACAGAAGATCTTTGGGGAATATCTGTAAAAGTTTGTAGATCTATCATTGAAACTATTGCCCCCTACTTAGCTGTCATATTTAACACTAGTGTAGACAAGGGAGTATTTCCGGATCTCATGAAACACAGTAAAGTCGTTCCATTGTTCAAATCGGGTGATTCTCAAGAACCCAACAATTATCGGCCGGTGTCAATTCTGCCAGTTCTCAGTAAAGTGTTTGAAAAGTTAATGCTTAGTCAGATGTTACGTCACTTTAATAAAAATTCCATCTTTCATGAACACCAGTACGGTTTCACCAAAGGGCGTTGTACAACTGACGCCGGTGTCACCCTAATAAAGAACATTTTTAACGCCTGGGAAGAGTCGCAAGATGCCATTGGAATATTCTGCGACCTCTCGAAAGCGTTCGACTGCGTTAACCATGAGACGCTTTTGTTGAAACTTGAGCACTATGGGATTAGGAATAGAGCCCTTGGTTTACTTAGTTCATACTTGATGGGCAGACAGGTTAAAGTTCAGATAAACGGTGTAAACTCAATAGGGTCGGAAACGACAATGGGCGTTCCTCAGGGTTCAATATTGGGTCCATTCCTTTTTTTAGTTTACATAAATGATTTGCCCCAATTACTTAAAAATCAACCAAAGATGGTGTTATTTGCGGATGACACATCATTAATATTTAAAATAGACCGACGTTCACAAAATCTTGACGACGTCAATAGCTCTATTCATCAGGTCCAAAATTGGTTTACGGCAAACAACTTGGTTTTAAATAAAAAAAAAACTAAATGTATTAGATTTTCTTTACCAAATGTTAAAAGTAGCGAATGTGACATCATATTGAATGGAGAAAAACTGGAGTTCATTAATCAGACGGTTTTCCTAGGTATCACATTGGACGAGAAATTACAATGGGGGCCTCATATAACATCTCTTGCGGGTCGTCTAAGCTCAGCCGCGTATGCTGTTAGAAAGATAAGACAGTTAACAGACGTAGAAACCGCACGTTTGGTCTACTTTAGTTACTTTCACAGCATTATGTCGTACGGTATTTTGCTGTGGGGTCGGGCTGCTGACATTGAATCCATATTTATTTTACAAAAGAGAGCTGTCAGAGCCGTTTATAATCTGCGTCGCCGTGATTCTCTTAGGGAACTTTTTAAAAAGATTAATATTATGACAGTCCCTTGCCAATTCATTTATGAAAATATTATGTATGTGCGGAAAAACCGACATCTTTTTAGTAAAATTAGTGATAGACATAATTTTAATACTAGAAATAAAGACAAATTAGATCAACCATTTTTTAGATTAGCTAAAGTCCACACTTCTTTCATGGGGTATTGTGTTAAATGTTACAACAAAATACCTTCTGACATATTAGAACTAAATGAAAGAAAATTTAAAACTCATGTTAAAAGTACACTTTGTGAACAAGCATATTACAAATTAGAAGATTACATTCAGGATAAGAATGCTTGGAAACATGCTGGTCCTGCTCCATAGGACAATCAAGGGTGAAGGTCAAACTGGTTGATTAATGTATTAACTTTATAGATATACTGTTTCTTTTTTTGTGTTTTTATTTTTCTGTTGACTCACACACTGTTGTTTAATTAATGGTTCCAATGTTTGTAAATATGTGAGTACAATTTACCTAAATTTCTTTAGGAAATTAATAAGTTTACCTCTGCTGGTGATACTTTGTTCTTTAAGTAGCATACTCTGGGTGCATCGTCCTCACATAATATTAAATTAATTTTTGTATACCAAATTTTGTAAAATCATTATTTGAAAAGAGTAACTATGGAGTTTCTTGTCCGTTCTTCTCCATAAGAATCTACCTTTCCGAATGGACAGTAGAGTCACTTTATTAATGTAACATTATTATTTTACTGAACTGTAAACGATGACGTTCAAAAGTGCCGTTTAATGGCCTAATTGAAATAAACGTTTTGACTTTGACTTTGAAATTATGCATTTTTCCTAGTTTTTCCAGTTTAATGGGTAATCCAAAATACTGTCGAGTGATACAAGTGTTCGACAAGGACGGTGCAGCGACTGGACCCTCCAGCCAATCATCATCGAACCTTGGGACTTAGGATTGAGAGGTTCAAATCTTAGAGGTATCCTTCACCTAGGTCAGGCAGTTAAGCCAAGCCCCCGACAGTGGCGTTAAATATGCTTGTGTTCACTGACCGGCCATCTCAACTAAGCGTTCCGTCGATAGTTCTCTCCTGTAATGGTTCCCTGTAAGGAAAGACACACCGCGCTATGGTCACATCCTTCGATCGATCAGGAGTAAAGGAGCGTAAGCCCCACCACGTCGAAGACGTGAAGTCGTCCCGAAATGGAAATATACCTACGACACAGTGCTCCACTGTACCTTATGTATGTATTATCATTTTCCCATAAAAATCATCTAATGAAAATCCTATCTTACCTGCAGAATAATCTGTCATGGCGATGTCTACACAATTAACGCTCTTAATTTTGTTGTGCGTAGTAGGTATTCAGTTCATGGACTTATCAAAGAAATAATATGAAAAACAGTATCGTTATACAACGTGTAACAGAATAAACGCAATTCCTGAAAAGGAGTCATTGTACTCATCATTATGAACAAATTATACTATTAGAATAACCCCGAAATCGCGACAATATAAGCAGCTTTTAAGTAAATTTTGTCGATTTATGCGCACAGAAATGTATGGGCAGTCGATATTTTTTTCTCGATCAATGTTGGTCCCATAGTAGAAGTTGTTCATGTGTCATGAGTACAATGACCGCGTTTGCTTGTGTGCGAAAAGTATTAAATAAAAATAACTAATAATAAGAAACACCTTTTTTTTTTTTTTTGATCTCGGGGGGAAATCCTCATGGAAATCCTCCACCCTGGGGCGGGTGGAGGGGTCTGTCAAACTCTTACTGACTAAAACCACCCCGGTGTTCCATCTTCCACCTACGCCGGGGATCGCGGGAACGTATGCGACATCCGAATAAGAAACACCTAAACTAACCTAATTGCTTACCGTTTTCGAATGCTCAAATAGCTCCAGCTGTCAGCGTTTTGGTTCAGCATCTGTCGGATCAGGTATGGGTCATTCAATGGATATGTTGGATGAGACTTGCTATCTGAAATGAGTAATCCATTTCATATCCCTTTTGGTTTTGCTTAGCCTTGAATGCTCTAAGCAAATTGATGGTGAATTGGAGCTTGGGCTATCAGCTGTTGAGAATGTCTAAAACTTTTTTTGGCACCATTGTGGACTAATGTGCGGATGTGTCGTCATGCTACTTCACATAAAGTGAAAGGAGATTGTGGAATCCGTGGAAACTCAACTCTCGGATTCCATAAACTTGAGACCACTCTCTTCAACCAAAACATATAAGTATTTGGGCTTGTTGGAAACGTTAGATATCAATTACTTCTTAATTAATTCTTTAGTCGCTTGAAGAAGGTTTCCAATAGCGTTCAATCGAGCTAAAACAAGCTCCAATCTCAAGGTGCAAATTACTATCTACCGGAGATTAATTGTAAAGGACGCCACTTTTGACAAATATCGGGTATGTCGTCGTCCGTGGAGAATCTATCCACCAGACTATCTGTAGTTGTTCTGGTTGTTTGCAGTGGCACAACCTTGTAGTCAGGTTTATGCACCAGCAACTTGCTGTGAAATACTCTCTAGTGGAATCAGAAGTGCCGTACTACAGGTACGCGACCCAGTTCTCGATACTGGCAATATCACATTGGGCTGGGATCAAACTATCATCACTAAAGGACTACTAATATATAAAAATAATTTAGTGGTGAAGGATCAAATTAAATTTGATCCATAACCTTATTGTATACATAACCGTCCCGCATGACAAGTGCCTACTTTGTGAAAGCCCAAAAAAAATAAGTAAATCAAGTATCTTGACTTGGCTCGCGAGGATGTCGACATTTATCCCATATATCGATAACCTCGCGAGCTAAGTGGACCCAGCAATCATAGTACCGATTTCTATTCAAATATATTAAATTTATCACATGTATTTAAGTGAAAAAACTAAATAATATATACTTTCTGTTGAAATACAATGAACAGAAACTCACGTTGGTCTCAAACACTTTCAAAGCAACCGTACAACAGATTAGTTGCATTGAATGTAGATTTACGTTTATGCCCAATTGAACATTGAATTGTACTCTTTACAAGCATATTTGTTATTTTTTTTGGTCTCTTTGTTTTTATTGTTTCTTTTTCTTTTTATAATAAATAGTATTATTTTTCTTTTCAAGTGAAAACCCGCCGTGTCGTCTGCAACACAGAAAAAATGAAGAAGATTTCAAGTTGACGTGGTATATTGTTATTTCATTTTATTTTTAATTCGTAGTCTTTTGTAAGCAGTATACATAAGTTTTAAGATATAAATAGGTTTAGTTTTTAAATTTATTTTGTGACGCTAAATACTGTAAAGTAATCTTTGTTTTCTATTTTTACTGTAATAAATAGGTATGTAGTTGCCAACTTTTCTGTTTTATTTTGTTCCAAAATATTGTTGACGACCTGACTGACTGATATGACTATATCTAAGTACCAAACTTAAAGTCAAAGTCAAAGCATTTATTTCACATAAACCATTAACAGGTACTTTTGAATTGTAAAGTCAGTCCGTCAAAAACATGAAGCTATTTGCACGTTCCAATGCATGGACAAGAAACTCCACGGACACTCTTTTAAAATATTTTATGATTACAAAAATCCTGGTTACATTAACCTTGTTGCTTCTATATAATTATGAGAACAATGTAAAGAAAGAAAAAAACAATTTATAGTATCAAATATTAAAATGAGCCAGTGGCAACTGAGGGATGACCGATCTCCTCTGAAGGCGCCCGTTCACGAACATGACGCGTACCTCAGCACCATTTAGCTCAACCATTTTAAGGGAACTGAACGATCCGATACATATTAGGTATATATACAGGATGGAATATTGTAATGCCACCTGATGGGAAAGTACTCTTAGTACTGTAGATAGAAAATATTACTCAAAGAAAACATTCCTTTATTTTTGAGTAGAAAGAACACTGCATTCAAAGATTTTCGAAAATTTGCTTGCCACACCCGGGAATCGAAACGACTAAAATCTGTAAAAATTACACCCTGTACTTTTATTGCATTGATCGTTAGGCATAATTATAACGATGAAATATATCTAAGAAACTTGATAAATTAAATGATAGGAAAACCATGAAATCTTAAATTATTTTAATTATTTACAAAAAAATAGTACCTAAACTAACTAATTAGTTGCTCGAAATGGGCTCCATTTTCTTGGATATAATGATTCTTCTAACGAATTCATACAGTAACCTTTAATAACGTGTTTTGGTGAATATTGTAAATCGTCGAAAAAATATAATGTAAATTTGATTTTTCACATATCCCTACAAAAAAAAAATCTATAAGGGTGATCTGGTGGTATAAAAGTGGTTATTAATGTAGGCAGTAGTGATTCTGCTGTTATAGGCTGGAGCACCATCTTGCTGTAGAATTATTTGGTTTCGGTCTTGTTCGGGGAAACCATTTAACTCATTTCTTAAGAGATCCAGTATTTCAAGATACTTGACAGTGTTTAAATGACTTTCGTACACGTGGACAAACACAATCATATTTCCCATAATTCCGCACCAAACGTTGAAAGAAAATCTTACTTGATTGTTAGTTTCATGAACACGAACAGAATTCACTCGAGACCAATAGTGGTTATTGCAGCGATTGTACATGCCGTTATTGCTGAAGTTGGTTTCGTCACACCATACAAATTACTCAAAAAATTAGGGTAACGGTTTTTGTTAAAACATACTGAGAGAAATTGTCTCTCAGCATGTTTTGACAAAATTGTAATTGTCTCTCACAATCCCCAGGATGCAATTTTTCCACCAACCGACCATCACGATAACATTTATACTTATACTTTTTCAGCACTTTAAGTACGCGAATGTGGGTTGTGTCTAATTCTTTGGCAGTATCTCTGCTTGAAGCCTTTGGAAATGATTAAAAGTATGTTAAATAGACAACACCAGGTCGAAATAGAATTTTATAATGAAAATACCAAAGAGATTCAAAATATTCGGTCTGATAACAAAACAATTAACGCCTCTATCCCCCAAGGAAGTGTCATTGGATGCCTTCTCTTTCTTATTTACATAAACGACCTTCCAAAAGCCATAGAAGGCCCTTGCGTCTTGTTTGCTGATGATATTTCTTTTCTTACTTCATGCCGGGACAATGTCGGATTGAGCGAAGGCCTAAAGAATACGTTAGATAAATCAATAACTTGGATGAATGACCACAATCTCGAAATAAATTTCTCTAAAACCAGAACAATGCCCTTCCACACCCGTCAAAAAACCCCACTAGACATAAACTTCACCTACAACGGCACATCAATAGAAGTGGTTCATGAATTCACCCTACCAGGCCTGTCGATAGATACAAATATTAATTGGAAATCGCACATCCAAAAGATAAAATCAAAGCTATCAAAGTTTGCATACGCTCTTCGTGAAGTAAAAAAGACCACTAACCTCAAAACAGCACTTGTCACCTATAATGCCTACGCACATGAGTGGCTTAGTTATGGCGTGATTTTGTGGGGAAACAGCACGGATGCACCAACTCTATTCACGTTACAGAAAAGGCTTGTAAGAATAATAGTAAATATAGAAGACACTGACAGCTGCAGACCCCATTTCCAAGAGCAAAAGATACTTACCCTCCCGTGCCTATTCATTCTAGAAATTTGTAAATTCGTACGACACTACCCACACTTTTACACGACAAGAGAAAACATACAATCTAAATACATACTACGCCATAAAAATAGATTAAACTTACCAAGCTCCAAACTAAAAATGCACTCAACAAGTACTCTAGTCATGTCAATTAAAATATATAATAAATTACCAAATATAATTAAAGAAGAAGAAAAAAATAATATATTCATAAATAAATTAAAACAATTCTTATTATCCAAATGCTATTATAACATCAATGAATATTTTAACGATAAATTTTAGAATTTAATAATTATGCAACTATGGTATAAATATATAAATTCGTCTTCAACTAGTTAATTAAAGGCCCTCTTCCTCTCTTCTACTTTTGCTGTGCCCGACAGGGTCCACATTGATCATAATTTTGTAAAACCTACCATCTAAGCTAACATGTGGAAGCAATAAATATATTGAGTATCGAGTATTGAGTAAAACATTTGGATCAAAATCGAAATAGTTCTGCTGAAGAGTTTGCCGTCGCTTTAATACCCGTATTCTTTAATTTTCTACGATTCTTTTCAATACGAACCGATTTGGTGCCTGTCGGTCTTGATATCTCTCTTTATCCCACCGCAGAGCCAGATTCACGTTTTTGTTATTTAAAAAATAAGCTTCCATTAAATCAAATTGTTCTTGATAAGCCATTTTTACCGTAAGACTATGAAATGATTTGTAAAAACAATCAAATATGAATAACCAAAAATGAGACTATCTATTTTTAAATGTAACATTCCATATTTAAACTGGGGTAGTTTAAATATGGAATGTTACATTTGTTACACGCAGTTATGGATTTGACGCAGAATGTCCCATTTGCAAAATGTCACCGTGAAAACAAATGTACCGTTCGCGAAACGTCCTATTCGCAAAATGTCCCATCCTCAAAAGATTCTACTCTCAGCTGAAGGTCCCATTCTCAAAAGGTCCTATTCTCAAGAGGTCCTATTCTCGAACCCATTCTCAAAAGGTCCCCTTCGCATAAACTCGTATATCATCATATCCCAATGGTCCGATACAAATCCGATGTTCGATGACGACCGATTGGTGTAGTTGGTAGTGACCCTGCCTTCTGTTACCAACCAACGGTTGCGGGTTCGAATCTCATTAGGGGGATTTGTGTAACGGACGGCCAGAAAACGAACCCGAAAAGTTAAGTATAAAGGACGCTCTAAACCAATTTAAACAATTTACAATTGTTACAGCATTATAAAATGCACTAAGTGCCCTTGCCTAAGCACTAAACAGTTCAAGCGACTTCAAATCAACTGCACCATGTACAAACTTAACGTATTAACCTTACAGATTTTAAACACTGAAACACTATTCATATTATTTCCTAACAAAATTGCATTCTGAGGTTAGACGCGATAATATTACGCTCACGGTTAATCGTTGATTTTTTTCTGACTACCGCCGGCGCCGAGCTTCGTCGCGAACGATATGTTTGTATAATGAATACGGACAGATGTGCCCGAGTTATGGATGATTTTAAAATATGTATTTATTTACAAAAAAACAGTTATTGTATAGTTTATCGACGATCTAGTATCCATAGTACGACTTTAGTTGCTTAGTGAGAATTTAGGTGGCGCCTTGTGTATGTCCAAGGATATTATTTTATTATCATATCGGTCGAATTGTAGGAGGAACCAAAAATTGTAAACTGTTAATTATCACAAAACCTCGTTTTTACTACAGTGAACAAATCAAATAATTAATGGTAATAAAGACTTTATATAATAATATATACATAATATATCGACGGCGAAGTGCCAATAACTCCTAACTGCTGGAATCAATAATTTACACAAACTGGCAGAAAAAATATAATATCTTGAGAAGTTGAAAATTAATTAGTATATTAAATCAGTTTATAAACATTTAATGCAGTTTCAACTAAAAATACACTTCGGAGATTAAACATAATACATAGGAAAAGCGCCAGTAAACTAAATGCTGTAAAAAATACATCTCTCGAAAAATGTCAGTTAGGAGGTATTGGCACTTCACCGTCGATATGTAAGAGCGGGAGTGCCGAGGGGCGAGGGGTATATTTTCAGGGTTTGGAGTCCCCATTTAACTGGGGTAAACCAGACATAATTAATAATAGGGTTTAATGACACTATAAAAAATACACACAATATAAATGATAATTAATAAAAATACAGTAATTCGAACAGACTTTTAAGGTCACCGTTCGTACAGTGGCCTGAAAGCCAACCAAATACAAAGTTTATGAGTATCAGCAAGCCAGTAATAGTTTTTCGGGAGCCGGAGCTCTTTATTGAGTCGAGTCCGAAGATAGAAACTGTCCTATGGCGCACGAAAGTGCGCCACGTGTTTACTTGACACAAAACACTAAAATTAGCTAAATCTAATAAGACGTACATTGCTAATTAATCAAATTGCACAAGCATTATTATTTCAAATTAACAATAGTGGTTTAACATAGTAAGCGTTTTAAAATCAAAATATCGTGTCATCGTTTGTATTGAAGAAGACAAACGGTTACTATTATTAAAATAAGTAGCCAAAAATCAATTCGTGTGTACACCGAGTACTCAATAAATCATGTTTTGATATATTAGACAGTATAATACTTCAATTAAAGATTAGAAAACCAAAAAAATCTGTTATTATTATTAATCAACTCCGACACATATAATAAAAAAACACTTATTTTACGAATTGCAGGAAAATAATTTTACGCATATAATTGGGCAATGACAACTGGTTTCTTTCTAATTTCTTCAAGTTATTTTTATATTCATTGTCAAAATAAACATCTTTAAGTCTTCTGTTTCCTCTGTATTTTTTTAACAAACTTTCTTTGATTCGGAAATCCCAGTGCTGACCTTCATTTTTTAATTTATGTACAAATAAATACAGACTGGGATGTTTTGGTAACCTGATATTAAGCCGGTGATGCCACCCTTCGAGAGCGTTTGTTGTACGGTGTTTTTGTCCTGCACAGCTCAATACAGATTGTGCCATTTTCGGATACCATTGGTTTTCACAATATCGTTGAAAACGTCTGCATGATTATCCGGTGCATTATCCACAATGTATCGCCATGATTCTGGTATGAAACGTGCTGGTACTAAAGGCAGTATTATGCTCAACCTCTCTGTATTGCGCCCTTCCGCAGTGTCCAGTAAATTGAGTTTTTAGACTGTTTACTGTTACAGCGGCATTAAAGTGCCGGTAGCAGCCGGTTACTTGGGCATTTGGAAAAATTGTTTTAATTGCATTCAACTGCGCTAGCTCGTAGTCACTTTTTTATTATTTGAATGCCCAATTGATCACGTAATATACAGTAAAAACGCTCATATGTTCCTTGCGTTTTATTGGGGAGCAGTGCATAAACGACTGGAATAATGTTCGTCGTAGATTGGTCTGAATTCAGATCAACATGTAGTACATATAATTGATAGAATGGATTTGGAGCTGTATAAAATGTCCCGGCGGCATAGTATGATTTTAGGGTTTTTTATAATTTTTCTGCTTAATTTTGTAGCGAACACTAATATTTTTTCGGTGTCGCCGTCTTCGCAGACTAAAAAATGTTTCCCAATACCATCTGGTACTTTTATAATTTCGATACAAGTGTGCTTCAATTTATCCGTATTCAAAAACTTTTTACGGGCACGATATAACGTATCTTTTATCGATTTGAAAGACGGAAAATGAATACCATCGGGATTATCTTCCTTTATTTTTTTTAATTTTCTTTCATAAATTTCTTGAGCTGTACCAAAATCCTTACAAACTGCGCTTTTCAGAGATGTTACATGTTTATGTAAAACACTTTGTATCTTGTCGATATTACACATATGATGTGTTTTATTAATTCTTATTACCTTTTTCTTAGTGTTATCTAATGTTACAGAAACGGTAAATTTTCTTTGTTGTAAATTAAACTACCTTTTTGGTATTTCACGAATTCCAATTCTTTATCCATTGTGAATTATAACAAATCAAACGTAGCACTCTTTGGCTAGGATTATTAAATGGATTTGACGCACATTCAAATATCAAATAAATTATATTTAATAGCTCTTATGTCTTACGCTCTTTTGTTTTGTGTGCGATGGATATTTTAAAACTTAAAACCTCTTTTATTGTGTTTGAATACTTTTTATCCTTAAACCTCTTTTAATTCTAATAAAAATAGTAATATTCGCACACAAAAGTTGTAACGGTACTTATTTCTTTTGTTGAGTTTTATTACTTATCTCGTGTTTATTTGCCGTCGATTTACGGCGATCGTAGTGAACGGACGTATCGAACAATATTAATATAAACAAATAATCACTTGTGAAATCGTGACCTAGTTTTTATAATTAGCCGGTAGTAAAGCAAACTGAGTCAGACTTTTGGTTTATGTAAGGTGGATTTATGAAGATGATCAGTGATTAACAAATAAATAACTTATCACACAATGGAGGATAGTCCCTTCAGCCCGAGAAGTAGGTGTGCTCGCTCCCCGCCGCCGACACCCGCGCGTGCTGCCGTTTCCGCTCCTGCCCCTCAAGCGCAAAGGCACGATGACCTTGAAGGAATACCAACACCAGAAATTCAGAACTGGATGACGACCATTGACCAGAGCCTTCAAGAGGTGTGTTCTATTGCAGCAGAAGGCAAGCTAAACTCGGACCAAAAAATGCGCATCAATGCCTTATGCCGGAAGGTTGGACATGGAACATCGCAGATGGCCGTACAGTACCAGTCCATCAAATACAAAGCATTACAATCCCACAATGCTGTAAAAGCACTCGAAAGCCAACTCGACCTTTCGCAGCAACTAAAGGAGCTCAAGTTGAAAGTCGTAGAGTCAAATAAACCTGCACTGGGAACTTCCTTTTCTGACATGGTGAAGAAAGGTGCCAACAAATATATCCAGCAGTCAAACGTAAGTTCTGTGGCCATTTATCCGCAAGATAAATTGAGGACCAGTGATGAGACGAAATCTCTCGTCCAAAAAATTATCTGCCCTGAACAGATGAAGCTTCATGTTAGAGGCCTGCGCAAGACCAAAAATGGCGGTGTCATTATCAGCACTGAGACGAAAGACGACATCGAGAAGCTGAGGCAATCGGAGCAGCTAACAAAGTCAGGCCTAACAGTCGACGAGCCTTATAAAAGGAAACCTAGGGTTGTTATCATAGGAGTGCCGACATCCATGGCAGAAAACGAGGTATTTGCGTGTTTATACCACCAAAATCTTGCCGAAAAACTACAGGACTGCAGCCTTGAGACGTTTTTGACCTCAATTAGGTTAAGCCACAAGTCAGGTAAGAAAGACGCTGAGAACTGTAACTACGTAGTTGAAGTACCTGCAGTCATACGCAAAGCCCTGATCTCAAAAGACCGAGTATTTGTAAATTGGTCATCATGCCCTGTGAGAGATTTTACATTGGTCACACGATGTTATAAGTGTCAGCAGTATGGTCATGCTGCCAAGTTTTGTCGGCAGACGTCCTATACTTGCGGTCACTGTGGCGATCAAGGTCACTCTATCAAAGAATGTCCAAAAAAAGGAGATGAGCCAAAATGCGCTACTTGCTTTTATTACAAAAAGCCAGACAAACACAACACAGGCGCTGCTGACTGCCCGGCAAAAATAATGGCCGAAAAAAGGTATATTAACACAATCGATTATGCAGGCGCCTAAGAGCGCCGTTAATAAGCTATTTATTTAGACCAGTTAAGTTTTCTTTTTTCTTTCTATTTTTATAGTTGTATTTTAGTACTATAGTTATGATTAACAATATAATTCATGAGTTAGATAATTTCTCTGTATCCGAGTCTAAAGTATGTGAAGCTGAAAATTGCAAACAATATCTTTCCGGCTACAAAGCTCCATTAACCGTACTAACACAAAATATTCGCAGTATTTTTAAGAATTTTGATAGCTTTTGCACCTTTCAACAACGGTTAAACATAAATTGTGACGTTATTGTTTTAACCGAATGCTGGCTTTCCAAGCAATATAACATACCACTAATACCGGGATATAATATGTATAAAAGTAATAGGAATTACAATCAAAATGATGGGGTGATTGTTTATGTAAGGCATCATCTGAAGGTCTCTGTTGAGGAACCTAATATGCACGACTGCAACAGTTTGATAGTGAAGATTGGATCAAACTTTGCAATATTAGCATTATATCGACCTCCCTCCTTTAAAAATATTAGTAATTTTACTGAATCGCTGAATGATATCTTGCAGAACCTGTCATCCATCAAAAACACGACTGTAATTGGAGATATTAATATCAATATTCTTCCAGGAAGTACTGATGCATCTGCTCAGGACTACCTCAACCTATGCGCATATCATGGACTACTCCCCGCACACAGCTTTCCTACACATCATAGTGGCTCCTGCTTGGATCATGTCATGCTAAAATCAAATTACCCCTCACTTGCACTCGTTGTTGACTCGACAGTAACCGATCATAATGCTGCCCTACTAACTCTAGACTGTAACATACCTAAGCAAAACACTCGCACATTTTCTAAATTGAATATAAATAAACTTGAAGAAGATTTGCGCGTCATCAACTTTGATCCAATCTATAATTCCGCTGACCCGCAGTTTTGTATGTTATACGTAATTGATAATGTACGACATGCAATTCAGAAAAATGCGGTTATATCGCAGTTGAGTAGCAAAAATTGCAACATAAAACCCTGGGTCACAACAGGTCTTATTCGCTGTATGAAGCATAGAGATAAACTGCACATGAAAGCTAAATCTCACCCAGATAATGCTATTTTGCAATTGTCATACAAAAGATATCGTAATTTCTGTAATGATCTACTCAAAAAAGTTAAAAGCAACTACGATAAAACTGCATTACAAAAAGCTGGAACAAGTAGTAAAAAGATCTGGAAATGTATTAAAAATATAACATATGCATCGAAACAAAATGAGTCATCTTCAGGTTTATTACACGCGCACTCGTCACAGCTGACATCTGCTAACATAGCAAACAATTTCTTTGTTAATGTTGGAAAGTGTCTAGCAGAAAAAAATCAGAGTCAATCACCTTATCTAACGAGCACTCCTATTACAGGTAGCTCCACTTTAACATCCTTTGCACTGCTGGATACTGACGAGACTGAGATTGAAAATATAATCATGACTTTAAAGGACGACTGTGCAGTAGGCTGGGATAACATATCAAATAAAATTTTAAAACAGTTCCGAAAATTTTTAGTACCACCACTGACTTATATTTTTCGCATGTGTTTATCTTTGGGTATTTTTCCGGACTGCCTCAAAAAAGCAGTGGTTGTCCCTGTATACAAATCAGGCAGTAAAGAGCAAGTAACAAATTACAGACCTATTTCTCTACTGCCTTCTATGTCTAAAATATTGGAAAAAATTATAAACAAAAGGTTGTTCAATTATCTGGATGACAAATCAATTTTGTCGGAACGGCAATTTGGATTTAGACCTAAACTTTCAACTGCAGATGCCGTTCATCAGCTGACTGACTATCTGGCTCAAGAACTTGACAAGGGTAACCATACAATAGGAATTTTCCTAGACCTCGCCAAGGCTTTTGACACAGTCTCCATTCCTATTCTGTTGCGCAAGCTTGAGACAGTGGGCATAAGAGGCATTCAGCTGAAACTCTTCAAAAGTTACTTAGAAGACCGTACTCAGTGCGTGAAGATTGGCAGTGTTCACAGCTCAGACCAAAAATGCACGTCATTTGGTGTTCCCCAAGGAAGTATTTTAGGGCCCACTTTGTTTCTGATATACATAAATGACCTTTGCAATCTAAAGCTAAAACATGGCACAATAATATCTTACGCTGATGACACTGCTCTTCTTTTTTCGGCTAATTCGGAACATGATGTCTACAAGCTCGCGCAAGACGGCTTCAGTGTTGTAAATAAATGGCTTCAGCATAGCTCACTAACTTTAAATGCAGACAAGACAAATTTTATAAAGTTTTCGATGCGCAAACAAACCTCTAATATTCCTTCAACGTTGCATGCTCATTATTGTACAGTACCTGCAGATTGCCCCTCTATGTGTCCTAATATTAATAAGTCTAAGAAAATTAAATACTTAGGTGTTATAATTGATGAAACCCTAACGTTCAAACAACATTTAGAAGCTTTAAATAATAGAATTCGTAAGCTGATATTCGTATTCAAAAAGCTACGATATATTGCAGACCCAATAATAATTAGGCAAGTCTACTTTGCTCTATGTCAGTCAATTTTGACGTACTGCATTACCTCATGGGGTGGAGCATGTAAAACTTTATTACTACCCATCGAAAGAGCTCAAAGAGCGATTCTCAAGGTGTCTACTTGCCGCCCTTTTCTATTTCCCACTAACCTGCTCTATAAATCTTGTGAAGTACTAACAGTACGGCAATTATTCATAATGAGCATTGTACTAAAACAACACGCAGCCCTTCGCTACAACACTGAGTTTACTAAAAAGAGACGAAAAGACATTGTTTGCCCCACAAAAAGTACAAAACATGCTTTCACATCCAAATTTCATGTTTTCCTTGGACCACTACTCTATAATAGACTAAATGCAAAAGCAAACATCTATTCCCTAAATTATGGAAATTGTAAGAAAACTGTCAGAGTAGCTCTTCAAAGTTTGTCCTATGAAGATACAGAGAAGTTGTTAGTTGTATTGAAATAAAGATTGTTTTGGTGTACTACCTATTTTTAATAAGTTTCGCTAAGTTAGTATACTAAGATTTTAGGAAGTAAGATTATTTTTTACTGTTTACACCTTACATAAACCTATTAGTTGACTATTTTATTTTATATAATAATTACAGTGATTATAACATAATGTTTTTACCTACTCTCGCCTGAAACACAGGATTTCCTAGTTCAGGCAAATAACACTAGTGAACTTGACATAGATTTAAGCAAAACTGTATTTTCTGTTTACTTTTTAACTTGAATAAAAATATTTATTATTATTATTTATGTTCCCATAGCATCTAGTGGTACTATTTGGTAACGGAGGAAATTTCGATAATAGAAAATAAAAATTCCGAAACCAATATTAACTCCGAAAACTGACAACGGGTGCTTTACAAAGCATGCACCTTTTTGAATTAAGTAGTCTACTTTGCTCCACTGTGCACTGGCAACTCTGCCGTCATTTTCTATTGGTCATTTTAACGAAACATATTGTGAGGATTAGTTGTGGCCCACCATACACACGTCATATGCGTCAACGGAGCGTTGTCAGAGGAAACTGGTAATTTCTTAACTGCCACTGGTTTATTTTTTTCTTATTTTTGTTTTTATTGTACACACAAAAACAAATAAAAACATGACAATCAGCTGTTACGTAAAGTCGGCCATATTACTACTCTATTAGACATTTATAGTAGGGTCCGTCCATCTACAACTTAAAAAGTTTTTATTGAATACTTACTTATCGAGCGTTTTAGTACTATTGGACGATTTTTTTCAAGATTTTCCTTATAACAAGCTTATAAACCTCTTAGAAGTTTTT
This sequence comes from Mamestra configurata, assembly GCA_002192655.3. Taxonomy (NCBI): domain Eukaryota; kingdom Metazoa; phylum Arthropoda; class Insecta; order Lepidoptera; family Noctuidae; genus Mamestra; species Mamestra configurata. The sequence continues at coordinate 38,877 of NDFZ01005194.1, forward strand.
ATAAATAAGAAGATTGTTAAAATATAGGTCCAAACAGACGGATCAGAGATTTCTTGAAAACCTATAATAATTATTCAAAAATGTTGGTTACAAATTTTGTAGGTAGTGCATTCATATTAATCTGACACTGACAGCTCAAGATTTAAATCACTAGATATGCAATCACACACTCACACCATTACACCAAGTTTTCAACAAGGCGTTGAATTTTTGAATATTTTTTAACAATCAACCCCTGACGGGGTGTAGGGGTAAAATCGTTGTGCTTAATTTTCCAGAACTAACCTTTAAAAAGGGGTAGAAGAGCGTTGAAGTTTGTGGAGTACCTAATAAATCTGCGCGGACGAAGACGCAGATGAAGTGCTAGTTAATAAAATATTTTTATTCTGAGAGTCTTCAATTTAGCTTGGATAGTGTGCGTCAAATCCGTTTTTCCTCCAACTTATAAAATAATGTGCCTGATGAAATACATGTAGCAAAAAAAAACCCTCATAATTGTCTTTCATCTACTGACGAGGCTATACAATATATCGAATATACCTACAGGATTATTTTTTATCTGTGCTCAATCTTTAACAATCAATACAAAAAAAACTAGACCCCGAGGCGCCAGTCATATCGCGAAAAAACATAAGGTCGACGTCGAGTAGGTATTAACCACATATTGTATGGAACAGTTGATTTCCAGTCAATATGTCTCTGCTGCTGGATGTGACATTGTGCGAATGGGACATTGTGCGAATGGGTCATTGTGCGAATGGGACATTGTGCGAATGGGTCATTGTGCGAATGGGACATTGTGTGAATGGGACATTGTGCGAATGGGACATTTTGCGAATGGGACATTGTGCGAATGGGACATTCTGCGTCAGATCCGCAGTTATGTCGCATCTAAGAAAGGAGTCAGTCATTACAAACACGTGCAAATTGCAATCGTCTTATCTAAATAGTAATTCGTCATTTTAATGGATAAATGACGTCAATGATAATTATTAATGACTAACATAAGTAAACAGATGGATCTTTGAATTAAAGACCTTTAACTTGACTCATTAAAAGTCCAGATTTCATGGTTTTCCTTTCATTTAATTTATCAAGTTTCTTAGAGGGGTTTCATCCTTTTAATTTTATTGATCCTAACGATCGATGCACAGTATTAAGAGAACTTTCCCTTCAGGTGGCATTACAAAATTCCACTCTGTATACAGAGTGGAATTTAAGTATAATTTAAGTATTTTTTAAGTATATTTATTCTTAGATTCTCTCTGAATCTGAATAATCGTGGAGTTGGTCACTGTTCAATCAAAACTGTGCACCATTGTACAGCTTTGATCTAGTAGTGACCTTTATCTGACAAGAACGAAGGTTACTTATATCATACGTGTAAACGTGTAACATGTTAGTCTCAAAATACTAGATTGGTTCTCGCAGTTTTCTTGCAACCCCGAAAAAAATCTCAATGATTTTTCAGCCTATATCAGCTACATAGAGCTTTCGCAAATTTTCCGACAAAAATGATTTTTATGAAATTTATTTGTTACAAGAAATTTATAATGAACTCACAAATAAAAATGGGCTGCGGAAACGAAACCAGTGTGCTGATTCAGTTCAGGGCCATTCACTGGCTTTTCTTTGGCATTTTGTACGAATTCATTCAAAGCGATTTCAGTACTGAATAGCTTTCTGTATCCCTTACTTCGAGCGCAACAAGCCACTTAAATGATACAGACTAGCCTTGTGTCCTTGAACAGATTAATATGGAAGGTTTTCTTTCTAGTTATAGTGCCTAAACTACTAATATTAAGATAGACGATAGGTAGGTAGCAGGCAGGTAGACGAATGTGGTGAGGCTGACGATTCAGGTCTCCTGGGAATGCTTTATTGGAGAGAGAGAGAGACTGCCTCACCAAATTATTACTCCGTTCATGAACAAGTGAATCGCGGCGCTATTATCGTCCTACCACTTCATTCTAAAACAACTCTATGAACATCTGTCTACATGGCTATAGTATTACGGGGCGAGTGCCATTGATGAAAATGCGAATGACGCAAAACGCCAACGACTCGCGCCGCGTGACACGACTTACTCGCAGCGTGCTCGCCGCGGGTTGCGAGGTCCACAGCGCATATACATATATATATAATTTAAGGAAGGGAAATCATCAAATGACTCCTTCCGCTCTAGGCGGAGCGGGAGGGCTTGTCAGACTCTTACTGACTAAAAGACATCCTTCTAAAGCTCTTTGCGTTTCAGTGCCGCGGTGACTCTTTCAAGCAAATTCCGCAAGCCTGGACAGCGCATATACTACAAAAATATTGTTTCACAAAACAAATCTGGCCAAATGGGCCATTCTGCACCCATTCCAAATGCAGTGCCAGTCTGTGAAGGGAGCCCCTTCACAAGACACGAGTCATCTCCTTAGTTATCCGTCGTGCACAACCACCTGCACCATCCGAGATTTAAACTAGGACAATGATAAAGCTGCACAGGATGCTAAACTCTGGGTGGCAAAAATAACAATTTGAGCCAATCGACACGAAAAGGAGAATAACAAAACAGAAGTTATAGAACGGTTTGTTGTGGACTTATGGTAATTTATCGCATCTGGTGACGAGTAAATGTGCAGATGATCCGACGATAGCAGAGCGGAATAGTGGCGATTCACTCGCTCGTGAGAGGTGGCTCTTTTCGGAGCTCAAAATCGGTGCGTACGATCGCCACTGGGTTCCTCCCTGCTATCGTCGAGGAATCTAAGATTTAGTGTGCTGTTCTTTGAAAACTGCCCTTACCTAACAGTAATTTTATCGCATACAACATAATATTGGTACTGAAATGAAATCGTCAATCTACATATATGTAAGCTAGCACTGCCTTAAATTTCCAGCTAAGAAATTATGTAAAAAGACTCACTTTTATTTAACAACAGTTCATGAGATGAACATAATAAACTAAAGACAATTTCAAATGAAAATTTCTTGAGGAAGCGCTTAACACGCCAATTTCAGGAGCTTAGTATAAATAAATTATAGTGTCGCTGGTCAGGCAATATTATAATTTTTTTTTTCCAAGTTTTTCCAAACAGCTAAATTAAGTATAAATCATAGTATTTGAAATCTTCAACTGCAATGCTTCAGACTTCTCAAAGCGTAACGTCATTTTCATATCAATTTTATAGTAGGTATGTTACATTGAAATCTTTAAGTTAAAATTTTCCTAAACAATTAGGAACATTTTAACTTGACCCAGTCACACAGTTTCTATTATCTCAGACACGACGTAAGCCGGAGGAATTTGCAAAAAGTTTCACCAACTTTACGCAGATGGTGCTGTACACATTTTTCTCGAACAGATATAAAGCTTCGTATCCAAGGTGTTAATATACCTTAGCATATAACTAAAGTATTAATAGAACAAAAAGCATTCTTATCACATAGTTAATCTATAATCGTATCTCCAAACAATTAATTACACCCATGGTAAGTATTTTACAGAAAATATAATACAATCATTATTTTTTATTATTTGTAAGTATTTGTAAATTGTGGAAATGGAAAATTAAAATATAAAAAAAAATATACAAAATCTGTCGTCAATAGATAAGTTTCTAACATTTTTAGAACCAGGGGAATTCAATCTTCAAGTCAAAGATAACGCCGGACCATATCGCTTCCGTATGAAAATTGTCACACATCATTAGAATATAAGAATACAATAGGCATTCAAAAGCTCATGTCATTGACTTGGACAATTTTCCGAATCATTCCATCAAGAAGCCTTTCAAAAGTTTGGTCACCGAAAGGACGCTACACGCATGCCTACTCAAGAGAGGTGTGGGGCCGCCGCTCGCTACACACTCATCGCGATGACCATAATAACCGCGGCCGCGCTCCGTCACCTATCCGAACGCACGCAACTTTTTTAAAAGTTTAAAAAGAAAAAAAGAGGAAATAAAAGTTAAAAATAAAAACGAAAAGTTTTTCGACCTTCGCGCACCAGTGAATGATTTGTGTTTTCGCGGAGTCGCGGTAAGTTTTTGACATTTGATTATCTGTGACTATTTGAATAAATGTGAATGAATTATTTTAATTTTGGCGTTGATTTTATTTGCGATATTTTTGTGTGTAGTTAATTAAATTACGGAAAGGATTTTATAGTGATAATCTGGTCTGTATACTTTAAGTTTTTAATAGATGAATTTGTCAGAGGTTTAATTAATTATTTACCTTCAGACTAGACCTGTGTTTTTTTTTCCACACTAAGCTGCGTATTAAATAAGTGCAAATAAAAATCATGAATGTCATCTTGATTCGGTTCACATTTTACTACAAATATTTACGCTTGCGAACTAAGCTTCGTCCTGTGAAAAGGAAAAACAATAATACATCTGAGTTTTCGAAGACAGCTACAGATAAACAACATCTAATTACTTCAGATTATAAATCATTTTAATTAGTATTTTTTTTAAATAAGATGAAACTTCATTACGTCAAGTTAAAAATAGCAGTTTTATATTCATAATTAACCTTAATTTATACAATCAACATAATCCGAGGTATAGTCAATGAAGTGTCCGAGTTTAGCACTCCATTGAGTTTTTCAATACTAATTAAGAACTTAGATTAGGTACGTTCGTTTGTTTTTTTCATTAAATGAATAAGAATGAGGCGTATATTCAGGAGAAGGCTCATGATATACCTTGTAAGGACTCACGCTATATTAATTTATCATGAAGCCATTTTATGACATAATAAAGCGTTTTAATAAGAATTCCGTTTAATTGGTTTGGTGGTTTTAGTAGGTTGAAAAGTATTGGAGTTTATTATAATATCACTTATAGATATATTATCGTTGTAATTTATTTACGTTAGGTTAGGTTAGGTTAGTACTTTCTGAAAAAAGATAATTGAGTTTTCATCCCTCATTTTTCAGTTTTCAAGATTATAGGTACCTACAATTCTCTACAAATCCGTGTACCTTATTACATTGTTATGTTGTTGTTGTTCTCCCTATGTAAATACGAGCATTCATCTTCACTCGGTTAGTTGGAAGTCAATAACAAAAGACTAAGCAGATGGTGATGTATGAAGACTAGCTGCCAACCGCGTGACCGCCTGCGTGAATGTCGAAAGTTATCGCAAGGGAACAAACTACCGGGATATCAAAATATCCTATGTATTATTGCAGACTATAATCTACCTCTGTGCCAAATTTCATCAAAATCCGTTCAGCCGTTCTGACATGATTGAGTAACAAACAGACATCCATCCATCTATCTAAACATCCAAACTTCCGCATTTATAATTCCTGCTTTCTTAAAAAAAACTTTATTTTAAATTAGATACCCTTGGCTTCTTCTTCTTCGTATAGGGTCGGCTTCTTCGTATACCCCGCAAAATCTCCGTTTAACTGTTGACCACTTGACCGTATTTAAACACGTAACTGCACTTAAACTCCTGCAGCTTAAGCAAGTTACTGAAAAATTATGGTCTTGCTCGTAGCTATAAATTTAAATCAAGATTGCAGTTTTAAAAGACAAGAGTTTTACTCCGTTTTATTTTGTTGGTGTAAAGAAACAGGACGCCGTAATTGAACCTTCATTATTTGTAAAAGTGGGCGTAGGTAGGAGGTTTTTCATGGCTGTAGCAAGCTATGGGATCATCGGCACAGTCAATTAGTGGAGTAGGTACACGATCAATGTCTGACATCACTACATAGAGCAACGTGCCATTATATTTTATTTTGGATGTGTTGTATGGAAAAGACCGCAGAATTTACTACTGGCCGGTAAAAAGCTGTAAAATAATGTTAATTTGATCGTTTATGGGTACTGGTTTAGCAGTCTTAACCTTTGATAAAGGTATCTTTTGTTATCAGAAATACTGTTGTTGATTAGCAGAACAATTTACTAACACTAGGCGACACCTGAATACATGCACAAAGAAAAGCGCTCTCTTGGATTTTCAACTGGTTCAGCACCAAGAACTGTAAACCAACAGCGCGTTCTTGTTTAGATATCCATTTAGGTTACACCTTGCATTAGTGAAAACGAGCCGTAAGGCTGATGCCCGAGTAGTTTTCATTGCTAAAAGTATACTACTTTGTGTTTAAGGAGATAAAACAACCTAGTCAAATGGATTATGAGCTCAATCACAACTAGAATACAGTTCAAATCAACAAGATAACTCGTGACCATTTAATGTGAATTCACACTAAATTAATAACAAAACATATTAGCTGGACCATTTTGCAGCACCGTCTGAGCTCAGTCTAAATTATTCTTTCATGGGTCTGTAAGTAAGCAAGCACTGTCACGTAATAGACAATACCATTGCTTTCTAGACTTTGTCCACGTGGTCAGCAATAAAATGTGTGTCGGCCACATTCTCGTGTTTTCCTTTTATTTTCTTTCCTGCAATTTCTTTATTGCAATGGAGAACACAGTCTTTTTCTGTGCAAACAGATACACAGTTATTTATAGATATATAACTAGTTTGTGCCTGAAATTACTAATATATTATATATTTTGGATTGAAATTAGTCTATAAGAGCGGTTACGCACTGCCCCCGATCCAAATCCGTGAAAAAAGGACATAAAAAATTCGGACCAAATTCGGATATTGCTTATGCACTAATCCAAGCTCTGATCTAAATCCGAGCTATTCAGGGACCATCTTTGGATATGTCCGATTTGAATTTGACGTAATGCGAAAGCGTTCGTACAAACAGTACTACGGCTACTTCGGTCTGTTAATATTTTGTTCCAAATTGGAGACTCAGAGAAATCGGATGTAGGAAGTCGGATCTAGTGCGTAGACTACCATACAAACAGTTCTATGATTACTTCGGAACTGCAGCTATCTATCAGTATTAGAATTTTCAATTAGTATTTTAGCTATACAAACATGTATAAAAAAAACTAATGCTTAATAATGTTACATTAATGAGATTCAATCAACCCTAGTCTTTTTCCAACTAGTCGGGGTCGACTCCCAGTCGAAACAAATGCAGCTGTACTTAGTTTATACCGAACAACTGCCTATCCGACCTCCACTACCTAGTGGTAGTGGAGGTCGGATAGGCAGTTACTAAACCGGGTAGCACAATACCCTTTAGCAAGGCTAGTGAAAAATTTTCTGACTACTGCCATGACGACTGCGAAAGATATTGAAATGACAGCCAGGACCATAGTCCTTGCAAGAAAGAGTCATTGTATGGATGGTCACGCACATCCACGGACTAATCTCAGCAACGTTGCTTAAGGTGTAAAATCAACCCGCGCTGCTGTTATAATTTATCCACGAGCCCCTCTTTACACTATAAATGAGACTAAGATGCTGAATTTGGCATTTTCAGTTCAACCTTGCTCCTATTTCATATTCATGTCACAATATTGCAAAACTGTAATGTGAAACATAATGCACCTAATCATCAATCATTATACTAAGTAAACAACAGCACGCGCTTTCGCTTATCAAAGTGACATAGTGCGATAACAGCGGAAACGAATGACTAGTTTTTTAATGTAGGAAATTGACTGTGATGTCCAACTAATGAATATTTTCTAAAATTGTGGTAAAGGTTTTTTTTTTGAGTATAAATAGTTAAGTATTAGTAGTTAACCAATCGAAAGGGCCACAGGCATCTAATGCATCAGCCACGAAGAAGCAGAATGAGGATAAATTTCAACAGAAATCGTTATCGTGATTGTATTTTTCCAGAAGAAAGCTCCGGTACAATCGATAACTATTTTGACGGAGCTCAACCGTGAGCATTGTTATTTATTAAAACATTATGTACTAGTAAAAGAAACACTGCAGCACAAAAGCGGACTTAATGCCTTAGACATTTTCTACTAGTCGACCTTAGGGTGTTTGTGTGTGTGCAATTTTATGAAAAAGTATCCACGTTTCTCCAACCCACATGTCTTATTCTTAAGATTTCATTGACCTATATTCGCAAAATTTTGCTACCTTTACTATCAAGTCTGTCGTCATCATCACCCGTCGTCGCTATGAGATTTTCATCCCTGTAAAAATACCGAAGAAATATTCATGGCCAGCCCTCAAATAAGCTTGTTCCTGATTTAATGTCACACTTCACTGCACACGAGGTTCAATGTTATAAGAAATTTTGTATCTTTCTTATAGATAAGATCAAGTTGTCACGTACAAATAAGAATTTTGAGTAAAACCTTGATTCGATGCCATAAAAATGCATTTATAATCATTTGCTTGCTCCAAAATGTACATTTTTGGGGTCGGCACAATATTGATGCTCCTCCAGTGGTCTATGCCTTTCTAGACATCACATAACTTTTCACACAGCCCTTCCATTGTTTCATTGGTCTTGTCCTAGTCTTGTGGCCGTCCAAATTCATTATCAAAACTTTCCTTATGACATTTTCCTCATTTTTCTGCATCACATGACCATACCATGGCAACCGATGTCAACACAACTGTTCTTTCACCAGTGCCACTATCAGAATTTTCCGATCATTCAAAATTGCACTATCCTTGACTGCGTCTTTCTAGAGGAATAAAAAAAGTTGGCAGAAGTAAAATAAACTCCAGCTTAACTTCCATTGTAAGAGTAAAAGTTAATGAAAATGAGTTTAAAATCCACATAACAGAAGTTATAATGTTGCGTTTTGTCAAATTAATTTCATCCGAAAGCATGATGTCACTGATGTTATCGTGACCCATTTCACCTTTATTTATTATCCCATCAATTACACTTTATACAAGTCATGTTGCTTGGCTGAAAAATAATGCGTGAACAGAATATCTGTCTTTTTAGGAAGCATCATATATCAGAGAGATATATTTAGCATTGGTTATCATTGGCCATGGTTTGTTTATTGTTAGGTAAGCTTAGTAAGGAGGTTTGTTTTAGTATGCAGTCGAAACTAACAATAAGGAAAGGACATAAAGAACTTTTCTTTCTGTTTCCTTCTCTTGATAAAATAAAACTTTAGTTATGTTAAAACTAAGCCGAAGTTATTTAAGTGTAAAAAATACGTATCCTGTAGAGATCTACACGGCAAAGCAATAAAAATGGAATTATTTTAATATCCAAACGATATCCAACAACAGATGGACGTTAACGACAAAAGATAGCCCTTTTTCAGTAAAAAGATATGTTGAATCAGCGATTGGCAGCCGGACTTATTTCAGTGCTAGGAAGAAAAAAGTTCAGTGGTGTGAACAGACTGTATCATGAGGTTTTGATATTGCGATTCTTTTCGTACCTACAGAATTCGTATATGCTTGGTGATGCAACTGCTGCTAAGCCATAGTCAATCAATCCACGAATGCATCTCAACATTTTCATCTACGCTACATGCATTCTTTTTTAAATGTTGTGTTCCCCTTTTACCTTTGAAATGTCCGTATATTATATTATCTTATCTCATATTCATCTCTAATTCATTATTTATAATATATTATTCATACTGAACCCTCATATAACATAGTATTTTGGTGGTGACAACCTTTGTGGAGACAGGTCAATTTTGGTAGGATCAACGCTTTATTGAACCTCATCTCAAAAATTGATATCAGCTTCAATTTGACTCTCATGGTAGAATATTTGTTTTGTTTTAAAGTCGTGTGATATTATTCTTTGAAAAACAAAACGTGCTATTAAAGCAGTGTCCCAGACTCGGTTACAAAGTGAAATCCGAACAGAGCTCGCTTATTGCCAGTATTTAAAGTTTATGGGACAGGGCCTGCCGCAATTTGGCTCCGCTGGAAAAGTGAAACAATCAAAACATAGGTACATTTTTTTAAGATTGATATTCACAATATTATATCTGAAGACTAAAAGTCAAAAATGATGATGGTCGAAACTCTAAAAATAAGATGCAATCATGAGTTTTGGCAATCATTCACTTCAGAAGGTTCATCATATATAAAATTGCAACACGTAACTCCGATGTACTGGAAATGATTAGTCTTTATGATGCCTCGCGTATCAAGGACACAGATAACATTGAATCAACTCTTTAAATGTTTAATAAAGTAATTAGAGCCGTATCTGTTATCTCACGAGATTCTTTATAAGAACTTTTATAAAGTGTATTAAACAGTTTAAAGAATAATTTCTATGGACGGGTGCGCTCCTAAGTTTTACTAATTCAATTTGTTTTTGTGTGAAAATTAAAAATGGGTAGAGAGATAAAGAATTATAGTGAAAAAATTCTTACAGACGAAAATGAAGAAATCGCAGATGTTGACTATGACGAGCTACTGTCTTCAGCTGGTGAATTTGGCCGCTACCAGATACTGTTGTTCTTTGCGTCATTTCCTTTTTACGTGTTTGGTGCATTCTCCTACTTTTCACAAGTCTTTATAACAGAAACGTCCCCAAACCATTGGTGTATGGTACCAGAATTGCAAAATTTGAGTATTCTGGAAAGAAGAAGTCTGGCCATACCCGTCGACAAAGACTCGCCGTTTGGATATTCTCGTTGTCAGCAGTATGAAGCTAACTGGAGTGAAGTGATATCTACAGGAGTAGCTTCAAATACAACTTGGAATACAGTGCCCTGCCAGTATGGTTGGGAATTTAATAAGACAGAATTTGCATATCCAACAATAGGAAGTGAAATGGGGTGGGTGTGCGATCAAAACAGTAACCAAGCAACTGCCCAATCGATGTACTTCGTTGGATCTATCGTAGGTGGCTTTGTTGTGGGATGGATAGCTGATAACTTTGGAAGAATACCTGCCGCCGTGTGCAGCAACATGATCGGAGCCATCGCAGGTACAGCCACCATATTCGTCAACAATTTCACTGAATTCACAATCTGTCGTTTTTTCATGGGAATGTCATACGACAACTGCATGATGATGATCTATCTACTGATATTAGAATATGTGGCGCCAAAATACAGATCAATTTTAACCAATTTATCATTCGCCGTTTTCTTCACTATTGGAGCAGTTATGCTGCCGTGGATTTCATTGGCCTGTGGACACTGGCAAAAAGTGGCGCTTGCAACAAGTTTGCCAATGTTTTTATCTCTGATAGCTCCTTTTATCATCCCTGAAAGTCCAAGATGGTTATTATCAAAAGGAAGAACCGATGAAGCGGTGAATAAAATTTTAAATATTGCTCGTGTAAATAAAAAAGTAGTTCCTCAGAAATTAATTGATGGATTTAAGTATACTGCTTTGAACAGTAAAAAAGTTCCCGGAAATATGATGGGCATGTTAAGAAGGCCACTACTGTGCAGAGTTTTCATATGCACATGTTTGGAATTTATGATTTCTATGGTTATTTTTGACACTCTGGTCAGATCCATTGGACAGTTACAGTTCGATTATTATGTGTCGTTCACTGTGATATCTTTAACAGAATTTCCTTCACTGCTTATTCTATCTTTCTTATTAGATCATACAGGAAGAAAGCCAATGTTGATTGCTGTGTTAACCTTATGTGCCATATTTAGTTTTTTGATACCGTTTGTCGGAGGTGGTCTAGCGTCTGTATCTTGTGCAGTTGCAGCAAGGTTTACAGTGAACATGGCGTGCAACACAGTTATGCAATGGGCAGCAGAAATGTTGCCAACTTCAGTAAGAGGTTCTGGCTCGTCAATTGGACATATTTGCGGTTACATTGGTACTGTCATAGCACCGTTTGTGGCATATCTTGAGATTTACAAGCCTTGGCTACCAATGGTTATTGTTAGCACTATTTCTGCTTTGGGTGCTTTAATTTCTTTAACTCTTCCCGAAACAGTAAATAGAGATATGCCCCAAACGTTTGATGATGCAGAGGAGCTGATCAGAAGTCAAGGATTCTTTGATCTTCCATGTACTAAAAAACCTGTGGATTTGAATAAATAACGCCATGCGAATGTGAGTTTCAACTTAATTGAACTGTTGTAATTTTTCATTTTAAAATATTGATAATGTTTTCAGGCGGTTAAACCAATACTACATAGAGCGTAATGTAGTATTTTGAATGATATCTTTTGTGCTAGAAAATTTAATTAATTAGTTGCAATAAATATCTTAGCGTGGGTTCTTATGTACTGCACAGCCGAAGAGCGAATTATTTGTATCATATTATTGTATTGATGGAGTCTAGTAAAAGATAATAAACGATGTTAAAAAAACCCTGTTTTTTTCTTACGTCACTTATTATATTTAGGGCCTGTTTCACGATGTCCAAATAGCGACTGTTTACTAAATAAATAAAATAATGGAATTTCTATGAAATTATTTGCCAAGTCAGGGAACGGGAACTTAATCAGGCGTTGAAACAGGCCTTAAGTAAAATTAAGTAGGTATACCTCCTTCGTAGCACGAATGTATATACACCAAGTATAAGCAATGTCTTTCATTCAATTTCCCAACAAAAGCTACTTATAGAGTTCTTCTGTAGCTGGCGATTAAGTTACTCACCACTTATCCTTTCCTCTTTACAAAGTTAATTTTAAGTAAAGTATAAAGTAGACGATGCGACGGAGAGGGTGACCTTAAATTATTTATTGCGCTACGAGGGTTTTACGTAACTGGATACATATACATATAGTACAGGACTTCCCGTCACCATTTAAAAAAAGGTAAAATAAATAAATGATTTAAAATCAGTTCATCAATGAGACTTTTAAATTCCTTACCTGTTGCTTAAAAAGACTGATTTATAATTATGAGGTTTCCTGTAAACAAATTTTAAACTCGATAACTTCATCGATCAAAATTGGGTTCAATAATGCCCTGATCAATTTAGTAAGAATTCTTTGAATATACATAGTGATAGGTGCCTTTTCCTTCTATACAAGAAAATCTGGTGTTATTTCAGCGTTTGTTCATGACTTGATTAAATATGCATTACTTTTTCATCAAATATATTTGAATTTGAGATTGTATGGGACTATTAATTCTACCACTTAGGCACTTTGTCACAGACAGTAGAAACATAAACTGTCAGAACATGCATTAAACTTGTGGATATCACTCAGTTAATAACATATGTGTCGGTTCCAGCCTCTGAGCAGTGACATATGTCGGCGACGACCATTAGGGGTGCGTATCCACCAGAGATGTGCGAGGATGCGTAGCGAGGGATGTTTTTGTGAGAACCAATAGAATCGCTTAATTTACCTTCTTTTCATTTATCTGGTTCTAACAAACACATCCCTCGCTACTCATCCTCGCACATCTGTGGTGGAAACGCACCCTTAGAGTTGGCGTTATCATAACTAAATAAACTGGACATGTCAGTGAACTGAACTTAAATTTCATTAGGTGACAATTCTGACTGCGGCAAACATGCGTTCAGTGCACGCACATTGCGTGGGTACGAACATTACTGTCAATGGTTTTTAGGGTAGCTAACAGGACCTATCACTAAACCTTCGACCGTCTGTCTAACAGCGGGCTGTATCTCCTAAACCGTAATGGTTAGACAGTTGAAGTTTTCACAGAGTGTATTTTTATTGCCGCTATAATCATCAATTTTAACTAATATTATGTATAATATGATTAGTTTGGACATAACGCTTTCAAGCCTAAATCGCTGAACTGACCGAATTTAATGAATTTTGGTACAGAGACAGATGGAACCCTGGAGACAGTTATTTTGCGAAATACTATATTAACGCGAGCAGCGTCGCGTGCATAAGCTAGTCAAATATATATTAACAACGTAGGTTACATGAAGAGCGAAATTTAAAATATGTGTGACTACTTCCTCACCTTCCTATCTTAGGTAGCCAGGCAACAATACTAAACATATTTTATTATAGCACCTTCTTATCTTCTGTACCTACTTGGTACATTTATTTTTACTTCATCATTAAGTCATAAACCATCTAAGAATGATATTTATTTTGTCAATATTTACATTTCAGTTTTGGCCTTATCATGGTAAACATTACATAGTAATTTGAAAGAATTATGAAATAACACTTTACTTAAACTCAACCAAATTACTTCCTGGTCTATGGTAGATACCAGATAAATGTGCAATAACGGTCATTGACCCACATGCATTTATTGACTTTTCTTATATCAAAAACAGAAATAAAGACAGCTGTCCTGTATCGACTTCTATCGTGATTCTTTATATTCTGTAGTAGTGAAAAACAGAACATTATTTATTGTTCGGATATCTACGAAAAGATATTAGGGAAAGGGTAATATGCTTTATTGCAAGTTTATCTGGCGCCTACCATAGGGTTTCCCGAACGGTTTACAAAATCCTAAGAGTTCGAGGCCCCATAGGATCTTATCAATCTGCATATCCTTTTCCCTGAGATTTAGGAGACGGCTTCTAGTCTAACCGGATGGAGCTGAATGCCAGTGTTTTAACATGAAGCGACTGCCTATATATATGTCTGCCTATGTTTTGTATGGTGTCGGATTAAAAAATAGTACCATCCCATCACTTCCCGTGGGTGCCGTAAGGGACTCACCAGAGAATGGGCAGCAGCATTCTCTGAGCATTGCTACACTGCGTACGTCAAACCGCCTGCCAAGCGTAGCGATTATGGCAAATACCCCCTCTTTGGGGGAGGCCTATGTCCAGCAGTGCAGCATGAGCCATGTATGGTGGCACAGAATCATAGGCCTCTTGTAATTATCCAACATGTCGACAGGTCCTTGCGGGATCGACGAACCTGTTGGTTTATGGCCATGTCTATGAGGAGTACCTCCTTAGTACCGCGGGACCCCTTCCTACATCCATTCTGAGAGGTGGACATAATTGAGTTACTCTCAATGTGCTCATTAATTTTCGCTCTCAGGATAGATGTAGGAAGTTTATAGACCGTCGACAAACAAGTAATCGGTTTATAATTCTTGGGTTCCACGGGACTTCCTGTCTTATGGAGCAAGTGGGTAACGCCAGTGGTTAGAAACTGTGGTAGCGACCCAGACTCTAAGGATGACTAGAATTATGATGCCAGTAGCGCGTGTGAGCTGCTATACCACTTCTGACTGCTAAACCGGAGGTCGTGGGTTCGATTCCCACCCAGGACAAATCTTTGTGTGATGAACATGATCATTTGTTCTGTGTCTGGGTGTAATTTGTCTATAATATGTATATATTTAGAAATATATAAAGTATGTTTATCAGTTATCTGGTTACCATAGTACAGGCGCCAGAATGCAACGCGTGGCGACATCATCCGGTCGGCAAACGTGTCACACTTTGTTCAGGTCGGTCCCAAGCTCTGTATACCCACCTCTCATCGCTCTGGAACATGCGGTTTTGCGAGTATCGGTCAACCCGCCGCTTATACTGCCGAATACGGTTTGCCCATGCACAAACTTTCTGCTTCAGGAAGTCGATGCGCTCTGTGACACGGAACGTGTATTCTCGAGGGCTGATTCCAGTCCCCGAAAACAGCGCATCACACGTGGTCGCGTGTTGCCATCCCTGTATGTCGTATAGCTTCGTCACAACTAGGAATCTTAACGTTTGCTATACAACATGTCGCAACAGCCCCGCAATACAGGATCGAGTGCGTATCAAAGAGGTTCTCGCTGCTTTCGAAGATGTTTTGCAGCAGCGAGTCCAAGGCACACACCAGCGTCCTATTATTTTTGTGTATAGGCAACCGTGGTAATCGGGGCCTAAGTTCGGACTAAGTTCGGTCGGAGTAGATTTATACTCGCGAAGCGCATCCTCCAGGGCGCTCCTCAGTCGATCGTTGCACTGGCTTCTTACCGTGACAACCCTATCATCTACCTCATCACTAACGTTATTGGGCTGCGGTGAGATTGCGCCACTAGCTGGCGCCTGTACCGTGGTCTGTGTTGGGGTCGAGATGATAAGGTTGTTCAGGACCTCTGAGCGCAGCCTATCAAGTGCGGCGTCGTTCAACCTGTGGTTAAGTTGGATAACCCGCACCTGATCCGATAATCAATGGGCCGAGACGTTTACAGTCGGTTCCAGGTCCCGAAACAGAGACAGCATTCTAACACGGTACGCAGTGAGGTTAGTTCCCCCCTCTGTAGACCCGTAATATGCGCGCATGACATTCTCGTTCATAGACTGAGTCTATTGCTCATGCGCTGCACGCAACCACCGGTAGCGAGGACCCGGCTCGGGGCCGGTTGGCCCCTAGGCCCCAAGCTTCTCGGTGGCCGGCCCCTCCCCTGCCGACGTACAGGTGTTGGCGACGTCGGCGGGGAGAAATACTCGACGATCGAGCTCGACGCGACTGCAACCGCCGGTGACAATGGTGATCCGATGTCCGGCGGCGTCGAGGTGGAGCTGAGCGACGGGTCCGGAGGTGGTGGGCGTGCGCGTCAAGAAGCTGCTCTCGTAATCATTGCATTGTTAATTTTTCATCCATCGTAAAATATTTTCGTAGTACGAAAATCGCAAAGTTTTTCTGGAATTTTTAAAAATTGCGTGATGAAAGACACCTTGTCATGACATCGAGAGTTGCCATTATTATTAATATTATTATGAGCCTGTAGTGTCCCACTGTAGGGTAAAGGCCTCCCATCCTTTCTTCCACTGTTCTCTGTCTTTAACCACATCTCGCCAATCCATTCGGTAGGAGTCTAACTCGTCCCGTCATTTCCTCCTGGGCCTACCGCGTCGCCGGTTCTTATTGTTTGCAGATGTGGCCAGCCCAGTTCCGTTTTAGATTGGCACCTGAGTTGCTTACGTCTGCGATTTGAGTTTTGGAACGAAGTATACTGTTTGTTTGACTTTGATTTTGATTCCAAGAATACTTCGTTCCATCGACCAATAGCTCTTCCAGGCGTTTTCGGTGCATTGAGCAACTTCTTTATCTTGCCTCGCCTGGGAAGAGTCTATTTGGCCGAGGTAGATGTACTCATGGACATATTCAACCTCCACACCCTCGATGTCTACTTTACGTTTCGTGCTATTCGTCATCAACTTCGTTTTCACAGGTTATGTATTTCTGTTGCCTCTATAATAACAAATACTAAAAAACAAAATTTAAAAAATTAAAATGGGGCTCCCATACAACAAATTTATTTTTTTGCCAATTTTATAGATGATTGTTTTGGTAATATTAAGTAGTACCTACCTGGATTACAATACTTGACAAGACTGGTGTCACATTTTTTGGCTTCTGTCAAAGATGTTCAAATGTCAACGTGATTTCCGAGGCACGGAGGAAGACTATCTAACCGATGTTCACCCATCCACAGACCAACCTCGCAAGCGTTGTTTAACCTTGAAATTCGACCCGTGCGGCAGTTTCTATTTAGTCTCGTGACTAAATAGAAACTGCCGCACGGGTCATAGTATCCATGGAATAAAACAAAATTATAGGTAAGTATATTGAGTTAGTGTTGTCTTTTCTGCCTATTTTACGCATTTCTGTCCCCTTCCGACGTGGGTCAATCATTTCTGGTACGGAAACCTATCGAATTGTATCTATAGTCCTTAGGTTACTAAAAACATTTGGGCACGCCACATTTGCGGCGGTAAGGCTCCTCTTTGGGGAGTGGCTGGAGAGGCGCCACGGCGTCCTCACCTTCCGCCTGATGCAGGTACTTACCGGACATGGCACTTTTGGGAGGTACCTGTTTCGGATTAAGCGGGAGGACACACCCGGGTGTCAGCACGTTGAGGATCGCCCGGAGGACCAGTGGAGCATACAGTGGAGGTCTGCCCTGCTTGGGCGGAGTACCACCGTGTCTTCTTTGAGGCGATCGGCGGCGGCGACCTCTCGCGTCCGTCCCTGGTTAAATCCATGGTCCGGCGCGAGGAGGCTTGGAAAGCGGTCACCTCCTTCTGCGAAGCAGAAATGCTAGCGAAGGAGGAGGCGGGCTGCGCGACGGAAAGGCAAGGCCTTCGCCCCAACCACCGCTACAGGAGAAGACGCCCCGGGCGTCGGGAGTCACTGGGCGATCCCCGGCCACCGTAGTCGTGGGCCTGCGGACGGCGAGCATTGGGTGGCTCGCTGTCCGATCACCACCAGGCCCGGGTCGATGGCGCGNGGCGGCGGCAACCTCTCGCGTCCGGCCCTGGTTAAATCCATGGTCCGGCGCGAGGAGGCTTGGAAAGCGGTCACCTCCTTCTGCGAAGCAGAAATGCTAGCGAAGGAGGAGGCGGGCTGCGCGACGGAAAGGCAAGGCCTTCGCCCCAACCACCGCTACAGGAGAAGACGCCCCGGGCGTCGGGAGTCACTGGGCGATCCCCGGCCACCGTAGGCGCGGACAGCGAGCGTTGGGTGACTCGCTATCCGATCACCACCAGGCCCCGGTCGATGGCGCGTTGTATTTCACGCGCGCCTCAAAGAGATGTCAGCATAGAAGATGGGGCCCGCTAGGGCCAGAGCCTGCCAGGGTTGCGGAATTTGTTCGGAAGAGTCACCGTGACCCTGGAACGCAAAGGGCTTTGGTAGGAATACGGATGGGTTTGAGTCACTAAGAGTCTGACATGACCTTCCGCTCCACCCAGAACAGAAGAAGTCATTGGACAATTTCCCATCCTATAAAAAAAGGTTACTAAAAACATTGAAAAGTATTTCACGAAGCTTTAAGACTTGCCACATACTACAAGATATTTTATTGCCCCCGACGGTATTAATTTTGTTACACAAATGGTTTAGTTTGGAAGACAGATAACTAGAGACAGAATTTAGCTGGTCAGTAGAATTCCTGGGATATGCGATATTTTAAAACCTAAAGGTGGGTTCACTTTAGTGTCATTTTAACGTACCTGTCACCGTGACCATATCAGAGACATATTATGCGTAGCAGAAACAGTAAATCCCATGAGACAATACTAGCCAAATTATGCGAAGCGGGCACGAGATACGCTTGAATGATCTAAAACAAATATATTAGACCTTGCTGCCTCTTCTTTAAGATTGCAAACGAACTGGTAAGATCTTTAGTATTGCAGGTGTCTACTGTCCACATATAGACAGCAAATAGCGATCGCTATTTTAATCTTTTTCTACTCAATCTTTTTAAGTAGGTAGTGACTACAAAATGAGACGATGTCCGATTGGAAAAAGTAACAAAATAAATCCAAACTCAATTATAAAAAGAAAGTTTTATAATAATACTTTTATTTACATAGATATTTACAACTGTTTTAATAAATACTTAACTAACTATATACACTAGAAATAAAAATAAAAACTCCTAACTAAATTAACCCTAAAATATGGCGTCAAAAAATTCATCCGCATCGCTGTCGACTGGAAGTGTGCCAAAAAGACTGGCGGCATTGCCACGTTGTATGGCAATGCTTATTCTTTGACCAAGGTTAAAGCTAGCCCTTGGGTTACGTGAAGTATCAACTAAGCGTCTTGAGAGATCTTTAAAAAAGGTATGCGCACTCGGACCCCATGAGTTTCAACCCCAAACGGCTCGAAAATATAACTACTAACAAGTTTATTATATTTCCGCTGCCGGAGATTGAGAGCCGCAGCGGCAGCGCCAGCACAAAACGAAGAGCTAGGAAGATGGGATGGCGCAAGAGTATCGACACAAGTAGCGTCGCACACTAATGGCCTACCCATCTTCCATGGAAATAACGACATGCCGTCCGGCCTCTTGCCATCGTCGCGTGCCAGGCCATTGGGTTCTAACACAGCCGGAACGCCGACGGTGACAAGAGCTCGTCGGATGATGTCGTTAAGATTCGCGTGCCGCGCAATGCGACCCGCGCTACGGCTGCATGACAGGCNACCATTGGGTTCTAACACAGCCGGAACGCCGACGGTGACAAGAGCTCGACGGATGATGTCGTTAAGATTCGCGTGCCGCGCTATGCGACCCGCGCTACGGCTGCATGACAGACCGTGGTGTCCGAGGCTGTTGACAACTTCGCCACAGTGGCAGCGATGAGAAGAACAATAAGGAGCGCCAAGACGCAAGCAGGCAGCGAGGCGGAAAGTAGTATCGTATAACATGTTGCCAATGTTCGACGACGGTAGTGCGTGAAGCCGGAGACCCGACACCCACTCACCCACAGCCAGCAGGCGCGCACGCTCTGCAATAGGAGTTGATGTGGCAATAAGTTTTTCCTGAACTTGACTGCAGAGCGTCCCACCGTCTCAGCCAACTTGCAACTACTTTTCAACAAAGGTTGTGAGTGTGCTGTTTAGACAATTATTGTATACCACACTCGTAAGTATTTCATAAGCTTAAAAAGTTAGAATGCACACATTAGAAATAAATATTGGTAGTGCAGTGGAAAAATCAATATTCTTACCTGTGTAACAAATAACTATGCTGACTGTACTCAAGGCATATAACATACGCACATGGTAATTTTAGTGTAATCTATACTAATATTATAAATGCGAAAGTTTGGTTGGATGGATGTTTGTTACTCAATTACGTCAGATCGGCTGAACTGTTGTTGAAATTAGAAGGTAGATTATAGTCTGGAAATAGTACCCCTCCTTGCCCTACCTTTCTCACAATTTTGTTCGTGGATTAGCCAGAGATCAACTAAACTTCATAACAAAAAATGGTCACGGGCTACAGACTGCAGGCAGTCAAAAATGGCAATGCCAAGTCTACATCTACATCCCTGACTAACAAAACGACTACTCAGCCTAAGTAGAAAGAACCTCAGAACAATAAAAGGGACAATTACAGACCATTGCCCCTAAACAAACATCTCTTTAAAATAGGCGCCCACTCTGCAGGGGCTGCTTTGACGCCGATGAATCAGCCGCCACGACATTCTGGAATGCGAGGTCGTGGCTACCCACCGTGAACAAATCGGAACGGTGAGGTCGCTCCGCGAAGCCTGTGATGCTCCCAGGAAACTTCTGTGCTTCTGGGCAGAGCTAGGCTGGCTAACTTAGCCATGACACCTACGCACTACGGACCGAATGGGAGTCTAAGTGCGGGTAATAGAGTCCCCACTCTACTCTACTCTACTCTATAGTCTGGAATAACACATAGGATACTTTTATCTGGGGAGTGTGTTCCTTTCGGATAATTTTCGCCATTCACGCGGGGGGGAGCCGCGAACGGCTGCTAGTTTAAAATAAAATCTAAATTTTCCTTGTTTTGCCATCAGTCAACAAGTGACTTTCCTCGTGTTTTTTTCCATGATCTTTCACATCAATGATAATTTAATTGTGGCATACATTGTAACAATTAAGGTATTTTATAACAAACTAATCCTAGAGCTTTATTCTAAATTAAGTGGGAGTAATAATAAGTCAATGGCGGTCGCTGATTTCACACTATTTACCTATGTTTATCCTATCTTGTTTGTTCTGTTGATTAGTTTTATTTGTGACACTGATAGCTCGCGTATTATTTTATTTTAATGGCACAACACGTGGAAACTGTGTGGAGGACATGCAAATTGTTGGGAGGTCAAAAGTACAGACACTGGAAAACAAGTCAGAGATGGGGTGACCGTTGACAGGACGGAATGGAAGAAAAAACGAGTTGCGCTTACCGCAAGTAACGTGAGACAATGGCTATAAGATGATGATGATAGAAGTAGAAAACAAGAGGGCGTCCTTGATAGCATGTAGTCATCGCCGCTTATATGAAAATTGACAGTTTAAATGTAATGTAATGAAAAAAGTAATTCCCGCAGACATAATCATTATCAGTTGGCATCGAATTTCCTTAACACTTATGGTTCTTTCGTCTTCTTCTCATAAAACTCTATAAAAAGTTCGGATATTTCATTTCTCTGATAATGTTACAATATTTGTTATCCTGGAACAGATGTTTACTTCGACAACACTTCGCACAGGGCGCTTGCCTCAAGCTCAACTGAGTACTGTCAAAATACCTTGAAGAGCCCCGTCCTATCAACCATCTTAACCATTCGGTATATACTGTATATTTACATTTCACAAAAAAATAAATAAAAACACCATCCACAAACCATTAAAAGGATCAAAAAGAAACCGATACTCATAGAACACTGTTAGTTTAGTATTTCGATCTAGACGGCTCTAAATACAAACTCCTCTATTTTTCTCGCAGATGCGGGTAGTTACAACAAACTGTACAGACTAACAAAGCGAGCTTTGATTTTTTATGCAGATTTCATGCGACGCTAACGAAAGACAACGACTTGCTCAGGAAACAGCGTCAGTTCCATATTATAAGGACGTGGGAAACAAGTCGTTAGATCACATAAGAACTTTACTCAGCTTACAATATGAATCAAAACTGTTTTTTTTTTATTAATATGAACTGATCAAATCAATTTGCCTGGCCGTTTCCCAACCATATCGGGGTCGGCTTCCAATCTAGACGGATGCAATTGATTACCAGTATTTTACGTGGAGTGACTGCCTTTCAGACCTTTACAACCCAATAACTGAGCAACACGATACCCCTTGTCAAGACTGGTGCCAGATTTCTCTGCTTCTGAGTACCCGAAGCGCCTACCAAAGATCTATAAATGATAGCCGGGACCAACAGCCTTCTGAAACATGGACGAACTAGACGAGACAGGGAGAAACCTCTGCGATGACCAAGCTGGTATTATTTAGCCAGGAGCTCCAAAGTACGACCAAAATTACGAAAATTATTTATCTTTTCCCTGCAGGAAATCACGGGAGTAAAACCGCTAAATTAGATAGATTGTTAAACATGTTTGTTTGTAGATTTTTTTTAAATCCATGTCGGGGTTTATTTAGGTACTTGCCCTAATTATAAAAGCTGAAACAGCTGTTCAAATAATTATCTAGGTCATCAATTGTTTGTCTGTTGGATTGTGGGGATCCTTTGTTCACAAAATCTAACATATTGTTGTGCAAATTAAATCCTGTATGAAACAGAAAAAAATAAAAGATTTTAATTCAAAGTGTATGTCAGCTTGGATTCACGCGGTATTGTTTATATTGGTTTTATTGCAGAGCCTTTAATGTTGGGATCAACATCTCGCTGTTGATACTGTAAAAAAATGTGTAGTGCAATGCCGTGAGACGTGTAGTCTCAAAATTATACTGCTATAAAACTTTTATACAAAAAATACCACCGACTACCAAATAAAAACCACTACAAAGTACAAAATAATTTTAGAAATAAACCACTTTACAAAAAAAAAGAATTTTGCAAATCCGTCTATAAATATAACGGAGTTATGCCCGAACATACCTTAAAAAAAACATCCGAGTTTATAACCTCCTCCTCTTTTGAAGTCGGTTAAAAACACGCAAAACAATGCCTTCTGCACCCAGCCTTATTGTTGTCAAATGTTACTAACTTGTAACAGGATGAAGCAATGGATGATCCATATTTGGAGCTATTAGGAAAAGCCAAAAATTGCACAACAGCGGCGGTACTCAAATCTAAATAAGAGCGTTTACCAGTACTTAGCAAGTCTCTAATAACTAGCCCACAACACATGGTGATTTAAACAGGTCCTTTCAAATTCAGGTAATTATTTCTTCATATACGACTAAGGCTAATGAACTTTGGGAAAAACCTTAAGATACTGTTTGATCCCAAAACAAAGTACAACTCTAAACAGAGATTAGTCTGTCAATATTCCAAATGCTTAATTTGAGATTCACATGACGGTAGATAACTGTTGTCAGTCGCCTATATTTTGCATTAATTGAATATAGTTATTACTTCTAAAATATCACTTTTTCTAGGTTCTCTTTATTTCAAAACATTTATACATACATACATTCTTCTTCACCGTTGGTTGATTTCTAGGGTTCCGTACCCGAAGAGTAACCTACGGAATCCTATTACTAAGCCTCCGCTGCCCGTCCGTCCGTCATTCCGTCCGTCCGCCTGTCTGTCACCGGGCTGTATCTCAGGAACCGTAATAGGGGCAGTTTAAATTTTCACAGAGTGTGTATTTCTATAACAACAAATAATAAAAAATAATTAAATTGAAAGTTAAAGGGAGCTCCCATAAAAGACGCGTTTATGTGCGAACCCTTCGTGTCTTCTTCTTTTCGAATCTGTGGTTAACTCTTTATATTATTTGAGTCCAGTAGGTGGCTACGTTAATTGCAGCATCGCATCGGTGGCATTCATTAAATCCTCCAAAGTACAAGTGATACGAAAGGGCACTTGGGGCACTCCAACATGTGGCTCATGTCCTGAACAGGGGCCTACGTGTGAGAGTCTGACTAGCACTCCACCGCTTTTTGTTTTTGGTGTTATAAACACAAGCAAAGCCAGTGAAAAAAGCTAGTGATGTAAAACTTTCGTAATATGTGTTCGCACATAAGGTCGTGGCTCTAGTCTGTGGCTCATCTGTTCTAGTGAACGTAAATAAGGGTTCGAAGACAAATAAAACACGCTTCAACGGAATATATAATGGGAAAAATGGATATGAGAATCAATATACTCCAAGTATGAATGCACAAATAGAAATGTTATTTGTGAAAAATGCCACATAAGTGCTGGAATTGAGTGGTTATTTAGACATAGTACGACACAATTTAGACGCTCTATCGATTACCTCGATGCTGAACAAAGCATTTGAAGTTGAGTATTTGTCAAAGTTCACTTTAGCCTGTACACTTAAAAAAAAACTTTTTACTTTTTAGTGGTATCCCACACCTAACAACACCACTGGAAAGTAACAGGAAAGCAAAATACGCAATTTCGTTTACTTGGAAGAAATATTTTTCTAGCCTTTTCGACTTAAAAACCGAACTAGTGATCCGATCTATGGGAACAATCAGGAAGTACCTTTCACATACCTAAATAAAAAATCAAATCGGTTCAAAATTAACGGATTTATGAGGCAACAAACATAAAAAATATAACCGAATTACTTTCTTTGAAGTCGGTTACAATGACATTAAAATAGTTTTAGAAAAATTCTTAACCCAAAATACTGAATTCGGAAACCCACTCTGAGTTTTACCAAAAAATACATGATTTCTGTCGTGTCATTCCTCACACAAAATTCCTTGTAAGTGGAGCAAAAACAGAACTCGTAATTTATATTATTTTCGATCATTTACAAAGCAATGTTGATGGAAAAAATAACTTGTGTCGTTCCATTATTCTGATTTAACTTACTTGCGATGTACTGAAGCCTTCTTTTTAACCGACTTAAAAAAAATAAGGAAGTTCTCAACTGGATTGCTTTTTTTGTATGGTTATTCAGTGAAATTTTCGCCAATTGTCAACCGGTTTGAATGATTATTTTTTTGTTTGGAAGACTATTTTTCCATACTGGTCCCATTTCAATTTGGTGAAGATCTGATGAAGAACTTCGGAGATAGTAAAACGGAGCTCTTCAATAAATGATAGCAAATCTTCCGGGACTACTGAAATCGCATGTCTGTTTATTATTTACACCACTTCATAACATAACATCACACCGGTACGCTGGTACGCAGATGTGTAAAAGTCAACCATGTCTTTGGGGGTATCTATTCGGGTAAAACTTTATTGTTTATGAACCGGTCTTGATGATTCTTTTTGCGTTGGGTTTAGTTATACATATTGATTTTGCATTGGACGTTGAACTTAAAATGTATTTATATATTTTAAGTTCAACGTCCTAGTAAAGTGTGTAAATCCCAAAGTAAATTTAGTTGTGGGGTATCACCACTTAAAAGTGAAAAATAATACTTTGTCGTATTTTATTTGGAAGTCGGTTGTTTTTTTTTATCAAAATGATTACAAATTATTTACGGTTTTTGTTATTTGACCTCAAAGTGTTGCTAATGTACAATATTTTTGTATGTAAAACGTGAACTTTAGTCATAATTCTCCCTTAAGTAGGATAATGGTCATAAGTGCAAACTTTGTTATGGTTGTTTTGTTTTAAGACTTTTATAAAAGTACCCCTATTTACATACATATTTTTGCAAAAAAAAGCAAAATAGACTGTTATTTATTTTTAACCCCACAAAGCATTTATTTTTGGTATTTTTAAATAATTCTTAATCCATTAATCGATTTAATTAAACAAATCAACCTCATTGCTACCCCATTGAAGTACAATGATAAAAACATCCGTCAATGCGATTCACAATGTGAGCAGTTACTGAATCCGCACCGAATTCGTGAAAATACATTCCAAAGTAGTCATAGAACTAATTGTATTGTCGTTTACGCACCAGGTCCGACTTCCGTAATCCGATTTCCCTTAGTCATCGTGTGTCTTCAATTCGGAAGAAATATTGACGGACCAAAGTAGACGGAGCACTGTTTGTATGAACGCTTTCGCTTTACCTCGGATTCAAATCGGCCTTATTCGCGCGGCTCGCCAGCGGGGCTTGGGTTGGGGTCAAAAATCGGAATTAGTGCGTTAGCAATATCCGAATTCAATCTGAGTTTTACGGTTCTATAGTACAAAAGGAAATCTTATAGTTTCGCTATGTGTCCGTCTGTCTGTCTTTCTGTCCGCAGTTTAGCTCAGAGACGTTTAACACTAGAAAGTGGGAATTTGGTATTATATTAATCACGCTAGCAAAGTGGTGAAATCAAATCTTGAAAAAAAAACCATTTTTTTAGGTTAGCTAACTTAAGAAAATGTTTTTTTTTCAAGATTTGACACACACAGCACCACTTTACGTGTCGTGTGAAAAAGCTAATTTTTGTTAATATCAAGTGTCAAAGTCAAAGCCCTCTCCAGCTAAACTGTTGTTTGTGGAGACGTAAAATATAAAGAATTTAAAAAGAGAACAGCTAAGTAGGCTTTACAAGTTAACGAGTAATAGTCGACCAACCTATAAAATGTACATGTAGAAGGAAGATTTCGTATAAATTCCTCTTCAGTTACCATTGTCCTATGTGGGTTTTTAACCGTGACACCGTGAACTCAATAAATATTTTCATAGAATCAAACATAACGCAGCACGCTTAATCAATTTGGATCACTTTTCGTACTGAAAAAGATAGGCCCCTGGAGATGTTCATAGGTTACTTTTTTGAGAAAATCTATATTTACGCGACTGAAGCCGCGGGTACAAGCAAATAAAGATCTATTTCTAAGTGGTAACATCAACAAAAAAATGTCATACACAATCGAATTGTCACTACTGATAAGTTTCCCATGTACGAGAACGCCCAGAGAGGCGCCACGGCGTCCTCACTTTCCGCTTGAGACAGGTACTTATCGGACATGGTTGTATCGGGAGGTACCTGTTTCGGATTCGGCGGAGGATACGCTCGGTTGTCACCACTATGTGAATCGACACGGTGGAGCATACGGTGGAGGTCTGCCCTGCTTGGGCGGAGCACCGCCGTGTCCTCGTAGAGGCGTTCCGTGGCGATGACTTCTCGCGTCCTGCCCTGGTTCAATCCATGATGCGGAGCGAGGGTGCATGGGAATCAGTCACCTCCTTCTGCGAAGTAGAAATGCAAGCGAAGGAGGAGGTGAGACGCGTGAGCGAGAGGCAAACCTCAAGCCCCAGCTGCAGCAACAGAAGAAGACGCCCCGGGTGTCGGGAGTCGCGGGGCGATTCCCGGCCACCGTAGGCACAGGCTTTCGGACGGCGAGTGATGTGGTTTGTTGGCTCGCCGTCTGAGAAGGACCCAGGCCTGGGCCGACGGTGCGCTGTGTTCCAGACGTGCCTCAAAGAGATGTCAGCATAATTGACCGAGCCTGCTAGGGCCAGTGCCTGCCAGGGTTGCGGAAATTGTTCGAAAGAGTTACTGCGGCCCTGGAACGATAAGGGCATTTGGAGAAACGTGTGGCTTTTAGTCAGTAAGAGTTTGACACTATCTTCCGCTCCGCCTAGAGCGGAGTGAGTCATTTGATGATTTCCCATCCAAAAAAGGAAAAAATGGTGTATTCTTCAGCTTCGACAAATTGTTATACGAAAAACCCACATCAATGTGAAGACAGGCTATTGCCTCCCACGTATTGGATATATTTCTCCTCGTACAAACACAATATTTACCTACGTCACCACTTAGGCGACTGTAGGTGAAAATAACGAAATTGTTCTAGATACAAGGCCAATTCCACTAATTTTAAAACATTCACATTCAAGTCGCAATCTCATCTTAATCTCAAAACGTCAAAAACGGTATTCTACTAAATTTAAAAGGCCAACGAAAGTTTCATGAGATGATATTGCGAATTGAATTTGACTAAAAAATGTACTAAAACGGTATTCTGCTAATTTTCAACCTGAACGCCATTTGACATTGAGACAAAAAATGGTATTCCGGTAAATATAACAACGTCAAAAGTAACCATGCGATTATTTTGAGATCGAAAGTTGAACGAAAATTTTAGCTTTTGCAGATTCAAATTTCTAAATTTTTCCCTATTTAATCCTTCATAACATCATGAAATCCAAGATTTATTAAGTATAAACTTTTTCAGTAAAGCTACTATAAATGATTCTGTGTTTGTGTCGTAAAACAATATAATACGTGTTAGTTCAGACTATGGAGGTAATTTTTATTCACCGGGCTCCGTTTAGACCGTGATTGGATGATAAAAGGACGTAGCAAACGCAGCACTAGCTGTTTTCAGTATTGTCGGCTGCGTCGTTTCACATTAGACGCATATATTCCACAAGCGACCTTGCATTTGAAAACAAATACAGACTCACTAAGCCGTACCGAAATGGAGCCGCATATCCAAAAGGACAGGCAAAGAAATGGACTGGGTGTTGCAGCCAAGGTTGGTCTACTAAGTGCACATTGTTATTCAGAAAAAAAGGCAGCGATGGAGCTATAGGTATCTTAAGCATCTTCTTCATCACCATTATTCAGTTTAGAGTTTGGAAACCATTACGTGCAGCGCGAGTCGGTAGCTCCTTCAAGGCTAGGCTAGTAACATAGAGGATCAAAACACCATTCCTTCAGATTCTTATCTATGTAGCAGGATAAACCAGCCCTAAACCACCCATGTGTGGTCAAAACACAAGTGAACTTCCCTGTGCGAAAGGAAGCTATAAGGCTGGATCTGAGAACTTTATATAAATAGTACCTATGCGATAGTATGCGATATAGAGTTAAAATTAACTTTGTGATTCACTTACTATGTTTATACTTAATGTTCTCCCTTTCAGATTCTATACTTATTTGGAGTCCCTCGGGTATAAATAAGATAACGAATTTATTTCTGCATCATAAGACCATCTGATGGAAAGCATAACCAAGATGAAAACCAAAATGAAAACGGAATGTTTACAAATGCTCTAACTCAGTGTTTTTTGTTATGTGAACGGATGTACAAATAAAAATATTCACTTTTGGTGGTCACTTTATAGTTCTCGTTTTAGTTATTTAAGATTGATGTTTTAATCGAAAGTTACCATATAACATTTTACCAGAATTTTACACTGCTTAGATACGTATTTAGGAAATAGGTACATTTCTAAAACTCATACCTTCGTGGTGCCTAAACGGCTCTGTCGATTGTCTCATGTTTGGATTTTGGATTCTAAACCAAGGCACATTCTTAGAAACATTTCTTAAAACTGAGGACCATGCCTTAGGGGGAACGCAACTAAAGCACCAAGGAAGTTGCTACTGGCGGTTGTTTTTGCAGGCTGTCTTTATGTAAACTTTGACGTTCAAAACAGCCAAACATAAATTAATTACTTAAAAAGCCACAAAATTAATTACTTTTGGTTTTGAATCTAATCGTAGTATGTAGGAGGGGGTGTGTGTTACATTGGACAGGTAATCCTACTTCAATTTTATTATAAATGCGAAAGTTTGGAAGGACTGATGAATGTTTTTACTCTTACACACATAAAGTAGGAAGAAGGTACATCTGATATTGGCGCCTACCAGCAGATGAATAGCAACGAGTTGCGTTCATCCGTGAGGAATCTACATTATATTCCAAGGAGTTTTATCGTGTAGTGGATATTATAACGTACCAATAGCACCATATCCTTTGATTCACAATTTTCTTGCACAATTTTAATTGCTCCGCTCAACTTTATGTAAAAACGACTTCATATTGAATCAGCTAAAAGCTCAAAGTTAATATATATAAATAAATAATATATATAAAATAATATATATCTTGGGACAACTCACACACGGTCATCCGATCCCAAACTAGGCAGAGCCTGTGCTATGGCAACCAGACAACTGATAAACATACTTATATATTTCTAAATATTATAGACAAATGACGCCCAGACACAGAACAAATGATCATGCTCATCACACAAAGATTTGTCCTGAGTGGGAATCGAACCCACGACCTCCGGTTTAGCAGTCAGGGTCACTAACCACTC
>NDFZ01005194.1:70549-118849 GCA_002192655.3 Mamestra configurata
ACATCTTTACATAATAATTTCAGCAGAAAATTAGAGTTTATAATAAAATATAATGTTTTGACTTTAGCAATAATGACGTCTCTTTTTGACATCTTTAATCACCCGCTACACGCCTGCGCGATTCGTGTACGTATACGTTCCAATTGAGGTACATTTTCGATTAAATATTTTATTGTTTTTGAAGTCGTATTAATGTATTATTCAACAGAAAATAAAAATATTGGGAACATGAATTTAACTAAGTCGGATAATTTGGACATTAAATTAATTCAATAAAATAACGTTACTTAAATAGTAATTATCACAATTATCGATAATTATTGTCTGCGTATATTGAACCAACACAAAACCACATTTATTTTCGTAAATGAAAACAAACTGGACCCCCATGCGACTGGAATGTGATGACACTGCGATGCGAATGTGAATAGATCGAAATTTAAAGTTAGCAGAATACCATTTTCCAGTGTAATCACAATCGCATCGCAATTCGTGTTTTTCGCATGACACGTTAATTAGTGGAATTGACCTTCAGGTGCCAAAAGAAATATTCTTAATTAAAACATTTAGTTTGGCATGCCGCTTCGGTGACGTTTGTAAAATATGGTCCTGAAAATTGGAAGTGGAAGAAATTGTTTTGTACGGTCTGGAAATAGCCATGAATTGTTTATATTTAAATGGATTATGTTTAAGGCAAGGTTGAGGAATATATGGTTGGCTATTTAATGTACTTTAATCAAGGCATGGTGATTGACATCGCTCATACTTAAGGCTTTGGAAGTACAACAGCTGAACTTTGATTTTGACTATAGACTCTTTGTCAGAGCTAATTCGACATTCAGACAATCTCTGAGGTATGTAAAATGATGTCTACATCAACAAAAAATTGGGATCAGGTGCTTTGAAATTACCCTTATGAGAAGTAAAAAGACAAAATAAAAAATTTAATAATGTAATGTAAACTATTGTATAAAGACCAAAATGTATGATGTGATGACTATGTCACATTACACTTCTCAATCCCATTCACTTTTGACTTAAACAATAGATAACGTTATCGCGGACAAAATGTTTCATTGTCCTCAGCTTAAGTACCTACTGCTAATATTTCTACCAGCGCTGGTATGGTACTTGCCGTTACGAGTCATACAAAACAGGTATCTTTAATGTAGGGAATTCGGTGCCCGCATCGATCGGGACAAATATTTGCACGTGTACCCGTTTGTGCCTGAACGTGTCCGCTGTGTCTGGATAATATACGACTCGCACTTGTAATGTGTCCGCGCACGGAAAGCGAGCGGAATTACTTACATACATATAAAGGGAAACGTTTCATTCATCCTTACCGTTTGCTTTATATCAGTGGTGTTTGTTTGCTTTACGAGTTTGCGTATTTCATCATACTATGCGTCTTGTGTTGGTAAGTCTTGCTGAGGGCTAATTCTCTATTCTTCGTCACTCCGCCTATAACTGTTTGTTAGTATATTGTGTTAAAATCATTAGTAATTGCCGTTATTACCATTGAGTTAACAATAGAATCCGAAATAGTGGAGATCCATATCCGTTGCTCTGTTACCCCGGAATGCATTTTACCGTAATCTCAAATTAATTAGGTCTTGATAGCACACTAGCCTTAGTAGGCCTGTCATGCATGAGGTTTTGTATCCAAATTCAGCCAATGGGACTTTTTCTTTTCATTAGTATAAGTTTTTCTTGGATTTACTGACATCGATTCACATTGGATAAGCAAATGTCTTTGGAAAAGTCTGAATTTGTTGTTTGGTAAACCTAAGTATTGAATTAACTTGTGGTGACTAACTTGTGGTGACGTATAGTTAGAAGATGGTATTATTTATCTTAAGGCTACTTGTAAAAGAATGTAACGAAGAACTAACGAACATATCCTTCACTTACAATTGATTCCTCTCTCTTTTTTTTACTCATAATCGTTTAGCCGACGCATTTGTTCATGCCAAAGCCATCAAGTGAGTCGGGACGCAGGCTACAACACTCTTATTCTCATATTACGACCACATAGCGTCTTGAGAGCTTTTTATGCATTCCACGTTCCAAGACATATTACGAGAACATTGTTATGTTTTCACGTTATTGTGTTTCACAAAATGGAGAGGGTCTTCTAAAGGCAGTATATTTGGTAATGTACAATTAGGTATGTACTGCTGTCATTTGTTTGGGTGGTTGAAGGTTTTCAAGCACTTTGAATTCGACTGACATGATGAAAAGTGTCAGTAGCGTACCCATAAATATTAAACAAACAGTTTTAAAAGGGCTTTGCACGGTTGCAACATTTATATGTTACGGTGAAGTTTAACAATAACTACCAATAATATCAATTGCATAGTTTAGAAGAAGTGCGAAACAGATATAGGGCCGCAGCGACTTGGTTTTATACTATTCAAGCCGATTTTTCAATAGTCAGATGGCTTTAATTTCAAGAATAAAAATTTCCGCAGGTATTCAAAATATGTGCGTTACAGAAAAAGCGTAGTTTATTCTGATAAAATGGAACCAGCTGGCTAGACTAGTTTGTATTTTCCCTAATTGACCCCGAATCTCGGTCGTAGCATTTAGAGGGTACCTAACTCGTAATTGAAGGCGGTTTTATTTGTAACAGCTTCTAAAGAAACGAGTCTGTGTCGCCAGCCTATAAAGAGAATAATTACGGCTGGAAAAGCAAAAATGCGATAGGTCTTTGTTTACCTCCGATTTCTAATTAAAAAGTTTGAAGTTGATATTTCTCAAACTCTTCTGTAGCCTGCCATAACTGAGTATTAAAAGAAGATTTGACTCTATCTTGACTCAAAATAATCCATTCAGAAACACGCCCTTGTTTATTCTTGTAATTCTTTGCAACTTTAGATTCTATGTTACACTACGTTTAAAGAACCGATTCTTCCGAGAAAATTGGATACTTGGTGTCCTTTAAATATTTTGCTATTACATTAGTCGTTGACCTTCCAGCCCTGAATCAACATGAGCGATCTATCCGTCAAGAACGTGTTGCCCAACAGGTAAACATTCACCACTTTGCGGATTGAAATAGATTGAAATCAAACTGTATTGTATCCATCGAAATTGTATTAATATCTGAGCATAAACAAATGTGAGTTTTGGTGGATTTTGAGGAGATTAGTTTAGGTTTCAAAAGTTGAAACAAATAATCAAAATGTATTAAATTGTTCCAATACTGACTGAACGAATGAGTGACTGACAAACAACGCACAGCCAAAACAAGTGGTCGTCGAAAAAACGGGATATGCGTGAACGACGTCGCGGGCAAAAGCTATTATTTTATAGAGGTATTTAAGTAACGGCGATCGCAGTGTAGCTGTGCAATGCACAGAGAATGCTGCTGCCCATTCTCTGGTGAGTCCCATAGTCGCCTCCTACGACAGCCACGGGAAGTGATGGTATGGTTCTATTATTTTACGTCCGACACCATACAGAACCATACTTGAGTAAATATCATAATAGCCATAATCAACAATTTCATTCCATTTCCAGGTTAGAAAGTTGGAATGGACTAATGTGATTATATTATCTCTAAAGTTATCTTTGGCTTATCAGAAACAATACAACTAATTATACTTGTCAACCATTAGGCAATGCTCAATCGCACTCCGGTCCCCTAGACTCGCCATGCTTAGTTTTGGATCAACGGTCTACCTAGTATTGTGTTATTTTAATTCAGATTTGCCTTAAGCATTTTTCCGACCAGCTATTATCAAATATTGCACGATGACCAATTCCCATATCATTGATGTTGGTACGGAGAAAGAAGCTGAATCGCGTAAGTTAATCTTCTGTTTTATATCACGTTTAATTTTTTAATTATTTTAAATTAATTCCAACGGACAATTCCAATACACCGGACGCTTCGAATGAAAAAGACTTAACCCAATATTCCTAAAAGTTCTGATTTTACTATAAACTGATTTTATAAGCCTACTCTTAGTAGCTGTGGAAAAAAGAAACCAAGTTATGAGTAGGACAGAGACAGGCTTTGCATCGATCACGGAAAACAACTTTTTTGTTCGTTTCCCACATGTGAAAAGAACAATGGTGATGATGCGATGCACAGTGTGGTGTATTCGTAAGTTGTTCTAGAACAATGTTTGTCTCACTGCGTTTTACATATTGCAAGGAAACGTTGACAAAGTTTTTACAAGCAAACGTATTTCTTTTCTGATTAATTCCGTAGCGGATGCCAAGACGGATGGATATCATTTCTTTGTGAGTCGCCGAGTTTTATTCTGTCGCTTTTCTTGTACTATCTTGAAAAGCGTAACAAAATTCGAGAAGCGATCACTTTTTTGTTGATTACTGAGCACTGTTTATCCTTCTTTCTTGTAGTGGATACCGTATCAAATCGTTTGAAGAAGTAAGCGGATACACAGAGAGAGGGAGAGGCAGACAGTGATTTTTAGTCCTATTTAAATTTAAAATTAAAGACAGAGAAGAGATAAAAGAAATTAATGTGGGAATAATAATGCCCAAAAAATTGTAAGCTTTGTGTTCAGTAATTATGAGTGACCTTCTTTTGTTTGGCTACTTCTCAATTTGTTGGAATTGGTTATCTTTTCTGTGGTCATTGCTCTATTTAGCGTTTGCCCCACGATATTTAAGTCAGCTTTCAGTCTAAGCAAATGCAGCGGAATAAGAAATCAAGAGTGGCTGCTTCTCGATATCTACAACACAGTCACTTGGAATCACGATACTCTTTAGTAAGACTGATTCATGCTTTTGCACGTATCATGTACGATTCATGCAAAAGCATTATAGGCCACCTTAACTATCGGTTTACCAAACAACTATACGTATTTTCCGAACACGAAATGGTTTCAGGATGATCTAAGGAATGGTTACCCATCCACAGACCGGTATTGGTATTTGGCTATAGGAGTAAAAAGCAATTCTGAATATTTTTTTTTTTATGGGCTTGCTCTTGACTCTAGTCTAGGTCATAGATGACAGAGACAAAGTCGGCGATGGAGCGAGCTTACCCAGAAGAAGCCTGTTATCTCTAATTTTGAAGAGATTAGGGTAGTATGCGTTCGGAAACACAGACGCAGGCAGAGAGTCCCGCTCCTTTGCTGTGCGCATTATAAAAGACGTTTGGAAACGTTTAGTGCGAATTGGTGGAACTAATATGGTATATCCATGATATATCCATGTAATTATGTGGGTCAGGATCCACATGATTCCCAAGGTGAAAAGGAAAACTATCTCATCAAAAATGTACCCTAGTGACCTTTTCGTTGAATAACTTTTGTGATTAGCGAAAAGTTTGTACAGCTATTAATTGGCGAGGAAATGGTATATTTCGACTTGTGATTGTAATTTACTTCCCTTGACCTTTATGAATGGGTTTCGAATATTAGATTACAGCATCCAAGTTACTGGGAAACTAAAAACAGCTCACTGAGAGAAAAAATAGCTCACGGTTGGCAAAATTTTGCTAAAT
Source organism: Mamestra configurata (assembly GCA_002192655.3). Classification (NCBI taxonomy): domain Eukaryota; kingdom Metazoa; phylum Arthropoda; class Insecta; order Lepidoptera; family Noctuidae; genus Mamestra; species Mamestra configurata. The sequence continues at coordinate 76,035 of NDFZ01005194.1, forward strand.
ACCTGTATCTATCCTCCAAAACCCAGTAACTAGATAACATGGTACCCCTTGGCAAGAGAGCTCCCCGATTGTAGAGAACAGTCAATGATCTACAATTAATGATAGCCGCGACTAACGGCTTGACGTACTTTTCGAGGCACGGAGGCGTATCTATACGTACAGTCCAACTATTTTATATTTCTATAACTGACGAAACACGAAGTTTGCCGAGGGACATTAAAAAAATAGTTTTAATGTAATAGAATGATTGTTATCACGCCATGGACCGACCTCCATGACCTTATACATGATATACGTCCGCTCCGAGGAAATCCGAATATTCTTTTGTTTTTTTTTACCTATACTTTACTTTAACTATATTTTTATACAACCTTCAGGTGCAATATTTACTATTATGCTGGAACTTCGCTTGGCGCATTTGGCTAAATATTTGCAAAATTTGTGTAATACAAAATTAACCAAATTTCAAAACTTTTAAGGTATATTTGTATTGAACAATTTTTATTGAACAATTATATAGCTAGGGATAATTTTCGACGATCAAGTGGGTGAAGTCGCTGGTAGCAGATAGTTCATAATTTATAGATTAAAGAAAATACCAGTGTCCACTGCCGGTGACTGTTCATGAAAAAAACGATAATGCGTCGATTATAAACCACTGTCCAGAGGGCCTATCAATGTTTTTGACATATAAATAAGTAAAATTAATTTATTTCAGGCATAGCCCATAATTATCACATGAATACACTTTCAAATCACACAATAAATAAATACAATAGAATTGGATATAGCAAGTCAAATTAAACCTGCTCACAAATACATTGATTAAATCACAATTTTAACAGTAGTATGTCGAAAAACGTGGTATGAGATGTCAAAGTAACGTAACGTAAGTATAGTAACGTAACGTAAAATTTCCATGTATATATTTAGTTTGTGGTCAAGTATCAATAAATAGCGATTAATTAATTTGCGTCTATTGATACTATAACAATGTTCGCTGAGTCACGCTTTGATGCCACCTGGTGCAAAAAGACAGCCTCACTGCTGAGCAGATTGTGTGGGAGCAGTAACAGCATCCTGAAGATAATAGGCAACAAGTTGGACAGCCCATTGGTGTGGAGCCTCATCCAAAGGACTAAGTCTAAGGGAGACTAAGTCCTTTGGGAGACTTACTCCTTTGGGTCAGTTATTACGTATTAATATAGTTTTAAGTTCCTACTAATAATATAAAGAATGTGGTTGTTATAATAGTTGTCTGAATAAAAATTAAATTATATTATTATAATACTCGTTTCGCACATCATATTTATTTGAATTGGATACTAAATTCATATTTTTGAATAAAAATAACTCAAAATACTATGGGGTTATTTTTTTAACATTAAAAATTCGCTTACGTTAACGATACTGTAGCGTTAATATACGTCAAAAGATGCTTGCCTGACAATATTTACCTAACCTTATAATTAGTCGAACCTGCGTAGGGCGAAAAATATATCTATCAAGAAGAAAAGGGCTTATAACGATAGCACGTGCGGTCCAACTATTTCTGTAAAGACACTTGTCTTGAGCATGTTATATCTAATATCGTGATGTTTACCAACTTGCCGAGTCACATGTAACAGTTACTAGTTGTTACTTACGTAAGTAGACTTGCTTACCTGTTTATATTTTCCACGTTGATATTTTGTTGCGCAGTATACTATATTTAATTGTATCATCATCTCACAGCTAGACTTCTCCCTACGATTTCTAGCTATTCCGATCCATACCTAATGTGGGTCCACATTAGGTATGGATCGGAATAGCTAGAAATACTTCGGTACCGTCTACCACTTCTACGGCCGCGATTCCTTCTAGGCTGTGGCTGTCAATGTGTAACTGTTTTTGTTTTTTGTGTGAATAGAGGTATGCGGAACAGAGAGTAAAGTCCCGCACACCTCCACTGAAACTGGGAGGATCTTCCAACCAGACGGTTATTGTTCTGGTGGGCAACTGTTCGATATTTGATATTCGAACTGTTGTATTTGTTCAAATTGCACGGAGAACTTTGCTGACGCGATGCAGGATTTCGTTAGTAGTGCGTCGTAGATGGCGTTGCGGTTCTTTTTATTGCCGTACAAATTTCGCTTCTTAGTTTTTACATGTGGCGGCATTGATGCAGCTACATCACTTCCCTCCGGAGACCGGAGTTGGATAGTGGATGAGTCGTCCGTATATCTTGAGATACTTGCCAGGCCAGTGGAAGATTGCTTCTAGTGAGCCGGAACCGGAAGTCGCAGATTTCACTGTGAGTTGGAACTGTCTACGGTGCCCCAGTGGGCCGGGGTGATGTCATCGCAGTGAGTCGGGATGATGCGGTTGGCTCCAGTGAGTCGAAGTGGTGTTGCTTACTGCAGTCAATCGGAGCTGTGCGGCCTAGTGACGAGACTGCTTGGGGTCGACCAGAAGAGGTTCTTCATGGCTCTTCATGTGACTGGCCGAAAGTGCAGTGTACTTGTCAAGGTAGCTGATTACGTTGAGGATGATGAGAGGCTGAGGATGCTGACCAGGAATGAGCGTCCGCTGCATGCAGGTGGTCAGAATGCCTGTAGAAGCCGCGGGAACTGGCTGGCTGTATGACTCGCTGCTCAAGTGCTTGAGGTCAGGATGAGGAGAAGTGATGATGATGACGTCAGGCTGATGACGTCACGCTGAAGTAGTTGCACGAATGCTGCGCTGAATGAATCTTTGTTAATCATGTTAATCTTTCATAGAGAATGTTGTGCATAAGTGATTAAAGACTCAAAAAAGTATTTGCACAGAATTCAATACCTATAATTTCCTGTATTTTTTTTTTAATTGTAAATATGTCGTTGGTGTGCCTTACTTAATAAATAAATAAATAAATAAATAGAGGTATGCCGTACAAAGAGTAAAGTCTCGCACACCTCTATTGAAAAAGGGAGGATCCTCCGACCAGACGAGTGTTATGTCTGATGGGCAACTGCTCAATATTAGATATTCAGACTGTTGTATATGTTCAAATCGCAAGAAGAACTTTGCTTACGCGATGCAGGATTTCGTTAGTAGTTCGTTGTAGATGGCGTCGGGAGTCGCAGGGCGATCCCCGGCCTCCGTAGGCGCGGGCCTGCGGACGGCTAGCATTGGGTGGCTCGCTGTCCGATCACCACCACGCCGGGTCGATGGCGCGTTGTGTTCCACGCGCGCCTCAATGAGATGTCAGCATAAAAGAAGGGGCCCGCTAGGGCCAGAGCCTGCCAGGGTTGCGGAATTTGTTCGAAAGAGTCACCGCGGCCCTAGAACGCAAAGGGCTTTAGAAGGAACACGGATGGGTTTTAGTCAGTAAGAGTCTGACACGACTGAAATGCCCTTTCGCTCCACCCAGAGCGGAAGAAGTCATTTGATGATTTCCCATCTTTAAAAAAAAAATGTGTGTTAAAATTTGTTTTTGTTCTGAAATAAATGTTTATTATTATTGTCAAAGCCAAGTGTAAAGTGCCTTGGAATCAAGGAGCGGTCTCAGTATATTAGATGGTCATCCATCTACTATTCGGGATAGGCAGACGCAGCTTCCTTAACTTAATAGATCCATGCGGCTTCTATTATTAGTGGGGAATTATAATACCTAAGATATTAAAAACAAATACATACATACCTTACATTTATCATATCATGTCAAATAACGTGAAAAATATCATAATTATGTTATCATACAACCCTACCCTATGAAGTTATAAACATCAACGATTAAAACGTTACTGTACAGTAACGTTTCAAAAATACTCAAAAATATTTCACTAGTGATTAGACATATTTGAATACGACAACTTTCAGAAAAGTAACATCAGCATCATCTACACTAATATTATAAAGAGGAAAAATTTGTATTTTTGTGTGTGTGTGTATGTTTGTAATGAATAAACTCAAAAACTACTGGACCGATTTGAAAAATTCTTTCAGCAATGGATAGTTACATTATCAGCGAGTAACGTAGGCTATGTTTTATTCCCGTACTCCCACGGGAACGGGAACTACGCGGGTGAAACCGCGTGACGTCCGCTAGTAAACAACATTTGGAAACTATTGGGTGCTTCTTTAGAGAATCTTAAGGTTAAAGGAAAATCCTAACTAATTGCACTAATCAACAAGATTTTGCCACAAGGAATGTGTGTACCTACTAATTTTGAATTATCTACCTACCTTTATAACAATACCATTTGTATTTTATCAGGTCTAGTTTTTGTGTTGCAGCTGCCAGTAACATCATGTTCTCTTTACCTTGTAAATTCAGGTTTTATTTTTAATATTTCAAAATTAGCTGTTTTTTATCAGTTTACTAAGTTTTTTATTCTGTATCTGAATGAGTGTCCAAATGATTCTAAAAAGTTAATTTACATTTATGGTGAAATCATTTTTAAAACTAGAAAAAGAAATTCTGCACCAAAAAATGTGAGCTTTATTTGCCATTTTTTAATATAAAAGGATAGTTGGGAACCTTTACGTGCCATCTGCTACACAACCAATCCTTTAAAATGATAATGTGCTTGTATTAGAACCACCTGAAAACATCAGCTTTCGCCTTAAAGCTCAACTTCAAAATCATTTACAGCAAAACTGCGAGCAAACCCGCGGTCGAAATCTAGTTACAGTTACAGTTCACAATAAAACATACACCATGGCCAATGGCTAATAAAGTAGCTTTCTATCGGTGGCAGAATTTTCATAATGCGATCAGTAGGTACTTCCTTTTACACAATAATTGATCAATATAATATGTACATAGTCATCAATACCTAGGTGAAGAGAAATCTTTGTAGGTACGAATATCCCTTTACGAGTTTACACATTGCGCGAAGCGGTGTGAGATTTGACCTGCATCAGATTGCTCATAAGTCGGTATTTTTTATTTTTGCTTTTGTTTCTTTACTTTACTCAGATTCAAGTACGCATGCCTCAAATCTGACCACGCATTTCTGTAACACCCTATATGCAGTATGCAAGGTATCAATAAGCAAATGTTTGTTCAGTGTGGTAAGAGTGAACATGAAATATGGTGGAGTAATTCATTGTACCTATACAAAATCCTTTTTTTTAAGTTTGTTTGACGACATTCCAAAAAAAACTCTCCTAGGTTTTTTTAAAAGTAGGTACCTCATATTATATGGGTCGCAGCGCACATACACTTACTTTTCAAATGGCAACCCTGGGTTGTAATGTGCTATAAGAAATAGTAACTGCCAAGTTTCAAACAAAATATAAATCGAACTCTTTTGTACCTACGTTAAAATTAGTATCTTTAGACTTTTAAATTGCCAGACAAAATCAATGTGTGCAGTCGTTTTGCCGCCACCTTTGTATGTGTTGGTCTTGCTTGTTTAATTCGATAGGCTGAGAATTTCCTGTTCCTGTTCATCATCTTAAGTACACGGTCGACATTACAAATTAATTATAAGGCTGCTAGTAACAATACTTATAAATAATAATAGGGTCTCAGATTTTCAGGTTTCCGACAACCCATAAAATCTATAAAGATCTACGGTACCAGAATAAAAATAGCCAGACGCTGGTGTTTTTTCCGGCGCCAATTTTCCGCGTATGCTTTGCAAACTCCCGATATTATTTCCCGATATGGAAACAATACTAAATCCTCTAACCCCGATACAAACAACATTCGAACAAATTAATTACAATTTTCACCTCGAACTGAGTAAAACGTTAACCCAACCCTACAATGGCGATTGCCCAACCAGTCAAATTATATATATTATGCTTTTAATTAATTTATGAAGTCCCAAAAGAACCACGTGGTTGTACACGCTTCGTCGTCGATGTACGAAGGAAGGGAGCGAACATGACAACCATTTGTTTAATCGTTTTTCCTCCTGTTATCTTACTTTCTTGTTGGGAAACCCACTAGTCTCCACCTAATTCTTACTTATTTTATAATCGACGGCTTGATGACTCATTCAAACATAACAAGTTCATCTTTCTCCCTAAAACGCAAACAGCGTGCGTGTACGTAATTCTACAAACTAGTAGGTATTCGTTGCGTACGTTTTATAAAACCCACATTAAATTTCATAAAAATAAGTTTCCAACTAGTCTTATTTTTCATTTTTTTATTTCAGTATTTCTAGTGATTTCTTTATGATAATAGTGTAATAGTGAAGGTATAGTGTAGTTAAAGTTAAATAAAGGATATAGGTGCCATGACAAAAACCGATCGGATTTTTTTTTTAATATGTTGAAAAATTGTTTACAAACCTGTCTATTTTTTATCAGAATACTAAAGTACCTAAATACCGCATCCACACATTTCTACAGTAGTTGTTACTTAGTGATTGAATGACTTAATCAACGCTCGAAGCCTTGCGTAGTCTCCGCTATTTAGGGTCAAATGCCGCGTATTCTTTGTTTCTGTATTTATTCCGCTATTTAGGGTTAGGTTCATTGGTCCTCTGGGTACCAACGAAGTAGCACATTAACAAAGTTCCTACCTTTTCCAATTTCATAGTAATACATTATTTGGTTAAACCTAACTGGTGGTGAAAAAAAAACATCAAAATAACTACTAACATCAAGTTCGAAAATATCCAAAGTGCAGTGAGTTGAATTTAGCTAAGAACGCAATTCGCTTTAATTACCTACAGCAATGAAAATTGACAAGAAAATTGGAGTCATTAATCATTATCAGCTCTGCAGGGGGTTTTCCTTGAACTCTTATTGCTTGTCAATGGAAGAGTTGCTTGTGTTCTGTTTGGCGAGTTGTTTGTGTAAAAACTATTATTATTTTTCGGATAGGCTGCATAATCCTATCCGAAACATAATAATAGTTTTTAATGGTGTTCTTCAGACTGCGCCATCTTCCATCACCGGATCTTGCACTATTTCGATCCAATATGTCCCTGCAGTTTCCTTGACGTCATCCTTCCATCGCATTTGTAGTCGTCGTCATCATCATCCCCACTTCACCTCCTGAACCAAGCTTGATTGATATTAGATGTGACCTTCATAATTTTTCAAATTCTTTCTAGAAAGGATGGCTTTAAGCGTTGTCAACATGAACTGTCCGAAAAATACTTACTATTGACAACGCTAATAACTACAGATGACCATTAATTTGATAATTATAATCAAACTCTTGCATTTGTAATTATTCTTCCACTATCTCAAACGCTGGTTCATTACAAAGGGCCTAGAAAAGTGCTATTCTATCAGAGTTTTTGATTTAAAAAAAAATCAATTGCGACAATTTTTGAGTCTTTAATGTAAAGTTTACTTCGATTAAAAAATCCAAGTTCAACCAAAGTTCAAAGTCGTTGGAAAAACGCCGCAACGTGATGGATAAAGTCCCATACCAACTAACTAACAACACCTTATAAGGAAAAATCGGCCAAGTGCGTATCGAAACACGCAAAGTGTAGAGTTCCGTAGTTACCCGTCCCCTAAACCATGCCAGAAAAATATTAAATTGTACTTTACTATTATTACATTACACAGTTACAAATGTACGTGTGTGTGTTTGTAATGTGTGTTTTAAATCATTTTCTATGGAATTATTATGTTTTTTTTCATGTCTCCAAAAACAACCGTTAATCTGACTAAGGCACACTTGACTTTAGTAAAAATGGTAGTAGCAAACTCTCAATATTTTTATACGACCTGTCTAACGACACCCCACACCATGGGGCAGACGATAAAAAAAAACATCGCCACTTTACGTATAGGACCCCCTACACGTAAAGTGGCGATGTTTTTTTACATATTAATCACGCCTACAAATTTTGCTTAAAGGCCAACCTTAAAAAAAATTGTCGGCTTGATTAATATGTATATCCATACCAAATGTCAACTCTCTAGTGCTCAGCGTCTCTAAGCTAACATCATCAGATCAGCTCTATTACACCATATTATTGTCATCATCATCAAAATTCCTCGCCACTTGACATGTAGTCACTAAAAAAAAAAAATTTCAAGATTTTATTTTATACGTTGTCAGCGTGATTAATATGTTTACCCGTACCAAATTTCGACTTCCTGGAGCAAAGCGTCTCTGGGACTGACACACAGACAGACAGACGGACATGGCGAAACTATAGGGATTCCTTGTTGACTACGAAACTTTAAAAACAACAAAAAGCTAGTTGTAACGACAACAACACATTAAATAAAATCTCAAAATTTCACGTAGTTAAATCGAATTTTGATGTTTTGTCAGTTAGTTGCGCTGTTAAATATTCTAAATCTTACTCGGAGTCAAATATAATTCCAGATAACAAGTATTCATTACTAGTTTTTTTTCTTTTTTTTTTTTTTTTTTCATTTTTTTCATTCCCGCGTGAATCATGCCATATACAAAAATATTTTTTCCTAATCCAACTGTTAGTTCCAGAGATGAGCGCGTTCAAACAAATTAGCAAACTCTTCAGCTTTATTTTATTAGTCTATACTAAATTATACACGTGGCAACCGCAGTAAAGCAGTCAGAATATTAGCAAGGAAATCTTTTATTCTTAGATGTAATCATAAAATCCATTGTCTTTTTTGTCTCTCTCTTTCACTATTTAGATCCATTTTGTTGGATTAAGGAACCTTCTCTCAAGACTTATAAAGATTGGTTCGGTAAACAAGTCATCTTTTCTGGTTTAAAAAGTTAAAAGTTAAGAGTGGTTTAGACCACCCAAAAGTTCCAGAAAGATCAAAGTAAGTCATGACAGTGATTTTAGAAATATTTTATGAAACAGGTGATGCGTAACATCTGACCATGAGTGGCAAGCCGCAGACACAGGTCCCATACCTCAACTAAATAGTGCCCTAAAAATAAAAAATAAACCTTATTTATAAACCTTGGAACCCACATCAGTATAACTCAATGACAGTAAAGTAAATTTTGTTTATGTTTGTGCCAGTCGGATTATGTCGACGTAGTCAAATTAGGGAGGGAGCAAATCCGTTAAGTTTATAAAATCCGACCTCTGTATGTAGCCTCACGTTTGAAGGTACGTAGTTTTCGGGAATTTGCTTTTCGTGACGAACTAAAAGGGATATTTTAAAATATTCCTACTTATTATACTTGTACCTATTATGTATACATAATATGTACAAGTACCAATACAGGGTGAATTTTTAAAGTGTGCGTAGATTGCCAAATCTAAATCTATGAGGAATATCGAAAAATACTGAAACGAGTCTCGAGCCCGACTTTGAAGAAAACTAAAACTGCATTATTAGATTTTTGAAGAATCGGTATTCCTAGCCAAGAATAAAACTGGTTGATTTTGAAAAAAACACACACGCTGTTAACACCATCCAAACGTGTTGCTTATTAAGGACCAAATTCCGGGAAGTAAAAAATATTATTTGGACGACACAATAAATCAATCGTTCAGTAGGCCGTTGGCCAGTAGTAACACTTTGGCCTTGAATTGGCCTAGCATAATTAGAAATTTCCGCGACCCTGGGGCCGCGGTGACTCTTTCGAACAATTCCCGCAACCCCGGCAGACAGGTAGCCTACTGACCACATGAATTTCCAACTGATAAAGAAAGACATTATGAAACCAAAACCTCAGAAGAATAAAATAGACACGTAACAGAGGACATTTGTATCACAGAATACAAATCGTAGAAAGGTATTTATATTTAACAAAAACCACACGCACGATGTCCCGGGAATAAAGCTAGCGTAGTGCTAATAAGAGTGACATTAATTAGCAGTTTCTTTTCATGATTTCAAAGAGACAAGCAGCTGTACCCTACAAGACTATTTGATATCTTTGATCTTCCGTCCAGTTTGATCAATTTTCATATTGGATAGTATTGTATTTTTGTTTTGTTTTGAAGTGATGTCGCTCAACGCTAAGATTGTCATAAGCGTGGGATCAACTTGACATTAATTCCTAGTCATGATGTAAACACATCTATCAACTCCCCTTCAGTTAGCTCTTCCATGACTCATAAAATATGGCTTCAGATATCGAGTATCATAATAGTAGCTATCTTAAGATTTTTCATGCAAACAGCGTATGAGACACCATTATTCACTGTCGCACGGCATGAATTATGAATGTTTTAAACGGTCCAATAAAGTGGTGATTCTTTGCGTCTGCTCGAATTTTTTGTCTTAAACTGGATAATAGATATTGAAATGAAATACTCACGAAAGAAAGTCTGGTATCGCCTAAAAGGGATTTCTTTAAAAATAAAATCTCCTCTGTACACTTACCTGTTTCTTTGTCGTTTTTGCCTTTTCTATTGTTTGTAGGTATGGTACATAAACGGTTTAATTAATAAACAACAGTATACAATTATAAGACTTTCTTTATTTGTTAGTAATGTCTTTATTTTTGCGTTGTTAATGCACACTTTCTGTAATTTAATGAATACTAGTGCCCGCCCCGGCTTCGCCCGGATGTATTGTTTATTTATTTTCAAAATACTCTTTCATAAGAACCTTCTCCTGACAATAACAAACACAACAAAAAAAGAATTAGCGAAATTAGTCGAGCCGTTCACGCGTGATGCCGTGACCAAGGAAAATAGGAATTCATTTTTATATGTATAGATAGATTATAGACACTTTATTTGTGAGAAGGTATCCATTGACTATGCATTTTCTCCTCTAAACACGTGCTTGACTAACAAACACATTGAATATCACAGTTATAATATGCAGAAGGAAGTAGGATAGATACAGCTAAGTATGTAGATCCACAACAGAAAGTAGATAGCATATTCCACATCATACTTAGCTGTATCTATCCTACTTCCTTCTGCATATTATAACTGTGATATTCAATGTGTTTGTTAGTCAAGCACGCGTTTAGAGGAGAAAATGCATCAACACGCAGGTAGTTCTGCTGGTGGCCATCTCAATGTTCTGTGTTATGTATGTACACTGCGGACAAAAAGTCATCGGTCCTAAGGGAAATACACGTACGACCTACGGGCGCGCGGCGGTCGCGTCGGTTTACAAATTCTGCAAGCAGTATTTGTTACAGTAGTGATTTATCATAACATTTTAATTATACCCTTAGCGTCGACAGTTTTAGCTCTTATCTGCCCTTCTATGGACTTATTTTGCCTATTTTGAATTAAGCGTAAGGTCCTGTAAATGTTTAATCTCCAGTGAGTAGTAAAGTACCCATACACGCTAGAGTATGTCTGATGGGTTCTCCTGTACAGTTGAACTGCACAGGTAAACCTGGGCGTGTATGTTGCACAACTGTGAAGTCAAACCACCCCAAATAATAGACTTATAAATAATATAATTAATAGCTCCACCGAAGACATCGGGGATGTTGACATTTCTCTAACCCAAACCAATAAGGCAATGCAACATTTGATATCCCTGTTTACTACCCTTTTTATGGATGGTAAATCATCAAATGACTTCCACTCTGGGTGGAACAGAAGGGAGTGTCAGACTCTTACTGACTAAAATCCATCCGTGTCCTTCCTAATGCTCTATGCGTTCCAACGCCGCGGTGACTCTTTCAAGCAAATTCTGCAACCATGGCAGGCTTTGGCTCTAACGGGCCCCGTCTACTATGCTGACATCTCTTTGAGGCGCACGTGGAATACAACGCGCCTTTGACCCGGGCCTGATCGGACAGCGAGCCACCCAATGCTCGTCGACCGCAGGCTCGCGCCTATGGTGGCCGGGAATGGTCCTGCGACTCCCAATGCCCGAGACGTCTCCTTCTGTTGCGGCGGCTGGGGCGTGAGGTTTTCCTTTCCCTTACGCGGCCCGCCTCCTCCTTCGCTTGCATTATTGCTTCGCAGAAGGAGGTTCACATTTTATTGCATAAATTATATTGTTTATGCAACATTTTAATTAAGTATATCAAGTAAGTTAAGTGATAATTGTGTAAAGTCACAACAAATATATTTCAAAGGGACTGGTAGTTTGCAATATTTTGACTGGCGCCTGGAATACTTGGACGCCTTAGTGTACTTTGTTTTTGTAGATGTTCATACTTAGGTTTAGTAGATGTTTTTTTTTTTTTTTATTTAATATGGGTTTGCTCTTGACTCTAGTCTAGGTCATAGATGACAGAGACAAAGTCGACGATGGAGCGAGCTTACCCAGAAGAAGCCTGTTCACTCTAATTTTGAAGAGATTAGGGTTGTATGCGTTCGGAAACACAGACGCAGGCAGAGAGTTCCACTCCTTTGCTGTGCGCATTATAAAAGACGTTTGGAAACGTTTAGTGCGAATTGGTGGAATAGCAACAAGGTAGGGATGGTAACTTGCAGTGCGTCTAGATGTCCGATGGTAGAAGGGGGCCGGTGGGATGAGATCGTGGAGTTCCTGGACACTCTCCCCGAAGTACAATCTGTAGAAGACCGACAAGCAGGCAACCTTGCGGCGATGAGCCAAGCTGTGAAGCTTGGCATCCACCAGTCTTACGTCGCCAATGAGCCTTTTAGCTCTGTGTTCCACCGAGTCAAGCGCGGCAAGTTNTTTTTTTTTATTTAATATGGGTTTGCTCTTGACTCTAGTCTAGGTCATAGATGACAGAGACAAAGTCGACGATGGAGCGAGCTTACCCAGAAGAAGCCTGTTCACTCTAATTTTGAAGAGATTAGGGTCGTATGCGTTCGTATTGTCAAGAAGTTGACTTTTAATTATTTCAGTAACCAGGACTCTTTGCGTCCTTCAAAAGTCTTGCCTTGTCACGAGGGATTTAATCCCTTGAGCGTAAAATATCTCTAAAAATATGCCTATTCTTCACACTTCTGCCAAACTCTAGAAGGGTTGGAGGTGTAATGCTATTTCTCTTCTGATATGTTTTGTACTCTTTGTTAACGATCATTATTTAGCATTAAAGTTTTTAAAATGCATGAGTGCACGCCCTATAGATAAGCACTCTATTTTCATTCTGTAAAAGGTTTTCTATAATCGAACGTGGTCATGTACCATAATTAATAGTAATTGTGTGTTTTTACCATGCCCTCCTCATTCCATGCAATTAACACACTACGCCTAAAAGCCAATGTCAACTTTTTTGTTTTCTTATTGAAGAAACTAATTGTCATTGTTGATTGATGGCTCATAAAAAGTGTTAATTGTTACTGTTTTAGAAAATATGTAGGCAGTTAGGTACACACTTTTAATTTGGGTGCAAAAGTGCGTAGGTTTCACTATGACTACGTTAAGGAAGGTCCGCCCACTCTAGTTAGGTACTGTTGACATAGTTGATTCGACACTTATAAGTGTATACTAGTGTATCATCTCTACCCACGACATACAATGACGTCACCATTTTGTGTGACAAGACAACTTAGAAAACCGTGAAATCACAAAGGGGTATAATTAGTCATCACATTAACTACCAACACCTAGGACGTAAGTATGTTGTAATTAGGTCTTACTATCATCATCATCGACGTAGCTTCCAAAATCCAGCAACTGGGTTGGTATCTGTATACCAAATAGCTTTGTTGATTGTACCGTGCACTGCACTGCCTATATTTTTTTTCTAATGTGTGCATTATAACTTTTTAAGCTTATGACATACTTACGAGTGCGGTGTACAGTAATTATCTAATCAGCACACTCACAACATTGATTAAAAGTAGTTGCACGTTAGCTGCCTGCATACCAAATAGCTTTGTTGACTACTTCTTAGCAAGACTGGTGTTTTTCTGGTTTCTGATAATCTGCAACGACTGTCCAAAATCTACAAATGACGGAACGAGGAGGAGTTTCGGTTTGGTAAGACCGTTCACCCATCCACAGACCGACCTTGGCAAGCGTTGCTTAATTTTGAATATCGACCCCTGTGGCTGTTACTATTTAGGTCTTACCATTGTCAGTTAAAGAGGTCCATCCACGACATATACTTCTTGTATAGCTACCGTGAGCATTCTATGGCACTTCTACTAGTCTAATATTTTAAGTATCAGCACATTTCATTTCAATAGGAGGGAACTAGAGAAAACGGGATAGTCAGTTAATTTTAAAAAAAAAGATGTACATATATCAGTTCCACAATATTTCCCAATATTATAGTAAAAGTATGATATATCGACGGTGGACCTCTTAAGAACTGTCTTTACATCCAAGATGTTTTCATGGTCGAAGCAAACCAAATTAAATTTGATTGATAGCATCGTTGTCCTTCGAAGAACTCTTGGAAAAATAGTATTTTCAAAACTTTGCCAGTATAGGTGCCACGGAAAAAGTGCGAATATTCAACAAAATATTTTCATCTTGATTCTTTTCACACGGTATGGCTGCGGATGAATGGGAGAAGATTATGTTGGTATGTCGAGCTATTGTTAGGGGAATTAGTTAAAGTTTTTAATTTGAAAGAATCCGATTTAAGCTATCAGATAATTATTATTGTACTTAAATTTAGAGAGAAAATGGTTTGAACTAACGTTCATTTGCTAAATTACTTGTAACAATTTAAAGAAGATACAAGTGCATTTCGTTCTAGTTGTAAAATTTAAATGTAACTAAGAAACTAAAAGCTCATTTGCACCTTCTTCAGTATATTCTTTCTCGTACTACTTCTATAATTACGTAATAGGTAATATTCTTACCGAAATCGGTATTACCTACAACCGCAACCATAAATTTTCAAAACGTTTGTTTTCACGTCGAAGGTAATAAATTTTAAAACAATCGATCACAAAGTTTTTGCACAATGTTTTTCAGATTCCGCATCCGCATTTTACAAGACTGCTGATTCATTATCGTGCTGATTTATTCTTCAAATAAAAATGAACTTCGGGACGTCTTCAAACCAAACACTTCGCGACAAGATTGAATTTTCCTTAAGTAGGTTGATTGAACTTTCAAACCCACGCTGCAACGTGCAATTTCCAGATATCGCTGATCTATATAAGATTTCTAAGAAAATTACGAACGATACGGTTGCGAAACTTTGCCAACAGTTGACGTAAAACGTTTTACTATCAACACGAGCGAGTCATCTCACTTGGCGCAAGTCATAAGATAAGAAAATGTTTACTTTTTGTTTGAACAGGGGAGGTACAGTTACGAAGACAAACAATTCGCTGTCAACAATACAGAATTTGGATTCAATTAAGAGAGAATCCCGTTTGAATGGACGCCAGAATAAGGTTGAGTCCGATAGTGAATCAATTCCTGCTTTATAGCTTTTGGATAAGAATAATCGTAGTAGTAAAATGTTATGTGAATTAAATTCTTCTAGATACCGAATTCGTTTATCTTAATGGTTGTTATGGTCGAAGTGTTGGTAGCCTTGACATCATTTTGAAGCTTTGGCCCATAATTAAATTATTTTCTGAATCTTTTCATAAACCAGATAGACATTACCGAAACACCTCTTTGCTTCGGAAAGCATATAAAGTAATCTGTTTCGTCAAAAAAATTTGAACATCTTTCACAGCCAAAACAGATACCCGAAAGCCTGACAACTAATATTGACAAGAACTATCATATTATCCAGAACTTGCAGCTGCTTGTTAGGTTAGGCTTGAAGCCGACCCCACCATTTTATAGCTGGGAAAAGAATAATCATCTCATTTACACTAACGGCTAGTGGACACAGTGCGAGCTGCTTACTAGACAGTAGACAGTTACTCGAATCGTCTAATCGTATGCCAGTGGGTCGGCTCGCCTTAGCTCTCTACACGGTGATAGTAGCTGCCCAGACTCTTAAGTGTCGCAGCATACAAAAAATACAGTTTCCGCTCGCAACAGCCTGGATGACACTGATGTTATTGCCGACGCGTCGAACGCGTCCGAACGATGCGAGACATGTCCGAGCTGCTGCCTTGTGCGAGTTATTGTTGACGGGAAGGCGAGTGAAAACAAAAAAATGTTGAAGTAACTCGAAAGCGAGCTACTATCCAACTCGCACGTGCCACTTACTCGTAAAAACGATGTGAGTTACTGCACTGCAGCTACAAGGCAGTCTGATTCGCGTGCCAGCTCGCACTGTGTAAACTAGCCATACGATCCACGTCATGCAACAAACATCCGTTGGTGTAAATGAGAAACAGATAATAAGAAAAAGTATTCAATGAAACATCCATGTGCCCAAGAGAAAGGCCAAATAAATCCTCGCCTTTTCAAAGTTTTTTTTTGCAAGGTAGATAGTAGTGTGTGCCCTAAAACTCCGTTTGTAGTATCATCCAGGATTCACCACATAGCACTGTATTTTGATAGAAAAGAGGGTAACATTTTTTTTGACACATTGTCAAACTCATACTACTTCATTCGCGAATACATCTGGACAAACACGCAAATGAAATGATCCTTACACCAACTAACCCACACCACTATAACGATACTATAAGACTAATAAAACTGACTCCCGCAAGTAATTGAAACAATTTGGTAAAATGAAGCTGTAAAACGGAATATAACTGTTTTGGTCGCAAAAATGTTTAACCTTGTCTGAAGTTCTATTCTATATACATAACTTGGCCTCGTTTGGCATGTGTTGGTCATTGCGTTCTACCTCTAGTGGGTGTTTCTTCATTTTTCGTCCTGTCAAACATTTTCTGCAACTAGCCATCATGGTTTCGAGATTAATACGGGATTCCTTGGTTTTTTTACGTTTCTTGCAGCTCTTTCATTGTGAGAAGCATGTGGCTATATAATAACAGCCGCGTGGGCGGGTATATTCCAGGTTCAACATTGCTTGTCGAGGTCGGTCCATGGAGAAGTTGTTCTCACGTATAAAAGCAAGAACGTTAATGTAACCAGGATGTATGAAAATCATAAAATGGTTTAAAAGAGTGTCCTTGGAGTTTCTTGCATGTTCTTCTCCATAGAGATCTACGCTTTGGAACGTACTAGCTTCATTAAAATGGTTTATTTGAAATAAATGCTTATGTATCGAGAACCTCTCCGTCCCTCGGAAAGCACGTGAAACTGTCGATACCAGCTATAATTTGTGGATCATTGAAAGTCGTTACCTGTGTTCTAAAGCCTAGGGCTCGCATGACTTCACATTATGAGAAATAAAAGTAAAAAAAAAACTAGTAGAAACTTTAGTCGTGCTGCTAAAGTAAAGCTAAACGGAGTAGAATTCGCCCGCAACTAAGCACGAAACTATGGACTTCGGGCTTAGAGGGTAACCCCGCTGACAGCAGTCTTGCCATTGGTAACGTGCTATGCAGAACTAGCTGTAGAGGTCAGATATACATCGCTTCATGTAAAAAAAATCCAAATTAGCCGGGAACTGGTTAAGTAGTTTGTAGCTTGTCCATTGCTTACTGCTTGGAGACTCCGTCTAGGATTTTTTATAAGTTTCTACACATAATACACATTTCGCACATATTTAATGAGTTGCACTGCCACTATTTTTCTCTACATCATCCAACGATGGACTTGTAGAAAATGCTTCAGTCATTAAGTACGCCGCTGTAAGTACTTACGTGTGCATAAAGTTTTCTTAAATAGTACTTTACAGAAGGTGGTGTCACTAACAAACTATAATTTAACCAGTCACAAACTTTTCATTATTGAACTCACGTTATGTCTAGCTTTTTCTTTTGATACTCAGACGTCGTCCATTATACTTACCTCGATTTCGTGGCACTTTATATTCTGGAGATAATCTTTGAACCATTCACGAATAACTTACAGTTTTGTATGAAGATTTAGAACTGAAAACAGTTAGTAACAGTTTGCTGCTGTGAACGAAACTGTGAGCCTAAATGAAAATGTTCTGTTGTTCGCACCTATTTATGAAATTATCGCTTTTACTTCGAAAAATGTACCTTGTTAAATGGATCGTTGACTGGAATAATTATTATGTATGGTTGAAGTCTAAACTCAAGGTTTGCCAAAGAGCGATGGAGCGTAGCATTTTCAATATGAAGCTCTCTCAGATCTAATTTGCAACACAAAAATACGGTCCAATTCAGGCATCGCCAATGACGGTGATAAGTCTGTGAGGCTAAAGTGGTACTGGATGGGTTACACTTATAAGATGCATCAAGACTGATGGGCTAGGATCGTTGACAGATGAACAAACCAGAGAAAAGAAGAAAGAAATGCTGGCGTGACGTTTAAAACATGTGTGCAAATTTTCTTTTTAATTAATCTATATCGTCCCATTGCTGGGCAAAGGTTTCCACATAGCTTTCCAACGTTCTTTGTGTTTTGCCTTCTCCAGCCAATCCGTCAGGAACATGTTTTAAACGTCACGCCAGCGTTTCTTTCTTCTTTTCTCTGGTTTGCTCATCTGTCAACGATCCTAGCCCATCGTGGCTGATGACTTTCTAACACAGGGTTGAAATCATGGTGGTACAGTTTAAAATCATTTACAATTATCAAAAATGCGGATGAAGTATTCCCTAAAGGTACAATTCCGTGTATCACGGCCGATCGCAGCCGCTCGTTCTATATATAATTGTATCTTTAGGTTTCACTTACAAGGTTACGGGTCTATTAAATCCTTTAGTGACATAAGGACTATCAAGACTGTTGCTAAGGCAATGTAAACACTACCGACGTAGCTGTTCACACCAATGTTTGTATAACCAAATAGTTTGTAATTCCCTAAAGAATCTAAATATACCTAATGAAGTTGGTTTGCTCTTGATTGCAAACCAAAACCGTGATATTATTTTATAGATGAGTATTTAACAATCATTGGCAGCTAAAATGTTGGTTGTCCTTCGACGGCAAGCATTTTACAGCACTTAAGAACCTTAGAAATCGAAAATTGCAGAAATAAAATTCATCATCACTTAAGTAACATTTCCGCGATTAAAACTCTATTTCAGCATTTGAAAAGTAAAATCAGAGAGTTCTAATATAAGGACGATTAGATTTTTTTTTGTCAAAAAGTAACTTCCTTCTTTTGGTTCGTTATATCAAATTAAAAAACGATAAAAAATTTAATTGTTTAAAAACTAAAGGACTCAGCTAATCCAGTGTTTGTTTAGGCTAAGCTATTCATTTCCAATGAAAAATTATACTTTTTCTTTTTTAATATTTTGAAGGAAATAGGTAAATAAATTAAGCCGGATTAGTTCTCAGGGACTGAGCAATATTTATCGTTTAATGTCGTTACCCAAGGTCAGCTTAAAAGTGGGTATAAACGGTCAAGGACCAAATTAAAAGTCATTTAAATTCTGCTTTAGACTTTCCAATAAGTCAAAATTTAATGTGTAAGTTAATCCTATGAATATAAAAGCTGTCTGGTAGAAAAAAGAATAAAAAATAAAATATTATATATATTATCTGTATATTCTTTCCGAAATGTTAAAATTCAATTTTGTGTCTTAATTTTATTTATTGTACACCTACCACAGTATAGTCTTTATAACCCAAAGGTTGACTGGTAGAGAATGCCTTGATGCATTAAGTCCGCCCATGTACCACTATTGTACATAAAGTTTAAATAAATAAATAAATAAAATGAATGCTTTGGATTTGAGAAGTTTCCCACTATAAACCCGTTTATTTTCCTTAGAAACACTTAGCTATTCATGTAACAGACTTATTAAGATACTGAATTGAACCTCGCTTCATCTACATGTACACGGGGCTCACTTACCAATAAGGGTTGTCAAAGACGGTGAAGACATTCTGTTCTTGGGGAGTGGTTGCAACCTTACTGATGCGTTTTCTAGTCATCGACAACCCCATAATTACGCTAGCCTTCTCAGACTTAAGGGCGTTGCACAATTACCCGATGAGCGATGCCTGATAAGCCACGTCAAATTTTAATATTTTGAAGGAAATTGGTAAATAAATTAAGCCGGATTAGTTCTCAGGTACTGAGCAATATTTATCGTTTAATGTCGTTACCCAAGGTCAGCTTAAAAGTGGGTATAAACGGTCAAGGACCAAATTAAAAGTCATTTAAATTCTTTTTTAGACTTTCCAATAAGTCAAAATTTAATGTGTAAGTTGATCATATGAATATAAAAGCTGTCTGGTAGAAAATGGATGCTTTGGATTTGAGAAGTTTCCCACTATAAACCCGTTTATTTTCCTTGGAAACACTTAGCTATTCTTGTAACAGACTTATTAAGATACTGAATTGACCCTCGCTTCATCTATACACGGGGCTCACTTACCATCAAGGGTTGTCAAAGACGGTGAGGACATTCTGTTCTTGGGGAGTGGTTGCAACCTTACTGATGCGTTTTCTAGTCATCGACAACCCCATAATTACGCTAGCCTTCTCAGACTTAAGGGCGTTGCACAATTACCCGATGAGCGATGCCTGATAAGCCACGTCAAATTTTAATATTTTGAAGGAAATTGGTAAATAAATTAAGCCGGATTAGTTCTCAGGTACTGAGCAATATTTATCGTTTAATGTCGTTACCCAAGGTCAGCTTAAAAGTGGGTATAAACGGTCAAGGACCAAATTAAAAGTCATTTAAATTCTGCTTTAGACGACAACCCTATAATTACGCTAGCCTTCTCAGACTTAAGGGTGTGGCACCATTACCCGATGAGCGATGCCTGATAAGCCACGTCAAATTGCGGTATTAATTGATTAACATGACCAGCTGCTAGAAAAAACAAACGTCGCGTGTATTTCGTCCTTAGGATTCCTGTAATTGGCTCAGGCACGACCGTAATACTGTCCGGTCGTAAACGTGTACCTACTGTACCTACCAATTAAGTAATACTTTTTTTTCATTTAGGTTCGGACGTTTAGGTTTGCTGTTTGTACAGATCGTTGACCTTAAAGTCAAAAGTTGGTGAATTATTTTAATTGATCAATTCGGTGGTTGTATTGTCATTTTCAGTATTTTTTTATGGTGGTCTGGGTATTTGCCTCGAGTTTGCGTAGTTCAGGGTTACGGGGTTAACGGTATTGGTATCGAAATCAATTTTAATTAAAGGTGTTAATTCGACCCTAATGACAAATTAGATTTTGTAAATGTAAATCAGTCTTATAACATAGGTACCACCAATGATGTAGGTTTAGATTTGAATATATTTCATTTGGTTGAAATAACACCAACATGTTATATGTACGTCCCTCGAGATGTCAAGTTTTGTCACTAACCTAGACTTCTATTACATACTTCTATTATTTTGATATCATATCCTGAAAGGTACAGCGCGGGGTCAAAAATGTCAAATGTCCGTCAAGCCTTGCTGTGAATATTGCGCGGCACGACATGCTGACGCCACTGCTCACAAAAATGATTTATTGATATTTCTATTGGCACTAGGCATACTGTAAACATATTCGGGTTCTTGAATAAACTGATCATAATTTAAAATGTAAACAATACTCGTATTACTACACTTGTACTATAAACAAATAATGTTTTCAAAGAGCTAGCCGAATAATGTGTTTGTTCCTGTGTTATGTCGATTTCTGATAAAACTACCGTATCAATTTACACGAAATGTTGCATATTTCAATAAAAATAAACAAGTTATCTAATAAGAGCGTTTTTTTGAGAGCTCAATGTAAAATTTTCAAAATATTCATGCTCAAACTTCATAGTCCGCCGAGCCATTTTTATGAAATTGCGTAATAGAATGCATGACTTTGTAAACGCTCATCATAGTTATATTGAGAGGTTTCTAATAAAAAATGTTACTAAGAAACTACATAAACATTTACTGATTGATAGCTACCTATATGTCGTAAAAATATGCCACTTTAATTGTAAAATGATAAGATTTCCTTGAAGAGGAACCTAATCGGCATTTCTATTTTGTTTTAGCTAATTAGTAATTTCACATGGTATATTAAGTTTTAAAATTTGTATATTACTCAAACCTACACAAGTTTGAGCTATATTTTCATATTACTATAAATACTTACTCACTTTGATGTAAAAAACCAATGATCCCAATGTCTTAAATTTACCTAAAAAACGTCTTAAGTGCTCGTCGCACTTCAAACGTTTTTCACGGTACATTTCTGTGTCAAAGTAGGTCTAATTATGACGTAATTTCGTAAAACATTGTGTAAAACTATGTTATAACTACTTATACAGGAATTTTTTATAGGAGGTATTATCAATTCTATGTCACTTACTTCCAAGAACATAAGGTAAATATAGTCTACCCATTCCGATCTCTGGTAATCAACGAAATTCCTGTATAAGTAGTTATAACATAGTTTTACACAATGTTTTACGAAATTACGTCATAATTAGACCTACTTTGACACAGAAATGTACCGTGAAAAACGTTTGAAGTGCGACGAGCACTTAAGACGTTTTTTAGGTAAATTTAAGACATTGGGATCATTGGTTTTTTACATCAAAGTGAGTAAGTATTTATAGTAATATGAAAATATAGCTCAAACTTGTGTAGGTTTGAGTAATATACAAATTCTAAAACTTAATATACCATGTGAAATTACTAATTACCTATTCCGATCTCTGTTGATTACACTCAACAAGAATATAAATTGATCATAAATAATGCTTGCGCGATCTACGACATTTACACGTAACTTTGGCTTGAGAACTCATGATGTAGCAGTATCCATAATTTGATTTGAGTTCCGTATAGTTTTGGATTAGTTTAGAACATTAAAGAGTAATAAACACTCAGTATGAATATTTAACGGTTCCTTGAATAAATATTTCTTCGTTAAAGTTCAGAGTTGGCATCGTGCCCGGAAACTGTCAAAAAGTCTTCTCGCCTAAGTTACGCCATTATCACCAATTATGGCGATTATATCTCGTGCTTCTAGTGTCCTTGTATCACTCTGTTCATACTTTCAACTTTATCGAAGGAGGATAAGGTCTCTTCAGTGTCAATTTATCAATATTTTTTTAAGCCTAAATAAACTCGTTTCAAATTATCGACTTACATTAAATTAAAACATTCCGTTTTAATTGATTTCGCTTGATGATAGTTTAAAGAAAAAAAAAACAATTTTCTGTTCATGTCCGAGACTAATACTGTAACACCAGGGACTCCGCTAGTGTTACTTATTGTTATGATTATAAATGAAACTATATTGGAGATTTAAAACTTTAAAATATATTTGGCATCTGCCTTTAACGAGGGCTGGTGCCCGAGTCTTAGATAAAAACAAAACATATTTTCACATTCGTATTTCAAATTCTTTTAGTTTTCACCTGACACTTCCAAAGGCTATCTTGTCTGCCAGAGACCTGCAGACAAGGATATCCTCTTCACAATACTATGCTAAACTCTCAGATACGTATGATATTTTAAAATAAACACAATATAAATCTTTTCTGCCTATATTTTAGTATGATTACAGAGTTCACTAGAGTGAATATATAGGCACAGTACGTCCTAAGGCTCTAGAAAAGTGCCACATAGTGATTGACAAAAAGTCAAAAATGTATGAGATAACAAGCGCCATTGAAAAGCCACGTGATCAGTTCTTTATATTTTGGCCTTTCCACAATCGCTATCACTGATGCACTGACCCTTTTTAAGAACCTCTGAACTTTACCAACTCTCCAAATGTAAAGTTGGCCTAATACAAAAATACTAAAAAATAACGGATGGTATTTAAAAGTAGGTACTTCAATTTATTCCCATTTCATTTACCTAATTTTGCCTGTGTTCCACCAAATATACTGAATGTGCACCAAAATATGTTCATTAAAATATGTCATAACGAGCATCTATTTAACAACTGTTGCAAATTTGTAAAAATAGTAATACACCTAATTTTAAAAACAAGCATTTATTTTTTTAGTTTTACTTCAGATAATGCACTGCAAAATGTATTTGAATCAAACACCAATTAATGTCCAATGTAGCTTTATTAATAAAAAATGAACACATTATAAAATGTAATGCTTACTAAAAATGTTTTTTTAATACTAATCAGTACGAACCATAATAATTCAAAATGTTAAACAAAGTCTTTACTCCTACAATGTTCACATTATCAGTCCACTCAATCTCTGCAGTACTTCTTTAAATTAATATGAAATTATAACCAAACCTACTAAAAACAATCTCTTTTTTCTATTAATGCAAGTCGTTTCTAGCACTCGCCGGCCGCTGCCGCGGCACCGCTCGCTTCGCTCGCTCGGCTCGTGCGTAGGAGGTCACAGTTTTAACCTAACCTAAACTACACATTTTGTTCAAAGAAAATTTGGTGATCATTTACTATATTTGGTCCCCAAATACAATTTGAACTACAGTCGTGAATAAAACAGCTAGAACTATTATTTTTTTAGGCTTAATTTTTTTGGTGTTAAGTATATATTTTTGATAAAAGAGCTTAGGGTATCGAAGTATTTTCTGGTGGTCATAATATTTATTCCCTTTGTTTAATACTATTCCTTAATTAAAACAAAAGATCCCACATTTAAAACAATAAATCAGAATCTCTTCGCCGCGCACAGGATAATAGTAAATTAACAAACACTAGAAGCATGCCGGTAACGTCGCACGTGTATCTAACGTCTCGCTTTCTCCTATGATCCTGCAATATCTCTATCTCACTCAACGAACCGCCCCGCCTGCCATCGCCACGCCGCCGCGCGCCGTCTCCGTCGCACAACAGAGAGCAATAGGCAGGCATATGCGCGTCGCAAGCGCGCCAAAACCATTTTCAGTAAAATAAATATAGGTAAGTCTTAAAAGTAATGTTTTACGAAATACATTATTTGTTCTTCAATTACAATTATTTCAGTAACATAAAAGTTGTACAAAACCGTTTTAAATGGGTATACGGTACTAGGATGCATACTAAATATTTTGTGTAACATTCAGGAATATTTGGTGCACGATCAGTATTTTTCGGAGAAGAATAAAATAGTTATTGTTACAATAGAATATTTGCAGCGCACTACAATAAAAAAGTGTTATATCTTGGTGTTAATTTGGAATTTGTGTGATGTAACATATTTTGTTGGCCGAGTAGTTTAATTATAGTAAAACAATAAAACGGGTTTAAGATCAATATTTTAGATATGCATACATAGATGTACCTTTAGATTTTTGGTGAACACAAAAATATTATTAAAAAATAACCTATTTATTCCAGAAATAATTCCATATTCATACACATTCGCATTCACATTCTAATGTTTGTTTCCTTTGTTCCAGTATCTAATGTTAAACCCACCATGTGGCTACTAGGCGGTGGAGCGGCTCGTCCGCCCCCACAGCGTGCGGTCCGAGGACCCGCCATCTTGGCTACAGCCGACGGAGCAGTGCCGCAGGTGCAGTGCATCACGCACAACTTCGCCACCGCACCGAGGAAGCGAGGACTCGCTGTAAGTTGCAAGATTTTTTTGTTCAATGCTAGTGTTTTTCACTATCTTACTACAGTACGGTTCTATAAATATCCGAACATGAAAGTAAAAATGGAGTGAGCTGTCACTCCAAGCATCACTTTCATCTCAGTGCACGCTCACATCACATAACTTTCCACCTTGAGAAATTTAAATGAATAAGCCCTCTGGTTCTTCTGTTTCTCGTTCTGGTAAAGATGTGCAACGACGATACCTACAAACTTCCATAGACCGACTCATTTGGTGTTCAAAAACTCTAAGGTTGTCATGCTATTGAGAAACACGTATGATATGTAGACTTTGATACGCACAACGTGACGAAAATTCACGAGACAATGTCGTTCGTCAAGTTACTCACTTAGGTGTGATGATTGCGAATTGGTACTAACTTTTTAGTCGTAGGTCGTATAACCGAGACGGGTGTCTAACTAGGTGAACCGCCATTTATTTTCTTCCTCGAGTGTACAAAATACTAGATTGTTGTAGATGAACCATTTCCCTCCCTACAAAGTACGCTTTTGGCTTATTTACAAACCGAACAAGTGGAGCAGAATAAAATAGCCTGTAAAAACCACCTGTATAAAATCATACGAATATGAAAGCAGGCGTCCATTTTTACATTTTTATAAAATACGCAAAGTATCACATAAAAGTAGTTTATTCGCAAAACGCTAGTTGAAATACGACAAATACGCGTTTCTTTCGGCAGCTGGGTTGCCGAATACATATTAAACGTGTTGTTCCCACAAAATTTGCTAAGTATGTAAGCCTTTACAACACGTATGGAGCTCACAAGGTCTCTAAAAGTAATTTGTTAGTAATTCCAGATGCGCAGTTTTTACGAAATTGCTGTAATAAAGGGGGAAACAGTAAAAAACACTCGCATGCATCCCTGTGGATGTCCAAAACGGACCCGGAACTGTACTTACTCGAACCATCTCGTTACTGTTCACTTAACAGCATAAAACTCAAAGTGAACGACCTCAATATGAATGAGGATGTAAACTTATTCATTAAAATACTTTTTAGATTTTGTCTAGCGGGAAGGTAGGCTTGTCTTCTAAAAAAAACCGGCAAAGTGCGTGTCGGAACACGCACAGGTTAAGTAATTTTCTAACGAAACGAATTTTTACCTAATCAGTTACATTTTATATGTTGGTCGACTATTACTCTTTAATTTGTAAAGCCTACTTACGAGTAGCTGTGATAGTTTACCTTTTAAATTCATTAGATACAATTATATGCTACTATCATGAATTTTTACACGTCTCCAAAAACAACCGTTTAGTTGGCAGAGGCGGTCACTTGACTCTAACAAAAATTAGCATTTTAAAGTTTAATGTTTCGCAAACGGATCCTTGGATGGAAATTTGGTTTTCGCATAACCCCTATATTTTTGAACGACCTATTCAACGACTCTTCTCACCATGGAATCGACGATTAAGAAAACATTGCCAATTTACGGGAACAAAAGAATTTTTTTTCAAAGTTTGCTTTTACCACTTTGTCGACGTGATTAATATATGTATAACCATATCAAATTCCATTTTTCCAGTGCTAAGCGTCTCTGAGCTAAACCGCGGATAGACAGATGGACATGGCGAAACTATAAAGGTTCCTTGTTGCCTACGGAGCCCTAAAAAGTAAACCCTGATAGCAGCTTCTACCGGGTCCAACTATACCATCACAAATATTTTTTTAATCAAAATCGATCCAGTCTAAGAGAAGTTCAGTGTCATACGCACGAACAGAATAATTATATAGATACCTATCTTAAAAAGGTATAATCTATCTAGAAAACATAGGCTGTGGTTTTGTTCAGACTTAATAAAAGCACAAACAAAGTTACAGTACCTACGTGTGGCACACGTCTATAACGATACTATCGTTACATGATCCAACTATGCCAAGTGGTGTTTTATAGACCGTCATACGTAGCTACTAGAAATTGAGTACTAGAGAGGTCGCTTAAGTGCTGCCTCAGTTTAATATTTATTTGGTGTTGTTTCAAAGTATATTTCAACAATTTCGACGTTTATGTCTTTAAGGTCAGTTTGAAAACAAACTATGAGAACTGTGTCGGATTTTTCTCGATTAATATCTATCATTTCTTTATTTACAACGTTGTTTCTAGTGACTCCATCTATTTTCTTGAACGGAACGCAAAACATATTTGTCATGATTTATGCGCCGAGATTATAGCGTAGCGAGTTCATTGTCATTGTTACATAAATGGCTTTACTACGAGTTGTTGGAGCAACAAGAGAATAAACATTTTGCAACGGCAGTCAAGGCCTGTGGGATGGGCAGATGCCTTGTTTTGTTGTTACTGAGTGACTGACAGAAAACGCACAGCCGAAACTACTAGTCGTAGAAAGCTGAAATTCGGCATGTAGGTTACTTGGAGAGTATAGGGGAGCACTAAGAGGAATCGGAATTCCCGAAATTCGAACGATAAAAAAAGGGGTGTGCGCGTACGAAGTCGCAGGCAAAAGCTAGTTTCCAATAATATACTGGTATCTCTAGTCCAGCGGCGTTTTGGGCCTTTCAAGACTCCTCAATACATTGCGAAAAAGCTTTTGTGGCTCTCTGTTTAGAAGTGAACGTTCACTATAGTAGTCAATGGTTTTCCAAGAATAAAAAGAACGAAAACGGTTGAATACCAAGTTTTCGGTACTGATAACTTTTTGATTTCGAGACAAATACTAAAGAATTTCGATATCCTTGAACATGATTCTGCGTAAGGTACCTATTATGACCGCCGCCGCCGCCCGTCGGCACAAAGGTCTCTAAATCCTCGATGAATAAATCACGTTCATTTGAAGGATCTTGCTCATTTGCCGAATTATTAGGCTTTAAAATGTTGGAAATAATATTGTTTAATGCTCAATGTTTAAAGTTCTGTGGATCTTTACTAAGTTATGCAGTTACGATAAAAAAAACATCCACGAATATGTATTTGTTTTAGCAAAATGATAATAAAACTCAAGAAAGCAACACACAATACTATGCGTAAAAAATGTTTTAGTATCTATACAGTTTATCTAAAAATATACAAAAATATAAACTAACAGTGAAAATAGAATCAAAATTGATCGAAAAACAAACGAGATGTAACTGTTTTAAACAAATACACTTCTCATCAAAAAAATCGAAACAATTTCGTTTTTATTGTTTTTGTCCTAATTTTTTACAAAAGAGAATTAATTCCATGAAAAAAAAAACATTATTGTGTAGCTGGCAGTTTGGTCATTACAGTAAGAAGAAAAAAATCAAAATTCGAAATTAGAATTTCATTTGTTTATCCTATAAATGAAATTAATCACTGTTTTGAGACAAATGTGTATTTAGGGTTGGAGTACGTTTCTCGTTTAAAAACTAAAATTAGCGCTTGTCTTTAAACTTTTTGTTTCTTATTTCATTTACTGTGACTTTGGGACGTCTGAAAAAACTTTTTTTTCTAAAACATATGGATACTTCGCCCGCAGAAGCCGCCCAAGTGGTGGCATTGCTGGATTCTGGACTTAGTCAGCGTGTTGTGGCTGCAAGATTGCATCTAAGCTTATCATCTGTTCATAGAGTCTACAAACGCTATCGGGAGACTGGTTCGTTCACGCGCCGTTCAGGATCTGGCAGGAATCGGGTCACTTCTGAGCGAGATGATCGATTTATTGTAACAACCTCTTTACGAAATCGACGCCTTAACGCTTTTCAACTGCAGCAGCAGCTTCGCGTTGTACGAAGAGTAGCTGTAAGTGACTCTACAATAAGAAGAAGGTTGAAGGAACGCGGATTGGCACCGCATAAGCCAGCGAATGGGCCGAAATTAACTGCAGACCATCGAAGAGCGCGCCTTAACTTTGCACGCGAGCACCTAACTTGGTCATACCTTCAGTGGAGCAAAGTACTGTTTTCTGATGAGTGTAAAATTATGCTGTATGGTAACGACGGAAGGAACAAGGTCTACAGAAGAGATGGAGAACGCTTTGCACAATGCTGCATTGAAGAAAAGGTCAGCTATGGTGGCGGTTCGTGGACGGTTTGGGGAGGAATCAGCGCCGACGGTAAGACAGAACTTGCCTTTGTATCTGGGCCACGGCTGCCTGCACTAAACTCTCATCGGTACATCGAACAGTGTCTTGAACCTCATGTGATGCCCTATGCACATTTTATTGGCAACGACTTCATATTCATGCACGACAATGCTAGAGCTCACACCGCGGGCGTCGTACGAGATTATCTTACCGAAGTCGGTATCTCCATTATGGTATGGCCAGCAAGAAGCCCGGACATGAATCCCATTGAACATCTATGGGATGAATTAAAGAGACGAATTCGAGCAAGAGATCCAGCCCCAGAAACACTTAGCCAGCTGCAAAATGCAATCCAAGAGGAATGGGATAATATACCACAACATGTGATCGTGACTCTCATCCGATCGATGAAGAACCGTATGGAAGCAGTAATAAGAGCTCGCGGAGGGAATACAAGTTATTAAATAAACGTTTCTTACATTTTTTTTCATTTACGCGTGTTGTTTTACCCATTTCCTTCATATTCCATACAGGGTAAAAATTACTCATTATACAAAATACGAAACCTATGAAGACTTAATTTGAATTTAGAACATTAACATTAGGATTTAAAAACCTCATACTACTCACTATTAAATGACATTTTACATTTATTCCTAAATATACACATTTTTCTGATAATCCTTATCAAATCATAAACTGCGAGGTGTTTCGATTTTTTTGATGAGAAGAAATAAATAATAACGAAATAAATAATTACACATATGGGAATGCATTGGATGAGTGAAATACTCAATATTTATTTTATTGACGAACTCAATATACCTAGTGTATATCTGTCCCTCTCGCGAAGACGATGTTTAGGAATTTGGAGTAAACATCATGTCAATACCTACTGCTCAAGGTTGACAGGTTTTCAGGCTAAGGTTGACATTGACAAATAATAAACTTCAAATTCTAAATTAAAAAAATCATGTAGTTTTAAATGACATATCGATACCAGAAATATAAATTAACG
The DNA here is from genome assembly GCA_002192655.3 of Mamestra configurata. Taxonomy (NCBI): domain Eukaryota; kingdom Metazoa; phylum Arthropoda; class Insecta; order Lepidoptera; family Noctuidae; genus Mamestra; species Mamestra configurata. Next base: position 106,277 of record NDFZ01005194.1, read on the forward strand.
TAAGGCAAATTTTGGCATATTGCGTAAATGAACCTTACGTGAATTGTCGTAGGGGCAATTTGGCATTTTTGGTAAATGTCCCTTACGTCAATTCATACTTCTGGTATCGATATGGATTTTAAACATTTCATTTTAATTCACAAAACATTCAAAATAGGCTTCCGGTATTCAGAAGCTCTCATTTCCTATGAAACCTTAGTCAGCAAATAGCATGCAAACAAGACTTCGGCTGATCATCATCATCTTCCTGCCCTTATGCCATGTCACTTGGGGTCGGCGCAACACGTTTTTTTCTTCCATTCTGTCCTGTCAACCGTCACGCTATCACTATCTCCCTTTTCTTTCATATAACTCCTAACACAATCTATCCATCTTTTCTTTGGTCTCCCTCACCCTGTCCATCCATCCACATTTATATTCATAACTCTTTTAGTTACGTGCATTTCATCCCTCCCCTTAACATGACCATACCAAGATAAGCTGATCAAGACAACTTTAATAAAATTAATATTATCATACATTACCAACTTTAAAATAAAACTATTTTCTTTTGAATTAGAAACTATAAGTTTATAACACATAGCTCAGTTTACGTTTCCTCTTAAATAATCTTATGATCTTTTTACTATTTAGAGTCATGCTAAAATTAACATTGTACTCATGTTGTTAAAGTTGAAACTCTTGTTTGGTTTAGCCTTTCTATTATTCATATTACAGACATTACTTCGTCGTGATCGTAAAAGCGATGCATATAGCTCGGACACCGAGGGACATTGGCTTCATATATGCTAATTAATTGTTTTGCACCCGCTATCGTGTTTAACACCTACGTAGCTTGTTTACTTAATTAATAGAACAAATTAACACTTATTTATTAAAAAGTACCTTAAAGTATTTTTTTTTTCTGTCTCTTAGTAGAATGTGCATTATTCAATGAGAATAATATCTTATGAAAGGTATCTAAGACATACTGTAAGTTTAACTCTACTTCAGCCTGAAAGTCTGTCAAACTTGGGCATTGAAGTAGGGTTTGGCTCGATCTTATAGAGGTATGTGGTAGGTACAAAGAGAAATGTCCCGTATACCTCCAATGAAAACCACTGAAAAATGGGAGGATCCTCCGACCAGACGGATCTTGTTATATTGGGCGCGATACAAGATTTCGTTGTTAGTTCGTCGTAGATCCCGCTGACGTTCTTTTGTTGACAAACAAATTTCGCTTCTTAGTTTTTCATGTGGCGCTACGATCTTAACACACAATTTTCAATTTAAAACTAGCCCAACAGAATGTATTTTTTCAGGAGGTAAACTATAGCGAAATTGTCTGTGGGAAACGTGTCAAAACAAAAAAAAGATGGAGGCATTCGTTCCGATTTTGGCTTCGCGCCAAAAGATAGAGCCATTAGACCTTCTACTTACAAACATAATGAATAATGATGTCTCTCAAGGACCAATAAAATATTGTGATAACCGCCAATTCATTCAAAGGTGTTTGTCACAGTAAAAACTTGAAACATGCTTAAATAATAATAAAACAACTTAATACGATAGAGCCATCTGATAGCTCTGGCCATTATTTACTAATAAACCTATCTATTAACATTCATAGCATTTTAATGTATCAGCAAACAAAACGAATAATGAAAAATTTTGTTTTCTTTCTTATAACTACTAACCGTTCCTTTCAAGACTAATTGATTAGATAATAACTAAATCGCTGTTACAGTAATGAGATTTATAAAATGTACCTTGATCATGAGCGTTCCTATTGGTTAAAATGGTCCTTTTAATATTTAAATATGTTTATATTGAGACTAAGCTCTCAGATTTTAGAGATCAACAGCTTTTTTCGTTATTGGATTTTCTGATGTCTAATATAATAGAAACCTTTTTGCGTGGACAACATTTTGATCCTTGTCGCTTCACTGAACTGTATATGCCTATGTGTACTTTCTTCTGATTTTCATTAGTTTTTTATTATGTCTTCTTTCAATATAATAACATCAACCCATCGTTCTGTCGCAATTTCATCAAAATCTTAATCATTATTACATATTAGGTACTTATCTTTTGCAAAATCCATCGTTTACTCGGTTTTAAAGTGACGTCCTTTACTGTTGTAAAGCTTTTGTTAGTACAGTAAAATCATTTTACATCTTTCTTATTCTGAACAATGTTTGCGGATAGTTGATTTCCACATTCACATTCGAGTATTCAAGCTCGCGTAAAACGAGTCACAATTTTGAATCTGATGTCTCAAAAGAACCTACAGCATACTTCTTTGAAATTAAAATATCTATAGGTCCTTGCCAACACGACTCTCACAAACAAGCTCTTAATTTGTTTCATCTATAAAATCGAAACACCGCGTAAAATGAGACACTGTAAAAACATCACTAACATTGACACACAAACATGACACTGATTTTTTATCAGGATGCGTTTATTCGAACAAGATCTCTTCTAAACCCCATGGTTTACGATGGAGCGAGTGAGCACAGAAGGTTCCTGTTTACTTTTGCTTTGAAGGCTGACGGGTTTTAAATTATAATATAGAAGTTATGGAACCCAGATGATGTTAGATAGGTCGAAACTTTAGCTGTGCGAACAAACATTGAAAAGAACCGTTTGGTATGATAACTCGACTCATCCAAGTGTCTGTCAAGAATTAAGTTTAGTCACAGAGACTTGCGAACTTTTTGTTACGTGGAATGAAGTTAATCTTTCCCCTATTTATGACACAAGACACTCCCAAGTGGTGGTAAGTTATCAAATGCTTGCTTTCTTTGAATTCAGGTCGACAAAAGTGTACCTACTATCTATCTACCAAGGTAATTTTATTTTCCTGTTAGAAAAGTTTCAATCCACTAATGTTATGGACGAGAAATGGCGGCAGCCTTACCCTTGATTCCATTAAATATCCAGTGTTTATCCATGAAAGAGTATAATTATCTTAAATGTATACAGATATACGAAGGAAAATTCAAAAATATCTTTGTATATGTAGCTGCCTTGTCAATTATAGAATAACTTATGATAGTCAGTTTAATGTGTTTATTAAGAAAGCTAGGTATGTTTAAATAACGAATTTTAGGATCTCAGATTTAATTTTAATTATAACGACGACTACAATTCGACGATTACAATACGTGTAGGTAAATATGATGAACACAAACTTATTTTTTGATCACTTCAGGATATATTTTTCTAATAATCCTTTCTTAATGTTCATTTTTTGTTATACATACCTACATCGATGGAACCCTGGCAGAAGATAGACATAAAACAATAATGCACCTTTATTCATGTGGAATATAGAACCCTAAAAACATGTTTACCCACCAACTATAGTGATATGTTCCCTAAATAGAAACGTAACTAACACAGATAAACAGCGCATAGTTATTTCATTATAACATTTATTTAACGTTAAAAGCTTGCCTTTATCGCTTTAACTTTTGATTCCTTTGATACACGGGTAATTGGATTTTCTTGTTCGGAAAAATATAGAAAATCCCTTTGTTTCTAGTAAGTGTTTTCGTTTTGTCAGACGGTAAGTAGAGAGTTAAGAGCACTTAGGAGTTATAGTATAACATCATCACGCTGTCTATTTTGGAAGGGCAAAGTCTTTTGCAGCTTTACTCGTCCTGCGACAGCTTTACTCTGTGAGCCCTGTAGCCTTGATTTAAATATAGTTTGGACGTAGGATAATTATTATCCCTTGGGATTAACACTTTATATGCTGGCGAAGCCGCGGGCTGGAATTAATTGGTGCTGGATTTACTCAGCGCGTCACTTGCAGTTTTACTGAATACTAAACTACGCGTATTAATCTACACTGTCACTAACTATCTCCTTGACGATGTGCTGAGACAGTTCACCCGCTAGTACAATGAAAAAGCTGGCCTAGCATGTGATTTTATCAAAAACTATCTATGTGTCACATATGTTTTAATGTAGGTTATTGCTGCCCATCATGGTAAAAGTCGACTGCTGCTTATAGTTTATTTTTAAAAAAGCTATATCCCAGAAATATTTTATCATTTCAGCCAAACCTGCAAGAGATTTTGCAAGTACAAGAACAGCATTAATTTATCCCAATGCATGTTATTTTTAAAGGATTTAATTAGAGTCCACGTTTAACCGCTCTTGCAGGTTCATTGAGGTCAACAAACGGTTGCTACACTTTTTCTTTAACTCTTAATCAGTTTGGTAACAAACTAGATGCAACAGAGAGTAACATCTCGCTCTAAATCCTAGGGGAGCTAGCAGTAGTAATAATGAAAGCTGGCTCTATCTGTGACGTAACATTTTACTCCTGCAGTAAAACTTTCTACTTCTGTAGAAATGTGATTGAAAGACAAATGGATCATTTTTGTGATGTCATTTTCTCTGGACTGACTTTTGAGAGTTTATTTGAGGTTCTATTTAAGATAGTACGTTTCTAATTTAAATATTCTACATTAATAATTATTAGGTAATAAGTGAAATGTACATATGCCTCTTTTACTCATAGCAGTAGGCAGAAATGCAGTAGGCAGAAGTAATGTAGTCGTTGGAAAACTAGTTGAATCGTGTAATGATATTGTAAACGATACAATTTTCAAAGTCATGATTCATGTAACATCACTTCATCCTTTTGAATCTCTTGAACATGTTGGGATGAGTTGAATGTTCAATTGGTCTTTCGAGGCGGATTCGGTTACTATGGAAGGAAACGTGTGAAGAGTAATTTCATCTCATTATGAGTCATAATTAGCAAATAATAACTGCCACACAGATCGATCTTCAAGGTTAAGCAACGCTTGCCAAGGTCGGTCTGTGGATGGGTGACCATCTAAATATACCGGAACTCCTCCTTGTCGCGGAAAGCACGTTAAACCGTTGGTCCTGGCTATCATTTATAGATTTTTGGCAGTCGTTACGGATTGTCACAAAATCTGAACCAGTCCTACCAAGAAGTACCATGTTACCCAGTTAATGGGTTGTGGAGGTCTGGTAGGCCACATAAATTACTGGTATTCAGCTGAATCCGTTTTGACTGGTAGCCGAACCCAATATAGTTGGGAAAAAGCTAGGTCGATGATGAGTAATCAATTTTAATTGACTGTCACCATCGATTGTACCTATATCATACGCTGTTTGAGGTATTTTTGTTTACCTAAGTTAACAAAAATACCTGAAGCAACATACGCATTTTACATTTATATGGCTAATCTATATAAATTTAGAATGCATCAGGTTAGAAGGGTCAGAGTTGTTACGCAGTGGGAACCAGAAGATGGGCGTCGTCACCGAGGAGGGGACACACTGGGAAGAGTAGGAAGCTATTGGAATAGCTTAATAATATAACTATCGGGAACAAAAGTCTTGAAAAAACGATGATGTGCTGATAAAATTATAACAATTACTATCTTTGGAATCAAAACAAAAGATCGTTATAAACATAAATTGGTCTTTTGGGCCAATTGCTCCCACCTTAATAATATCATAGCAACCTCGCCTATTAATAACCAGTCGAGGTCGGCAGTACTTATTACCGGAATGAGGTATTATAGTACTAGATAATAAAAGCTTAATTTAATATAAATTCTGGTGGTTATTCATAATCTCTAGGGGCTGTAAGCAATATGTTTGAGAATTAACATAGTGTATGACGCATAAGGGATTACAAATATTACTCTAATTTACTGAACAAAAGTTTAATTTATTTACTATACGAGTCGGTACGTTATATGAAACCTTGGCAATTAGACATGCTGGTATAAATTTTGTGAGATTTAGATCACGTTTACACTGGTAGCTTATTTGTTAAGACTGGTTTAACTTTAATTAAAGAAGGTTCTAGATCTTACGGCTCTGTCTGGTTCACGAACGCGAACTGCGAATTGACTCATGGAAAAAACCGTTACGAAGTCTTAATAGTCTCTTTTCTTATAATCTAATTAATTTTAAAGTATGATATCAAAAATATAATATGATTTCGATTCAGTTGATAAGTTCCTTCTTAATATAATGTGCATTAGATTAAACGTGTTCTCTACCCGCCTGACACTTTAATACAATCTTGACCATAAAAATGCAGCAGCCCAAGTATTTAACAAAAAATTATAAGTTTTTTTTTCAGAGAGTTAAGTGGGGTTTCGATCAAAGGTTGCCGGGCGTTGAAACAAAGGCATATTTTTATTGTGAAGCTAATTGAAAGTGCAAGAAACGCTGTCACGGCTAAGAACCACGTGGAAACTAGTTTTTTCATAACTCTGCTGTTATAACTTTGAACTTGAATTTTATTGTTCAAGTGCAGTAAGGAGACCGAAGGCCAAGGTTTGCTTGTGCCCATGAAACAAAGCGAAACCTGACTCGATTACCATATTTAGGAAAATGTAATGGAAACACCGCACTTTAGCAGAGGAAAATATAGTTAGAAGGAAAGAATACTTAGGAGGTTCCCAACAGCCCGCCGCTAATGCACATTGTACTTTAAAATTCGACTTTTCTCATGTTAAAAAGATAATCTCAGAGAAAATGAATTCTAAATCAACTGGTTAGTAGGGCTTTTAGGTCGGGATAGGCGAGACCTACAGCTACGAAATAATTTAAATTCTTGTAGGTTCAAAACATAATACAGATTCTGATGTTCCTTTAGCGATGCGGTCGAGGAACTCAGTTTTTCTCCCAGTTTTCACTTATACCGTTATTTTATAAATATTCTCGTTGAAATGATGACACGGACTTATTTGTGGGAAGTGCGTGTACTTTTTAGGTTCTACTTGGCCCCATTTCTGTACTTAGGGCTCAGTTATCAGTTCATTTGTTAAACGTGTTTACTTTGCTAGATGTTTTACTAGGGATCTGGCGACTGCTAGGAGTCGTCCTAATTGAATAGATCACTAGACAAACTTAGGTGTAGTGGGCTTGAACTGAACATTCATTTCACCGTGATTGGATTGATCGCTCACTTCGTGTTCACCTCAGCTAAGTTTTCGAGTAGGGAATTTTTAAAAGAAAAGAAAGAAAGAATAATATTTATTTAGCACTTACATGAAACACGCCCGGTACATAATATCAAAATATTTAGGTATACTAAAAACTGTGTGTCTCACGGCTGCACTAAAAAGGTCAAGACTGATGCTGTCTGACGCTGGTTTTACACAATTGCAACACTGTTGGTCTAGCAGTCTATTCAACCAGGAAGCTTCCTAGCTGTCAATAATATAATCATGTAATGGTTTTTATGTGATGTTAATCCCATTATACATCCATGTTGTCCGCTCGTGACCAATGCGTGACGCAGAACGATATTGTCGTGACAGTGGCACAAAGTACCGTGAATTACTCGTGTTATAGGACGCATTTTTAGTTTTCTTTAACCAAAATTGTTGATTAAAGTGCATGTATATTATGTAAGTGCAATTTATTTTTTCTTTTTTAAAATTTGTGGTGTCACAGCGCACTAGGTGGCCATTGTGGACAACACCAACGTTAGTGCGAGTGTGGTGCTTCTGATCAGACCAAGTCCCACTACTGGAGTTTAAGACTCCAGTAGTGGGACTTGGTATAGCCCGTTCATGTGCTCCTTTGACGACCAAAAGTTCAAAAGAATGTTTTAGACGTCACATCATATTAACTAAGATATGGTATATAGTCAGTAACTAATATTTTTGTTCGTTCAAATTTCTGTTTTCCAAAGGTCGGTTATGATGAATGTTTTTTACAATACCTAATTGGTAGAGAATAATCGGTCATCGGGCATGGTTATCCTACAAGATTGATAATCCAAGTTATAGTTGAGAGAGTCTGCACTGAACGGCGTTTCGTTAAACACTGTCTTAATCTACAAATAACTTGTTTTCAGGAATGGGTGTGGACTTTGACCGGCCACAACCGCCAGAATCGTGAGAAGGTGGACCCGGGGGGTGAACTGCAGATCATGCTGCCTGCTCAGCCTGATAAGGCGACTTCCGGAGAAGTCTGTCTGCTGGCTGAGAGCCCCTTCAGGATCCTGAGGGTAAGTCCATTGCTTAAAGAAGACTTGTGAATAGAATTCTACTGATACCGTCTCCGAGTTTGTTTTAAGTACACTCTCCAATGTCAACAAAGAAAAAGCAACAACCTATTCTTATTTTAATTTGTCGCATACTTCTAAAATTTTAAATATAAGGTAAATTATAAACCTTGGTATCCTCATATACAAGTCAACGAAAAGTCTTTATGAAGCAATAAACAATTTGAAATTGCCATTTTGGAACTCCCTTTATAACAATAAATTTAATAAGTATGAAACCGCAAGGTTTAAAAAGTTTTAAATACAAAAATTCTTTCGTAAAGGTTTGCCAAGGAATTGGTATGTTGAGGGGTTAACAAACTTCCCTTCGACCAACACAGAGAACATCTGCTGGGAATCTCGTTGTCCCAAGCTTCGCTAGAGCTTGATGAGAGTAATCCTGAAATGCAATCTTCAAGGAGTTTTCTGACCCCTCGATACTGCAATATCTCAGGTGCACCAGCTGCAAATTGCACTATTAAAGGTTCAGTTACAAAGTTTTGTGGTAGTAAATAATGTTAAAAAATAAGCTATCGATAGAATGTGGTAGCATATTTTATAACGGTTAATTTAGCTGAGTAGTACACCTACACAGTGTGTGTCGTTTGACTCAGTGTAATCTCATGTTCTACATGATGATGAAAATACATAATATCGAAAAACATAACCCTCCTTAAAGTCGGGTAGCCTGGTGCATATGGTTTTTGCGTCACTAAAACGTCACTCTATTCCCGGTATAATACGCCACAATCACATGCATCTACGTGACATCACTGCACACTGCTCAACAATACACACACACATTACAAAGAGAAGCTTGACTCATTAAACCACTGACACCCATATTACAGACTAATGGAGTGGTAACCACTTTAGATACCATTATCCATGTCATTCTACCAAAATCCACTCGCATGTGATTGTAGTTTGATCGATAATTCGCGATAATGATGATATTTTTCAATATATTGCGTATCGGGAATTAATTTGGGGTCATTGGTCTGTTAAACGTTCAGCTGGAACATATTGGATGAGATTTGATTCCCTCTTTAAACAGGGTGTGTGCTGAACCAAACGAGCTAAATGACCTCATTAAAATGGTTAGCGTTAAACAAAGCAAATGGGAGCGAATTGATAGGGTTTTTTTCTAGTAATCTCGGTTTTTAGTTTACTAAGCACTTTTATTATTCAATCGTAGTTTTGCTTGAGATATAGCTAAATCTAAGCCTGTAGTCAAAATAAAGCACCAAACTTATAGACAAAGCAAGATTCGACAAAGATAAGTTTTGACAATGTTGAATTCTAATGACTAAACTACGTACATAAACACATATTTGCTCCCTATTAGGTACATGGGACTTAAACATAACCGTCTTATGGCGATGATTCTACGATTATTAGTTGAGATACAAAGAACAAGTTAGGAAGTTCAAATAAGACATTTTTGTTCTATGTACAACAAGTTCTGTTCTATAATTTTCTGAATTTTATTTACTGCACAGATTAAAGCAGGCTGTAGGATCTATATTGGGTCTAAGCTGCGGTTTGTGTCAAGGAAACTTATAGCGGGGATAAAAAGTATTGTTCATCCTTATCCAGGTCATAATCTGTTCATATTCCAAATGACATTAAAATCCGTTCAGTCCTTTAGTCTTAAAAACACAGAAAAACATATTTAACCTTTGAATATAGTTTTAATCTAGGTACTTAAAAATCATGACAACCTGTTAATTTTTACTTATAGTTTCGCTCTATACTCATCTCAATAAACCACCCGTTACAGACAAGTTCACGTTAAACCAGGAAAACTCCTCGACTCGTAAAAGTTTAAATCCCTTGACCTCGGTCACGGCACGATCCAACGTAAATGATCCATAAGCTTGCCCAAATCGTGAGCGGCTCGCAGAATACAAATGTTACATTACACATACCGAATATTGTTTAACTTTCCCTTCGAGGTCAAATACTCCTCCTAGATGAAAACATCGTCTATGGGGCTATAAAAACGGTTCGACAATAACCAAAGGACGCCCCAACATGCCATTGATATAACCCCTTGGTGCAAGGACGAATTTTTATTGAATATTGAAACAATGATAGTAGAATTTATGCGACGGAAAATTGTTACAAGATGGCTGTGGAGGAACAACAACCCATAAAATGTTTCAGCTACCGAAAATGGTTGTTGCTCATTTTATATAACAAAATTTGCTTTATTTTTAAAAGATATAATGCTCAAATGACACAACGTTTACTTCATCTAACAAAACTTTACATAATTTTCAATTAATATATTAACAGCATTTGTTATTACACCACTTTCTTTAGTGTTCATTTAGTATATTCTTATTTAGTTTAACATTCTTTTGATCTGATTATCATCTTGTATAATTAATATTTGATCTGACCGCGCCAGCTTCAGGAACTTAGGGCACCTCGACACGGATAGATTAGGTTTCACGGGAGCTAAGTTCGCTTGCTACGCTCGCTTCTCTTGCTCCCGCCATCCCATTCATGTTCATACCTTTAAACCCACCAGGCAGAAGTAATTAATAATATCCTTGATCACGACCGTAATTTAAGCCGAATGCACATTCGAAAAAATTTGTGGTCATGAGAGATCTCAAGTGTCCAAATGCCACATTTTTTTCGAGACGGCATCTGGGCCATAGTTACGCAGGACGCATTTACTAATGCCGTGCATGTCACGTTGTCAATTAAAGTTATAAAGTTCAAATTGTGTTACAATGTGAATATATCTTTTGATAATTAGTTTTAGTGTATGATATGTCAACTGAAGCTTATATTAAATGAAATTATATGTCTGGATGTATATCATAAGTTGTTATAACAATAGATGATTATATCAAATGAAATTATATCGTTTGTACACACCCAACGAAAACATCTAGGCAGCAATGTTATGGAAATACAACACAGGTGTGCCCAGGATTGATCAACTTATTACCCTAGAGCATCAACTAAGAAAGCTACCGAAAACCACTGCCATAGTATATACAACAGCAAATTGAGTTATCCATTTTCCGATTAAACTTTCTGCTTCACCTACGCGCATATACGTAATGACATAAAAAAGTTATCACCTGAAGTAGCTAGCCAATTCAGTCATATAAAGTCATAAGCCATGTACACTAATAAGTAAGAGTGTCCGCTTTCACTCTTCGTTAGGTACTCAAGTTTTTATAAGGGAGCGGATATAGTAGAAAAGCGTAGCGGGTCGTGATGCTTTGTTTTTAGGTGCAGGTTTGCACTTTTTTATATATATATTTAACTAGCGACCCGCCCTGGCTTCGCACGGGTGATATGTACTGATGTGGGCCCGAAAATCGCTTTTTGGACATTTTGCAAAATATCGACATTTTTAAACTATTTATAATTATAATTAATACATATTAACCTTGACAAATTCCCTAAATGATGATTAAAACCGCATTAAAATCCGCAAACGAGATTTTAGTACGAGGAATTAAACATATTGTTGGAATACTTCATGTTACGCAAACCATGTGTATATGTTGGTTCTGCTTCCATCTCTGTGACTTCCTCGTCATTATTCACCTCTAAAGATATCTAAGTCTGTTGCCTTCAGGCCCTCGATTACGACGGAAATCTGAGTTATCGATACCAATATTATCAAAAACGGAAATGAGGTCCCAAACCAACAAAAGCCATGCAAATTCGAAACAAGTCTATGTAAGGAATATTTGGATTGCAATGAAAAGCACAACTATTATGGAACTCACGCGAGTCTGTTCATGATTATGTACTGTTTTTCTATTCATGTTTTAGAACTAACATTTATGTTAAACTAATTTGGTGTTTATGAGAAAATAAATTGACCTTAACACCATTTATGAATACAACAAGAGTGACATGTTCAGGTTTTTATTAAATTACAATCTTTATTTTGTCAGTATTTCCACGCAGGATAACCTATACAGAAGCGTCTGCTTAACCGGGCTTACCTGTGGCTTAATAAAAATACAAGTCTTCAGCCAGAGCTCAAATAACAGTTTATTCATTTGTTTATTTAATTACAAGGGTTGAAAACCAAGTGCTATAACTAAAAATAAATATTACATATACACAAAGAAAACAAACACGGAACATTTTTAAAATGAAAGTAATAAAAAAGGTTAAAAACTCTTTAATGAATCCATCTCACAGTACTTCTGACATGCTAACAAATAACCTTCGTCCATTCATCAGCAAACTGATCGTTTGTTGGATTAGAATCCAAGATATCGTTGATTGGTAGCCAGATTTCGAGGTATTGAACAATTATAGTAGGCGCCAGATAAATGTGGAATAAAGTATATTGACCTTTCCCTAATAACTGTTCATAGGTACCTGAACAATTAAATATGAATCGTTTTTCATTATTAGACAATGTTAAGGATCACGAGAGATGATGATTCGGGACAGCTTTGTGTCATTAATTCCGTTTTTCAAATTAAAAATGTCAATAATTGTAGGTGGGTCAATGACCGTTATTCCACGATTATCTG